>JAOVVA010000054.1:5739610-5757074 GCA_028565275.1 Leiocassis micropogon | reverse complement strand
TCAGAAACATTTTGTGTGACAAACATGCAAAAGAATAAGAAATCAGGGAGGGGGCAAATAGTTTTTCACACCACTGTGTAATATATATATATATATATATATAATCTCCTGATATATACAGTCCTGTTCCAGAAGCATGAATTTAAGTTAAATATGGAACAACTGAATAATTTTGTACATAATTATGCAGACATGATAAACATGTATAACAAAATTGGTACAGCATATAGTATGGTGCCTAAGACTTTTGCACAATAGTGTGTGTGTGTGTGTGTATATGTATGTATGTGTGTGTGTGTGTATGTATGTGTATATATACAGTTTCTTATAAATATTGAAATATTATTTTGGCCTGGATCACACTAATTTCTTATCAGCAGAATTTCATTACAGAAATAACTGGACGTATGGTGATGTTTGTAACAAATATAAATCTATAATTTTTCCCAAATACCTATATCCCACATTTTATTCGAGTTAATTCTATTTATTTGAGTTGTAATTTTTTTTCAGTAATTACCTCGCTCAGAGCCAGTGCCAAGACCTTCAGGCTCACTTGTGAGTTTTGTAAATGCCTCATTATTGTGTGTGTGTGTGTGTGTGTGTGGATGAGGTGGGGCTGGTTCAGGATGTTTGGAACATGCTTCTGGAAGTTCTAGACCCAGAGGAAAAGTCTGTGAAACTTCAAACGAGAATTGCATTAATATCAAAACATGCGAAAGCCACAACAGCGCAGGAATGTGTGCTGTTTCTGGGAGTTTGCCTTGTAAAAGTCTGAGCTCGGTAAGTCGTGCCCCGCCAACGCTGGCTCGACCCTGTCGATACTGCAGCTTTATCAATCTCCTTCAACTGAGCTGTGAAATTAAACCATTCTGTAGGGGTGGGGTGAGTGTGTGTGTGTGTGTACTGCTGCATTTAAATGAGTGTGAAAGATCAGACACTCGCTTTGTTCCACGCATTACCTACACATGTGTTGAGGGGCCTCGGGTCATAGTCGTTGGCCTCTGAGTGTCTGAAGAGCGGTGGAAAGATGCCTTCGTGCCTTCAGTGGCAGGAAAATGGCATCTTTCAAAAAGCTAAAAGCTCGCTCTAGTGCACATTTATTCTCTGCTGCCCCCTCTGAGGATTCTTCAAGAATAATGTGAGGTGAATCATTAAGATGTTTGTGTCTGGACGCCGCATTCGTCAGTAATTATAGAACCCAGGCCTGTTCAGGGGGATAAAAGGAAAAATGTTAAATACCAATAAGCCGTAATGCACCTAATGATCTTTATCTAATGTGGTGTTTTTTTTTTGTTTTGTTTTTTTAAATAAAAGTGCAGGTTTACATAGCTACATCTCTTGTTTTTTTTTTTGTTTTTTTGTTTTTTCTCTCCAATGAGTGTGCATCGTAGCTGTGAATAACGCGCAGCCATTATTTAAATCTGCATACTGTATTGTCTTTTTGATATTGGTCGTAGACTCGGTTCCAAAAGCGCAAGAGTTGCGCGAGTGTGAGCGAGGCTGCTTCCCATTAGCAGTAGTTTGAGCATTGGAGGCATTGCAGGGAGGGCAGAACGTGCCTTTGCGGACAGATGGCGGAGTGAGCTGAATGCTAATCAGCGCGTTTGATGCGGCCGTTTGAAGTGCCGTGGAAGTATGTGCCCGGCTTGATTGATGCTGCGATAGAGCTTAATGCTGCCGAGTGTTTTTTCCAGAGTTTACATTCACACGTCTTCCTCCCTCAAACATGTATGTGCTCACACACACACGGAGACCCGCTCGTGCACACAGGGGCACTGCCAGCTCCACCAAGGTCTCTGCCGTTTGAAACATCAGCCGAGCTTGTTAACCAACACATTTGTACTGTATCTTGTCGCTCCCAGACTCCTCAGCCTCCCCACCTTCCTCCTCAGCGCTCGAAGAGAAACTCTGTCTCTGCGCACTTTGATCACCTTTCAGGACGGCGTCCATTTTGAGGCTCCAGTCTGTGTCTGTTTCTGTCGGGCCAGTGTTTGATGTTGGAGTGGGATGTTTACCGAGGTGTTTACTTTCTCTCAGGGAGTCTGGAGAAGCTCTTACATCCCACTGCGCTGGAGCGGCCACCACTTAACGTGATTGATTGGGCCGTTTGAAGGCCGTGGAAGGACGAGAACCGGGGCGTTCGTCTTTTTCGCCTCTGACGCATGACATCGGGATCCATCACTGACGGATGCTGTAACTTTTCCTGCTCGACTCCTTTAAGTCGGAGTATGTAGCGCTCTCGGCTAAAGGAGCACTTTACTTAAATGCACAAGCATCGCCAAAATGGCACATTAATGCTGGCAGCCAGATCACATGTTCTCATTCCTCATGGACTTCCTGGTCAGGGAAGGAAAAATTCATGAAATCTTGATGCTGTTCTCGTTATGCCAAACGTGCTCTATTGGAAGGTTAATGAAAGTTTGGTGCTGACTTCATTTTATTATTATTATTTTTATTTTTTTTTTTTTTTTTTTAATGCTGCCATAAGAGGTAATGTATGTGTATTGTGTACATTTTCTATATGGACTGTTTTATATTGCATATAGTGTGTGTTCTTCCCATGCTTGGTTGGTTTCCTTCAGGTAAATCAGTTTCTCCCCCAGTCCAAAAGCATGTGGTCTAATTTAATTTATGCTTCCAAATTACCTGTAATGTCATTATATCTCAGACTTTGGGCCAAACTTGAGCTTGATTCATGATTCCGCGTCAAGTCAGCTCGGATCCTCAGATCCTACTCCCTCAGGGTCGTGAGCTTTGATACTACTGCGTTGGTGGGTTTGTGTCGCACTGCAATTACACAGCCAAACCACTAGGTGGCAGTGGGGTTTATGGGCTATTGTGCTGAGTCACTTCACCACTCTCTGGAGAGTCTATTTTGAAATGCAGACAGGCCGACCTAAGCTATACTCGCTCAAACAAAACTGCAAAAAAAAAAGTGTTTCCTCTTTTTTTCCTCTAAGAAACACAGTAATGTTAGGTTTTTACATTATGTTTAGAAAATGTGAAAAACCCACACTGTCAACTCTGCTAAAAACGTATTAAACAAAACACATTAAAGCATCCTTTCCTATCTTACTGATCACGATCCATCGGACTTTCACCTGCTTGGTCCTTTGAAAGCAGCCATACAAGGATGAAAATTCACTTCTAATGGAGACGTGAAGACAGCGGTGCATTCGTGGTTCGCAGTTCTGCCTTAAATATTTTTTTAATGAGGGAAGACGAAAGCTTTATTTTAAAAAGCAAGGAAACTGTCGAAAAATTATGCATTTTGTCTTTTCTAAAAGTTGAAATGAATTCTACAGCCAGCGTGCGGATAATATTTGACCAACCTCCATATATCCACTTATTTCACTCCAAGTTCAAAATCAACTTTACAAATCAAACGCAATCTAGTCAAGTGAGGGAGAGCTAGCGTTAAGATAATTACTTGCGCACCTTTTGAATGTTACCATCTGGATCAATCACCGTTTTTTTTTTGGTGATCATGCTACGCATTTGTGTTTCACTATTCATGCTGGGATTGCACCACATGGACATGGTTAATTTCTTATGATGCGCAAACGATCTCGGACAGTGGAAGACTAACACGACTGCGTAGCCTGATCGTAGCGTCTGTGATCGCTCCGGATTGTAAGAACGCCTTTCTGGCGTGTCGTAATTACATCAGTCTGATTGGCTACAATAAAAGTAATACTGAGTGTCTGTATTACTGCACTTGGGTGATGGGATTCGATACTTTCTAAAGTAACTGCCAGAAGAAAGCAGAATGGATGAACTGATGGATGAATAGCTGGAAACTTAGCTGTCTTAGTGTCTGTCCGCAGTTTGTTTTAGAAAACGGTCCTTTGTCAGCATGTGGACCGCAGTAATGCCAGGATCCCCGTCATCTGCATCTCAGTTGACTGGCTCGCTGACATTCTTTTTAACCCGACATTTTCCATAATTTTGTGCCTCGACCACATTCCTCGATCATGTTATAGGACGTACAGAAGGGGGAAATGATTTGGACCATATGGTTTTCCTTGGGGTTTATAGGGTTTTGGGGTTTTCCTGCAGCCTTGTTTTTCCTTTAGACCTACAAAATCAACAGATTGCCGCATTTTCCGCTTTTGAATGATTGTTCTGGGCTGAAAAGAACAATAGCGGTCGAAATACTTGAGCAGAATGGATGCTGTCTTCCCACTCATGTTTAGAGTGGCTGGTTGTTAATTGCTCGACATCTTGATAATTGATTGAGTCACTTTTTCATCAGAAGTGAAGCCCACCTGGGCTATCGTTATGTGACTACAGATGTGAGTGGCCTTGAATAATTATCGACAAATGTGTTACAAGGTTTAACAAGCTGATAAATACTGCTTTTGATGTGATTGCATGGGATGGAAGATGCAATAATGCACTCTTGGGTGGCACGTGCTCACTTCTACATCAATCAATGCGCCACTAGTCGATCATAAGCGTTTGAGTCTCGCGCAAGCGGACGGTAGGGGACGGATAGTGTTTTTGTCTCTGAATGGGTGATACCACTCCAAAACGATGTGTGAGCGGGGGAAAAAAAAGTCGGAAGTGTTCTAATAAGACAGGTGGGAATTAAATCCAACTAAATTAGGGACTAAAAAATATTTGAATGAAACTATCATAACCTGTGGGGTTTTTTTTTTTTCACCTTTAATAGCTTCCTTTTTGTTTAAAATGTATTTTAGGGGTCTTTGAGACATACACATTAGTAACCAGGAGGACAAGACTCGGTGGAGAATTGACATTGACGCCGACATTGAGTTCTACTTGTTTGGTTTAGAACGGATTTTACTTATTAGGTTTAATAGTAATTATTATTTTTTGATTAATTTTTCTACTTTTCTAAAGTGGGGAAAAAAGTTTTAAACAGCTACAGAACATTTGCTATAAAGTTTCTTTCTTTGTTTTTAATCACTGGTGTAAAACCATCAGTAATGGTTGATCGGAAAAGCTGGTGTCTAGTTTAATCTGTGATGTAGATGAGTCGGTGTCGGGGCTGGAATTGAGGTGCTGATTGTGCGGCTGTTTCAGAGAGCGCAGGCAGACGAGGTGGAGAAGATCGACAAGCACATTAAATCAACCAAGGAGAAGGAGGGAGCTAAACCTCTGGACAAACCTGAACAGTAAGAACTCTGTCTGTCTATCCCTCTCTCTCTATCTACATTGCCTGCGTCTGTCTCGTTGTCGGTTTGTCTCTTTGCATCCCACTTCATGCATCTACAGTATCTATCCAGTTCTCACACTCACGTCTAGAGATGGGGGAAGAAATCGATTTTAATCTTTAGTTAAAATGTATATGTTTATACATATACATATGTATATGCTGTGTTTAAGGTAGATAAATGTTGCAGTTCATCTACTGTATAATCCTACAAGTGGCGCGCACTCCGAACTATACACAGCACAGCGTCCCGTGTGGCAGGAGCAAATTATTTGCCAAGTTTGTTTAGAATTGTAATAAAATCTGAAAGTCAGCATATTTATAAAATCATGAGATACAAATGTAATCAGCACCTGGGTATCGTGATGTGATTTATGGGGGTTATCTGTTGAGTCCCATCCCTACTCAGAACCATATGTCTGCCCGCCCATGTGTCTGCACTGCTGTCTCACTCACTGTTACTTTCTCTCTGTCTTTTTTCTGTCGCTTAGTTCAGTTCAGCAGTGCTTTATTGGCATATAAACATTATAAACAAATTAAATTTGAAAGGAAAATATAGTAGGTAAACAAAAAAATCATGGATATTGTCTCTGTCTACCTTCCTATATACCTTACTTCCAACTGTCTATATATTGGGTGTGTGTGTGTGTGTCTCTCGCACTCTGTCTGCACATTTCTCTCTTTCACTCTCACCTTTGCACATTTTCTTTCTGACTGTTTCTCTCTCATTGTCCTATCTGTCTCAGTTTCTCAGTCTCGTGTCTGACGCTTTGTCTCTGTGCGTCTCTGCTTCTCTCTTGCACATCTCATTACCTGTCTCACTCTGTCTCGACTCGTCTTTCTCACACTGGTTCTCTCCTATCTATCTAATGATCTTGATGTTTAAAGTTTCGTTTATCGAAATTGCTCTTGACAAGAAATGTAGTGCTGTGCAACCTCTCAACACACACACTCAATTAACACACTCCTGTCTTGTTTTCTGTGTTTTCAGGTTCCTGTTCCAGCTCTCGCAAATCCCAGAGTTCTCAGCGAGGGTCTTTTGCATTCTGTTTCAGTCCACGTTTTCCGAATGCATTTCCTCAATCCTGCGCAAACTGGAAATCTTACAGAGAGCGTGTAAGGTCAGCACACTGCCTCCTCTCGCTCATATCGCGTGCTGCGTTCCGCTTGGCTAGTCGGTCCCTACGAAGTGCACTGCACGGTGTATTCAGCCGTCTTGAGTAAGATTCCGAAATTTAAGGAGCAAAACTGAGGAGTTTAAAAGGGAGCGTGAAAGGTGTAGGGAACACGTAAACAACTAAATTACCCTTCAGTCACTCTGAGAAAACAAGACCTGTCATTATTTTTAATACACAATTCATTATATGTTAATCTACATAGTATTAATCCCTTTGGGAATTACAGTGTCCGTCTTGTAAGTTAAATTAAATCTCATTAAATTACAAGTTTAATACATTTCAATAGTATCTGTTTTGTAATGTATCGGTTTCTGTTTACGTACTGTATATAATCAACATTTTATTTCAAGTAGAGGGCGGCACGGTGGTGTAGTGGTTAGCACTGTCGCCTTGCACCACCAGGGTCCGGGTTCGATTCTCGGCCAGGCTCGATTCCCGTCTCTGTATGCATGGAGTTTGCATGTTCTCCACGTGTTTGGTGGGTTTCCTCCGGGTACTCCGGTTTCCTCCTACAGTCCAAAGATAGGATAATTGCCATTTCCGAAATTGGACGTACCCTGCCTCGTGCCCTACGCCTCCTGGGATTGGCTCCAGGTCCCCACGACCCCGAATACAGGATAAAGCGGTATAGAAGATGAGTGAGTGTGAGTTGCACTAAAGAGGTCCTTACAGTAACCAGGAAGTGAATTAGAGGTCAGCGTTAGTGACGTTCCAGGGTGTCCCGAACTTGGGACCTTTGTCCAGGGAGGTTCCCTTAACCCAGACTCCCTGCACAGGAAGCAAGGGAGCACCAAGTACACTTTGAAGTACGTTGTGGAATGGGTGCAGCATCAGTCTCCTTCTCTGACCTACGATATTCAAGTGTCCATAAGCAGCGTAAAAGTTTTAGATGAAAAACAGAAGTATTTTAGATGATGTTTGTCACCACAGATGCTGCAGAGTGGTTCTGGTGTGATGCGGGTTCTGGGTCTGATCCTGGCTTTTGGAAACTTCATGAACGGAGGGAACCGAACCAGAGGACAAGCGGACGGCTTTGCACTGGACATCCTGCCCAAGCTCAAGGACGTCAAGAGCAGCGTGAGTAGCCTCTCTCACATGTACACACGCACATATATTTAAACATGCATTCAGTCTCTCATGACCTTTTCTTAGTAGTTTTCTCTGATGCATCTTGGTGACAGTAACTTTTTTTTTTTCTTTTCCTTCCCCCAGGACAACTCAAGAAGTCTTCTGTCTTACATCGTCTCTTACCACCTGCGACACTTTGATGAGGTACAGTAAAGACATCGTTTGTTCTTAATGGAAAGAAAATCCTTGTCTTGCTTTCAAAGCATTCAAATTGCGAGGAGCAATACGGGTAAACATTTAAAATGCGTTTTAATCAAATAGGTTAGTAAAGCATTTGTTAGAGCTGCACAATAAGGTTTAAACTGACAGTCATAAGTCTCATCAGCGCTTTCCGTTCAAGGCTCCTGTCTCTCCCCAGTCACTGGCGTGCACGTGTGAACGTGTTACATTGGTTCATGTGGAACTGCGTGTGAGGGGGGGGAAAAATGGATGTTCCACTTGTAATTTGCACTAAAGAAGAGCAGCGTGCAGTGATTCATTGTTTTGTGGTCTGAGGGTGAACCTTGTGCAGAAACTACTCATCAAAGAGCGAAAACAGAAGCGTTGTATATCTGCAAACAGAATTCGGAGGTGAAAGTCTCTTAAAGAGAATCATAACCGGTGATGAGACACGGATTCATCACTACGCTCCTGAGAGTAAACACCGCAGAGTACGGAACGGAAACATCCTCAATCGCTGACCGAAGTCGACCATCAGCTGGAAAATTCATCAACGCTTACAGTTTTCTGAGATTCTCAAGGACCAGAAGTATTGGAACATTATCAGGAAAAAGGTTCGACAATCAACAGTGCTCGTTACAAGTGAGCCGCTTATTTGAAGAGCTGAAGCCTAAACTTCAGATTAAACGCAGAGGACTGATATCCGAGTGCGTCAAGCGCTTTGTTTTGGGGTGTTAAAGCATCCGCTCTTAGTAGTCCTGATCTTGTGCCATCAAACTTTTACCCTGCGAAGATTCACTTCTGATGAAAAAGGTGCATTTGTGGCCCCCAGCTCAATCTAAAACATTTTTAATGAGGAAATATGAAAACTTGTTGACAGATGGACAAAAGCAAGGAGGTTATGTCGGAAAAATTACGTATTTGTCTTTTCTAAAAGTTGATCCAAATAAATTCTACAGCCAGAGTGCGTAATAATAGAGAGAATTTTCGACACACACTTGCATTTTGCTCAGTATGGGGAATCATCACTAATGATGTGTATTATTAAGACAATTGAAATTACAGTATGTTTTTTTTTTTTTTTTTTTTTTTGTAATTTTTTTATCTATTTTGAGCTGGTGGTCACTTGCCGCCTTGTTCCCAGTTACGCAACATCGCCCGCTCTCCCACACAACACTCATCTCATGTTTGTGTTTTAAACTTTATTCCATCTTCAGGACTGTGTACGTACTAAAAAGCAGCTCCAAAACATTCATTTTTTTCCCAAGTTGTTTGGTAGCTTTGTTTCTGTATCACTCAAGTGCTGTGCAAGTCCTCACAAGTATAACATTACTTTTTGTGCGTGTGTGTGTGGGTGCGCGTGCACGTGTGTCATCAGGACGCTGGCCGGGAAACGTGTGTGTATCCTCTGCCTGAGCCTCATGACCTGTTCCAGGCGTCTCAGATGAAGTTTGAGGATTTTACTAAAGATCTCCTGAAGCTCCGAAAGGACCTGCGAGGTAACACACACACACACACACACACACACACCGCCTCGGGGGCCGCCTGATTAGCCATGACAGTTATTGGCACTCATCCTGTCACTTACACTCGCTCACTCACTCACTCGCTCGCTTTACACCCTTCTCCTCTTACAAGGAGTTCGAGTTTAGAGAAGCCCTATACGCTTACAGATACACATGTACATGATCAAATGTATTTTTTCTGAGGAGCAGCGTGTAAAAGTATAAATGAGCTTTCTAGGGAAAAAAAAAAATTTATTTCTGTTCAAAGGAAGATTTCTTTTTTCATTTCACTTTTGGTTTGTTTATTTTAGTTTTAAACAGTACCTACCTCCACACACACTTGCATGCACACACATTTACAGTAGACACTTACACATACCTACAAACACACACACACACACACACACACACCTACCCACTCAAACCCAAGTACTTGCATAAGTAACACACACACACACACGCACTTCTGTTTGAGGTCCCTCCTGTCTCGAATTGATGGTTGTCTAAAGTCGTGTCCGTGTCCTGTCTCATCTTGACGGCTTTTGCGTGTTGCCGATCTCGCCAGTCCTCTGCCGGTTGCGTTTAGGCTCCTTGTAGAGTCTGATCCGAACCATCTGGCCCTGCAGCAGTGTTCCCCGAGAGAACTCCTAGTGTTGAACGCTTCTGCTGTCTAAATCTCTTCCTCTGGAGCAAGGCTGATCATCAAGGCTGAGGATCATCACAGCTCATCTGATTGTCCTGCCGGACTAAGGACCATGCTGAGTGTCCTTAATGTTGGGTTTTAAATCTCAACAATTGTTCTAATAAATAAAAAAAGGTATTTGAAAATGAGAACATTGTATAATAGGATCGATACTAGAAAAGTCCTCCGGTGTTTCTTGCTAATTATGAAATGATTTGTTTTACATCTTTATGCACCTCAAATTTCAGTTCTTATATTCTGTAGTCGTGTGACAAATTTAAGAAGGAAAACCCAATATGGTGTGTTAGAAAGATTTTGGGTCGCCACGAGAACCCCGTCTGTGCACCTCGACACGGGTTCTACAAGTCTCTGGACCTGTAATGACGTGATGAACACATTAGTTAGAGCACAATTAGTTTTTATTCATGCACATTCACATCTCATACAAACTTAAATAATTCTTTTGATTGTGTAAAGCTGCTTTGCGACAATGACGACTGTTAAAAGCACTATACAAATAAAATGCAATTGAATTAGTTGGTTAGTAATTCTGCTCATTTTGCGCTGTAATAAAATATCAGAGTCTCCAGCTGTTCAGAGGCCTGTGTCTGGCGGTGAACATCTTTTAATCCAAGTCTGCTCTTAGTTTGTTCACACAGAAGTGCGAATAAATAAGCCTTTAGTAAATTGACCTCATGTCTCGCAGGCTTCCCCCTCTTTGTCTCACTTTCTCAATTTCACACAGATTTGCACTCTCTCTGGTCCACACACACACAGAGCACTTGTCAGATGTGGCTCCTTTACTATTAGCCGTAGTGTTTGTCGTCTCCTTGCAGGGAAGCGCCGCGTGGGTCTCTGGCAGCCGTTTGATCTCGCATGGCACCAATCAGACCCAGCAGCGCTCCCATACCTCTGTTATGACTACCCTACAGAGACACCCACCGGGGGAAAGACAGAAATGGAGGGGGGGGTGGACTAATGGCACATGAGGAGATGGAGAGAGTGAGATTGGGGCACTATGAGCCATTTACAGCGTACACTGCCCGATGAACCATTATTAAACGATAGGAATGAGAATAACCACGAACCACACGAGACAATATCACGATGCCCAGGTGCCAAAGTTTTAAACATTATCTTCAGCTTCACAACGGAGTTAACCGTGAGTAATTAAATGTAACCCGTACCTTATAACGTTAGTTTCGTTCACTTAAAAAAGCTTTTAAACAAAACAAATTAACTCTAAATACTGTACATGAGAGAATTCTTCAGCTGCCATCATTCTTTTTAAACAAACTTGGGAAATAATTCACTTCACCGCATGCCAGTGTGGGAATAGTTTAGAGCGTACCACCTGTAGGATCATAAAGAAACAATGACTTATCTGCCCCAAATGACATCAAAGTCTCAAAACCCAACTAGCTCACCTGGCTTCTAATGCATTCGATTCTCAGGACTCCTTTGCGCTCGTGCTTAGAGACTGGCGTGTGTAATGAGTGGTTTTTTAAGACTAATTCACAATTAATTTAATTTTAAATTAATCATTAATTAATTTAATCATTTCTAGTAACAATCGCACCAAATAATTTGCGATACCCCCTCTCTTTAGACTCTCTTCTGTAATATTGGTGGCTAGTTAGTGCCAATCAACTTGAATCTTAAACATCACAGTCTGGCCCGTGTCATGGTCACTCAAATCCTTATTCTTCCCTATTTTTTTTTTTCTGTTTCCAACACACCAACATAAGGAGGAAAGAAAAAGAAAAAATATTCAATTGCTGCTTAATATATCCCATGTGCCATTGATGTGAAGTATCGTAACTGTAGCTACTAACTAAATATAACTGTAGCTACTGTGACAAGGACCAAGATGTGATGTTTAGACGACTGGATCAGAGCAACTCCAAAACTGCATTTCCGCCAGAAAACCAGTGAACCAGCGACAGGGTCATGAGTGGCCAAGGCTCAATGGTGCACATGGGGAGTGAAGGCTGGCCCGTGTAGTCCGATTCAATAGAAGAGCTACTGTAGCTTGAATGTGATTTTTTTTTTTGAAAAGGTTCAGATAGAACACAGCGCATCACTGTTCTGGTGGCAAAAGCGGACACTCCTCGATATTAGGTCAATATTAGGTGGGTGGTCATAATGTTATGGCTGATCGGGTGTATACACTGTGATTTGGGCCAGTTGCAAGAGTACTGTACATTAGTGTGGGTCAGTTTCAGTAAGAACCGAGTCCAGCTTTTTTCCTATTTTGCTGTAAAAATGTGACGTAAGTCGCACTCTGCGGCAAAGGTCAGAGGTGTAGCACTGAAGATATGCCGTGTCCACTGGATATTTGGATCAACGGACAAAAAAAGAACAATGTATGCACACAAAGCATCAGGATAAACTGGTAATAATGCACAAGTCATAAAACACCAGAAATATACATGTATGCATAAACCACTCCTGCTAAAAATTTGTAAACTGTGTTTGTAAAATAGTAAAAGTAATGTGAAGACCATCATCATACTAAGCAGTATATCGTTTCGGTGTAAATGAATTTAAGTGCCGGTAGTGTAAATTTTTCCTTTTGTCTGTGTTCTTTTTAGGGGGCGGTCTTGACTTTATATACTGTGGCTATTCGGTTATAATTTCATCAACAGTATCTTGTAGCTGGCTGGTTTGAGTTGCCACTTGCTGGACACGAAAAATGTGTTTGACAGACATCTGTACCGATCTCAGTGAAAAGTCGTGACAGGTGACCACCAAGAATGTCTTTGAGACTCGAAAACGAACGCTGAGAAAATGATCCGTATTCTTTAAAAATTCCAGCATGAATTATTTCTCCAATTAAGTGCTTAAGCCTCAAATCACTGGTCAAATTGCTTCGACTTCCATACGTAAACATGGGCATAAACGCTGACCCAGCATCCCCTGATCATGTAGGTCTTTGAACGTGGGTTTCAAGCATGAGGTTATTTCCCAAGGTCAGCCGTTTATGGAGCTGGAAGTTGTTAACACATTTGAAATGGTTAACAGGCCCTGTCCTCTTCCTTTTCTTCCTTGCCATTTTTTTTTTTTAAGGTTGCTCTCGTTCCCCTTAAATTCTTCTTTTTTTTCCCCTTTTTTTTCCTCCCTCCCCTTCATGCCCCTTCTATCAATCAGACAGGTCAGACTCAGACAGGCTACAAAGCAAAGGTCTCGCTGGTCAAACGGCTCCCGGTCATGGCCAATCAGAGGCCAGGCTATTTCAGGAGACTCTCTCGGTAATTGGACGTGCAAATTTGGACGCCGTTTGTGGCCTGACGAATCGGACGATCATTCACATGACCAAAGGGGTAGGAAGGAGCTAGGTAAATATCTAGAGGCCACCATTACTGGATTGAATTATGTCCATTTACCTTATAGTCGGATTGTTAATTTATTGCAGAAAAGCGCTACTAAACAATTAAGTTTCAGCACTTTCTCCGCACCTTGTTTCTATACTCTTGATCTGATCTGAGCAAACACACTCGTGTACCGCAGACTTTAATAAGAACCATTGAGCTCGCCTGAGATCAAGGAACCTGTGAAAGTTAGCTTTTAATAAAGGTCTTTTAAACGCACCACCTCTTTCTTGGCTTTTACGTATGATCCCTGAGAAGTTTCTCAGTATGTTTTAGATGTTAATGGTTAGTAGTTTTAGGGGCAACTAAGCGCTGCTGTAATAGGCATCATTCCAGCCACATCGGCGTGACCAAACTTCTTTAAGGGTTAAGAGGTAAAGCCCGGGTTAACTGGTCTGAACCTGATATCCTGCAGGAATGTCCAACGTGATGCTTTTTATAGAATGGTATTGTCTCTAGATATTTTTATAGGAAAAATAAAGAGAGGTGTATTAACCCCTGGAGAAAATTATTTTATATTGATACTCCTTTATAGGACACATGAGTCTAGCCTCCTAATAAGTTTTTTTTTTTTTTTAAAGGTGGTTTTTTTTATGTACAGTATACATATTTTTTATTAAAAAATTTTTTTTTTCTTGTGATTACAGCTCATGAACATAAAGTTCAGTCTTTCAAAATAGTAAAGTTAAAATAAAATTTAGGGTTTAAGTAAAATTATTATTATTCCTATAGTATAAATAAAGTGCATCTCTTGTCTGGTTGAATACTGCTGACATGACAGTTGTCCAGAAGACAATCATCGACAAGCCACAGAAAGTGCTGTATCCAAGCTTATTCATGAAAGGTTTACTAAGAAGGAAAAAGTGTGGTAGAAAAAGGTGTGCGAGCAACTGGGATCACTGCAGCCTTAAGCCGATTTGTCCAGCAATGGCGATTCAAGAACTTGGCTTTCAAGAGCTTCACAAGGAGCGAAGTGTGGCTCGAGTCAGTCCATCAAGAGCCACCACATACTGTAAATGTCTTTAGGAAATGAGCTACAACTGCGTTCCTATTATCAAGCCACTCATGAACCAGGGAAACATCACAAGCTTCTTATATGGAGAACAAGAACTGGACCATTGCTCAGTGGTCCAAAGCCCTCTTTTCAGGTTAAGGCAAATTTTGCATTTCCTTTGGAAATCAAGGTCCCAGAATCTGGAAAACGAGTCGAGAGGCACAGAATTCAAGTTGCTTGAAGTCTATTGTGAGGTTTCTACCACTGGTTGGTGATTTGGGGTGCCAAGTCACCTGCTGTTGTTTGTTCACTGTGTCAACACGGGGATAGTGCCAAAACTACTGCTTGAAAGTATTTATTTGTAATGAAGATAAAATAGAGTTTCACTTTTTAAAGTAAATTATTCTACCAAAATGTGAAATTTGAACAGCCTACGTCAGTTAATGAAAAGTTAAGCCCACGTTTGCATTATTTCCAGTACAGCTCTTATAAACTGACCGTAGCCGTTGCCTTGAAAGCGGTTTTACTTGCACTAGGTTTTCCATTAATCCTTTTATATAATATTAAAAATTATTAGTATTTTTACTTGGCTGCTCATTTCGTTGTGTACTCTCTCCTAATTTGACCCTGTCCTCATTTTAGACCCCCTGGCCTGATGCTAAGTTTTTGTTGGCCATCCTCTATTTATACAGCCTTCCAACACAATGGGATGTTTGCCCATGAGAGACTCTGACTGAAGAAATTATGGAGGTTCACTCGTGCTCCTCTGATCATAATTGCTGTAATTGTGCCATGTTTTGCCTGATGATCAAAGACGCTCTGGTAGGGAAGCTGAGGCCCAATTTTTCGTTCACCTCTGCGATCTTTCCATTTGAAGCTTCCGGAAGGATTTTTTTTTTTTTTTTTTTTGGTCTAATTGTTGTAAATCGGTTCATTTACTGACTTTGCAGTAAGTTTCATGGCAGACCAACAATTTTAATTCTAGTTATTGGGTTTTTTTTTTTCCTCATATTATTTGTATAGCTGGTGTGTGTGTTATTTTTCCCCTCAGAAGCATGTGTTTATTTTATGTCTAATGATCGAACAGTGAATATTGCCATAAGGACCATACAGGTTCCTCAACAGTCGCTTAGAAGTGGCTTACTAAGTTTTCGTAGTGAAAATAACCAGGGATGCTGAGAACTTGTCGCTGTGAAAAGACTTTTCAAACGTTACTGTAAATAGAGCGGTAATGTGTAAACATGGTTCAAGTAATGAAAAACATTTAATATCTTACATGACACCAACATTGTTTGGCAGTAAGGGGGGAAAGAAACCCTTCATCTTTTACAGAGAGAATTGGGAAGTCCTGAAAAGTTAGTCAATGCTTTAGTTGAGTTCTTGGAAAAAAATAAGTTTATGGAAAATGTCCTGAAATTCCTTTCTCATGCATTTCATTTAATGTATTCAATATTTTAATAGCGTCAAGATTTTTCTAAATTTAGATTTTTTTAAAAAATATTAAATATCAGTTGAAAAAAGGTAAATCGGTTTTAGTCATATGTAACCCATTTATTTTCCCTGTCTTTTTATTTGTTACCCAGCATGCACTGCAGAGGCGGAGAAGGTGTGCAGCGTCTCCTCTGAAGAGCATCTGCAGCCCTTCAAGGACAAAATGGACGAGTTCCTGAGTCAAGGTGAGTCTTTTCGAACTGCTCGCTCACGCACCGTTAGGGGCGGAGTAACACACTCGGAGGGAAACCCCTAGCCGCTCCTTCCGCGTGCGCGAGCTCACAGACGCCCCTGATTGGCTGTAGAGCCGTGATTAATGTGGGAGCACAAAGTACCTCTCATCCCTCCCCTCTGAGAGGGCTCTGCCAATCAGCTCTCTCTGTGCCTCCGGCTGTGAGAGGTAACAGCATCACCCGGGGATCGAACCAGCACTCACCGGATGATAGGGCGAGCGCTTTACCACTGCGCCACTCGGAGTGGACGCATGAACAGTAATTGCATTCACAGTAATTTTATGTCGTTTAAATTCTGCTCTTGGTTTATGCATGAGAAAACTAATATAAGAAACGGGCCAAGTTTCATTACTCATGTTTAATTTATTTGTGAAGATGTTGAATAAAGCAAAGGTATAATGGTTCTAAACTTTTTCTTTTTCTTTTTTTTTTTTTCTTTTTTTAATGGTTCAAGTCTATAAATCTGTAACAAAAACAGGGAAAATGTTCATATTAAATAGGGATATTTATAAAATCGTGATACTTTCAGAATCGCAGTGTTATTTTAATTGCCACTTTATCAAGATATTGCATCGGGTGGTGATGTGTGTCCCATCCTTAGTGTTTCAATGCAAATGTACCGCTTCTTTCCTTGGAAACAGCCGTGTGTCTAACTGGACTTAGCTGTCTGGCTATTTCTGGGGAGAGAATTAAGACTTGTGGTCATGTACTTTATAGGCAGCTCAGATTTGATTTAAAGCAGACTTCAAAAAAACACCAACTATCCCTTTAAACCTTCTTAAACTTTATTAATCTTTTTCAGGGATAATGTTTGAGAATGTGACTTTCACATAGGTGTGCTTGCCTGTGGTGTGTAAGGAAAGCTTACTTCCTATCTCTCCAAATGCAAATAGTATGTTTCTCAGATATTTTAATATGTACAGAATTAAAAAAAAAAAACACCGAACACACCAAAACCAACTCTTCATTCTAGTCTGTAGTTTGTTCTTGGCTCTAATAATAAACTTGTGCAAAACTGGTGAAATGAATAATTGAGGTACAGTTTAGGTGAAACTTAAGGATGCATCCCTTCTGATCCATTTTTATTTCACTCCATGAAGATGTGACGCACAGCTAGTCTCACCATTCCAAGAAAGAAGATGAATGTAAATCAACTTAGTTTTATTAAATGTAAAAATCTCAGAATGTTGTGTCCCTGGTATAGCGTTTTAAATAATGTAGCTCATGCAGCTTTTGTAATGTCTTAAGTGATTGTACCAGTAATTAACGACTATTGCACTTAACTTCCCCCAAGCTGTGATGAGAGGGTGCATGCTGCATGAAATTCTTTCAATCACATGCATTCTAAATCCCGTTGCTCTGTGTGTGTGGGTGATTCAGCGGTGCATGCTTGTTTATTTACCCCAGCGAGCATTTGCATTCTGTGGAAAAAGCAACAGTTTTGCCAGGGTGATGTTTAGAGGTCTCGTTGTGGAACTGTCCCAGAGACCATATTCCCAGGAATTGCCTTCCAATTGGCATTCCTCAAATTCTTAAACTCA
>JAOVVA010000054.1:5709796-5739567 GCA_028565275.1 Leiocassis micropogon | reverse complement strand
CCTCTCTCTCTCTCTCTCTCCCCCCCCCTCCCAGTGAGCAGAGGGGCATTAGTGTATAAATCAAAGTGACTGAGGCATCCTGCTCACGGCGCTGGGTGAAATCGGGTGGTCTGGCTGTGATTAGGAAGCACAGGATGGTGTTCCACTTAGCCACGTCCCGCTAATATGTCATGACCCCAGAGCTCCGGCGAGCATGAGATTTTGCTAACCTCACGTCAGATTAATCCGTCCCTCTGCGACCCAGGGTGCGAGAGCCGAGCTGAGGGTCATCGGCGACGCCTCAAAGAGAAGACACACACGACCAAATCTTGTCCCGTGGAGACTGGAATAGAGCCGTCTGGTATCTACAACAGTTATATGTCCGGTTTCTATACATCACATGGTGTGATTTAGTTAACATACCCCAGTCCTGTTTAATGCTTTGTTTGGATTGATTGGTCAGAGAGTTTCGATAAATTCTCTAGAACGCCAAGACTGACCGTGAAGTTAAATCACCGGTTTATATTAACACACGTGGCCACACCATGTAAACATATCTGCGAGGAGAATTTTTGTAAGGAGTCTCCAGTGTCAGCATTTTGTAATTGAACTCGGAGGTCAGAGGTGAAGCTTGGAGCTTTATAGCTTCGCATCAGGCCACATCACATCAGCCTGTTGCTTATTTTTTTCCCAGCACACCTTGGATACTTGGGTAGCTTGAGCCAAGCCATGTGAGAGTACTCTGTTCTCCTACAGTATATAAACCACACACTAGGTGAGTTAGTAAACAGGAGACATTCCCTTCTTTTGCCTCCATGTTTACTTTTCTCTAGAATATTCAGTTTTTCACGTACTGTAATACAGACGGATTGTACATATACTGTACAGGTTCTAATAAACTCCACTCATCAGCAGTGTTATTAAAATATTACATAAAAATAGCGTGCTGAATTATACGTTTTTTTTAATGTAATATCTATACCTTAATTTATTATTATTAGTATTATTATTATTATTATTGGTTTGCTTGGAGTGATACTGGGGAACGTACAGTACAGATGTCGCAGAAGCCAAGAGATCAAGATTACCAGTAGTAACCTGAAGAGGGGGTTAGAGGTGCAATTAGGTGTGAATACGCTTGCACGTCCATGAGGCGATGATCATTTCTCTCTGTTCTGTGGTGAAATTTTTATCTTTGAGAATATTTATTGTACATTAGTTTTTTAAAACTTAGACTTTAAAGATCAAAAATTAAGCTCCAAAGTTTGTTTTTATTGTTTTGCACACGTTTGAAAGAGCTTTTACAAAAAGTAAAAATATGACATTCTTAATCTATTGTCTCGTTATAATAGCTGATATTTTACTGAAGCTAATTTAACATTAAGGTTAAATGATTAAAAAACTTTATTTAACGAATCAGATCATGACAAAACTGCCAGTTAACAGTAGAATACCCCTAGTTACCAGAGTACTTAGTTAAAAAGCTGAAATGGAATCTGAGATTTCCTTCAGGATCAACAAAGTATCCATCCATCCATCTACTGTAGGAACCTCTGTAGTCCAACAAGGGCCCGTGTAAGTCGGTTGTGATTACTATTGTATTTTTTTCCCATTTTACGACTATGGTAGGACCTCTGGTCAACGTTCACACAATACAGGCCATTTCTGCAAGTCTTTGGACTGTGGAAGTAAACCGGAGTATTTTGAGGAAACCCACTAAGCACAGGGAGAACTTGCAAACTCCATGCACACAGACCCGAGGCAGGAGTCAAGCCCAGACCCTGGAGGTTCAAGGCAACAGTGCTAACAACTAAGCCAAATTACTGTTAATGTAATGTAATATATAATATAATGTTTAATTATAATATATAATAAAATATAAAAAAATTTTTTAAAAAGGATAAACTTTTGATTTTTTTTTTTTTTCCCAAAAAAAAATCCAATTAAGCTTTATTTATAAAGCAGAGCAATCAGTGGTCATTGTTGCAAAGAAACTTGACAATCAAAAGAAAATTTGGGAAATGAGCATAAATTGTGAGAGAATATGTACTGTATAAAATCAAACAGTTGGCTGTTTAGTTGGCCATGTAATGTAACCCATCAGTTTTAATTGTTAAAGGTCTCCTGTAACTCGAGCGCGCCGTTTTGACAGATCTGCATGATCCAAGACGTTCAAACGAATCAAACCCGAACCTGACGGATAGTTCCCCTGCTTTATTCATCTCTCACACACACATTCACACTCGTCCCCAGACAGTGAGTGGTGGGGGGGATTAAGCACAGGGTTCACGGTCTGAACTCTTCTAACCACTACCGGCTTCAATTTGTCAAAGAGCACCCAGGTCACCGACCCTCACAGGCCCCCTGCACTTTATAGGAACCGTTTCACACACACACTCACACAGAGAAGTTTCATCATCTTGGTCTGCGTGGCCTTTTCCCAGCCTGGAGCGCTAAGACACACTGGCGACGACAATTCACCCTTTTGTTTTTCCTGTATTGTCTTTCACATCCACTTCAAAGGCCCAGCACTCCATTTTTCACTTTGCGCAGACCATCTTTATCCTTTCTGAAGAGTTACAGACTTATTTAGCAGGGAACGTCGATAAACCTCTCATATGCATCCAAACATCTTGCCCCACTCTCTTTCCCTCTTTGGTTTTTAATCCATCTTTTTTTTTCCCCCCTCCTTTTGACTGATGGAAGAAATCAGCGCCAAAGCAAATAAAGACATCACAAGTGAGCTTGACGCTTCGCAGAGACACACGATTAAGCACTCAATCATTTCTTTCATTCCGAATTTCAAAGCTCAGTGAACGTGCATACGTACACACTTTTTCCCATCACACATCCCCTCCTTCAGAAGTGACGATTCACGGGATATGTGTGTGACGGCTCGAGGCGCCTCTGACGGTTCGTTTCAAAAAACCCTCTGTTGTTTATAATCACCGGGTAAAATGCAGACTCGGCACCGTCATCGATTGTTATTGTTCGAGCTCGGGACGGGTCATGGTGCAGAAGTGAAAGCAGACGTAGAGCAGCGCCTCTGTTATGTCTGCGCTCGCCTTGTATTCCTTCTTCTCTTTATAAAAAAAAAAGGTAATTTTTGCATGCATTCTTGTGTGTGGAGAAATGTTTTGAACTTCAAAAAAAAACTGTGTCCGCAGAAGAAGGTCTGGCTTTTATATTTGCTAACCAGTATATTAGATATTCCGGCCCTTCATCTTTAGGTGTAATTGAGTTCCTCAGTAATTATTCAGTTCTTGCAATTAATTGATTTCTGAAATTAAAAATCACACACCTCAGAGCGTGTCTCTCTTAACAAGCCTCCTAAAGGCGATTAGAAACAGATACCAGTCCTATAAAGTCGCTCATTTGGCCACGCGATGATAAACAATTAGCGCCGGCATGTTGTCTGCTGTTGATCGCTATTTAAGTAACCATCTCCATCCCAATTGGTCCCACATGCGTTAAGATGAATCGAAGGCTTTGGTGTCTGAAGCTGTAGATCTTTGCATTTGATGCGTCTGAAGTCCATTTCACTCCACTCACACTCAGTGATTTGATATTGTCCAAGAGAGCAAGCCGTACATCAGAGCGAAGTTCATTCCATCTTCTCTTTCTTCTCTTTCTTTTGTGTTGTGTGTTTTACGATCCGCTAGCCATTACGCTGCACGCAGGAGAAACAGAAGCGTAATTCCTTTTCTGAGGGATTTTTTTTTTTTTTTTTTTTTTAGAAAATCCAGATGGATCCTGAAAGAGCATGTCATGACGTTTCTGCATGTTATAACAGACATGGCTGTGGTTACTGTTTCTAATGTGGAACTTAACGCCTTGTTAAAAATTCTGTACAGGCACAACTGTCTCTGTCTGGAAAGAATAAGAAATGAGGTTTCGCTTTTCAGGTGGGCAGATGTTCAGCAGCGTATCCTTTGAGCTTTAGTGCAGACCGAAGGCCTAAAAGATACTGATGTAGAAAAGAGGTTTATGGTTAAGTTCACTGCTAGTAAAAAGCTTGGAGACACCTTCGAATTCAATGTTCTTTCCTGATTATTTCTTTCTGCAATGCTGAAGGCGTCCAAAAGGTACAATAATCCCCTTTGAACAATTGATATTAAGATGTTTCTGCTACTTATGATCTGTAAATCCTTTATAACGCCTCTAATCTGATGTACTGTTTGTTAATTGGTGATTTCTGAGGCTGGTGACTCTAAATGAACTTCTCCTCTGCAGCAGACGCAAGTTTTGGTCTTACTTTGCTGGGAAGGTCTTTTGAGAAACAGTTTCATCATGGGGCTTGATGGGTTTTACAAATGCACTTGACACAACACTGTTCTTACAAGAAATGTTTCAGTAAGGCTGACCTTTGTTTCTTAAAATAACAAGTGACTGCTGCTGCTGTTACTTAATTCCATAATGCCATATATTAAATCATAGGTTGGAAATCTCCAATATTGTCCTAGAAAAATACAGAAATTTGAGTTTGATTTAGAAAGCGTGTCCAAACTTTTGACTGGTACTGTACGCCGTGACACTAACATGTAAAACACAGGAGATTGCAGATGATACGACGACCATTAGAAAAACATGTAGGAAACCAGATGAAGAAGTTGCTTTAAAAAAATTAGTTTTTTTAGTTTAAAAAAAAAAAAGTAGGAAAAAGTAACCGTAACAAGTTCAAAATAATTTATACGTACAAAGTAGGTAGTGTCTTATGGCACAAAATGTCCTATTGTACTGAAGTGGTGTATTTAAACAATGAATGGTGTAATTATTAAACATTGTTCTCAAAATGTTTAGTATTACGATCATTACAACGCATACGATCATTGATGCTGCATTTAATTAAGTCTGTTTTCTTTTTTTATTATTATTAATATAACCTGTTTGTATTTGATTAACAGTGTGTATACATTTATACAAGTGTTTATAATGTAGAAATGGAAGAAACCCACTAGTCTATTATTAGTACAGTAAAGCACAGCAGTAAAAACCCCAACACACACACACGCACTCCCTTATGAATCAGTGTTTCAAGCCAGATGCCCGGAGACGAGGAACACACGCTGGTGTAAAGCGTTTGATAAGTGAAGGGGGTCTGCACACAGTAAAGCGTGAGGCCAGGCCAAGCTTCCCCAGCTTCAGTCAACCTGAAGATCACAGTTACATTAGTGAACTATCAGCACACACACACGGGCACACGACCTCACGTATACGTGCACTCACTGTGACTGTCAGGATTTGTATTTATTTTTGTGCTGTAGCAGTATTTTCACTTTCTGCACATCTGTTCCATGTTTGTGACACAACTGCATCGCTAAACAATTTGGTGGCATTTGTTTTTGTTCTGTTTTTCAGCTAAACAAGAACTGGAGGCCCAGGAAAGCCAGCTAAAAGAAACTCACACAGTGTAAGTAGTCTTTCAGGTTGTGTTCACGCAGACTGACTGTGACTGAACTCACTCTCACTTCACTGATGCCATCTGTCTGCTTCAGAGCGCCAACGAAGAGCTGTTTTTAAGGCTTTAATTCTGCTCAGGAATGAGGTGTGAAATATGAGGTGTTTTTTTTTTTTTTTTTTTTTTTTTCCCGGAGCCTTTGATTTTAAAAATAAACTAAAGCTATTTATTTATAAATGTATCAGTTTTATTCATTTGACATCAAAATAGCGGGCACTAAAAGTACAATAGAATGACTTTTTAATTTTGTTGATTAAACATTTTTATGTTATCGGTTTGTACGAAGTGAAGTGTATTCACCAGTACAACTGCTCAACCAGCCCACTATCTTAATTTTTTCTTATTAATTTATTTATTAGATCTACTGATCATCCTTTTAATTTCTTTTCCAATACCAATGATTTTTTTTCCCCGTAATGTCTAATATTAAATTCCTTAATTATAACAGTCTCTCAAATGCATTTTCTTTGGCTCTAGTGCTCATGTTTTCAGCCCTTACCCCTTTTTTACTGATTAATTTAGCAAATTATTATTCATTTATGTATTTATTCATTAATTATATCAGGGGTGTGCATCTGTAAAGTAACCTCTTTATGTCAATTGTTAAGATGATCTGCTGCCGCCACCAGGTGAAATTGTGAAGTCGTGGCATCCCTGACATACAATTGCCTTTTATTTATTTATTGATTGATTGATTTATAACCCATTATGACCTCAGTGTCCTCATTTATATGATTAAAACGTGCATGCCAAACTTCTTCCTGTTTAAAGACATTAAGTTATTGTATACTAATAAAGGGAATCAGAGAGGAGATATTGCAATGTACATAACAGTGGAGTCTCAGGAGGGTAAATACTTTTAGGTAAGGGCTCACTGTAGCAGGACTGATGTGAATGTTTAATGATATAAATGACATCTAACCAGACAAAAGCTTACAGTCTCATACTGTATATTGAGGTTAAACATGTGCGGCAGCCTTTTATTTTCAAACAATTTATGTATTATGTTCTTAAACTGAAACATCGCTGAAAACAAGCTTTCAGGAGAAAATGACAAATTTTGAATACCTGTCCTAAAACCTGATTACAGAAAAAGACAGGATGTTATTTTAAATTAAAATCAGGCCTACTGATGATCTGGATTCAGCTATGAAGTCAAAAGTATTGGACACCTTGCCATACAGTATGTCTGGACCGCACCCATATGTGCTTGATTAACATCTCGTTGTAGATTTAGTCCCCACTTTGCTCCTATAATAATCTGCACGCTCCTGGGACATTTTTCCCGCTGGATTTTGAGATCTTGCTGTGGGGTTTTATGATCATTCAGCCACAAGAGCATTAGTTGACATCAGGCAGCAGGTCTGGTGGTGCTTTCGGTGATTAGGTCATCTCAAAGGTGTTCAGGACATGAACGTCAGTTAACAGCATACTTTTGGCGATGCTGTGTATGTACCGTTCTCAATTTGAATCTACAGAAACTTTGTTTTTAGTGTATTTGATGATTAAATGAGAGCAACCTGAACATGCAATAAATATAAAGATTATAATTTCTTCATTAAACATTAAAACAGTGAAGGGTGATCCACACCAAACATAACACTTTGCATAGGTCGCTCTTCACATAAATCTTGATGTTTCTCAATACTTATAATGCGTAAATACGCCAATTAGCTGCGTTGTCTGCTTAATGTAAATGTATAGTTATTAGATAACATGTTAAATTATGAGAGACCATATAAGGTACAGAACAAGTAAAATGTTTCTGACTTTTTAAAATATTTGATTAATGTGCGTACTTAAAGTTGGTAATATTGTGTGTGTGTGTGTGTGTATATATATATATAATATATTTATTTATTTATTTTATAAAGTCAGGATTTTCTGCATTTATCGATTACAAATATTAACAATTATTGAGGGTATGCCCTTAAGTTTTTCAAAAGTTGTTTTATTGGTAACTGCATTTTATTTAGTTATTTGTTTACTTAATCATCCTTTCGTTAAATCTCATTGAAAGATTGCAAGTAAACAGGGCTGTTTCGATTCTGGTTACTTTCGAAGTTTATTCCTTCTGTCATTTTGAGGATTTTCCTTGCTCTCGTTGTCTCTGGCTTGTTTATTAGGAATCTCATTTGACATCTTGGTTTTTGTGAAGTTGCTTCATGATGTCTGTTGTGAAGAGTGTTATCCAAATAAAATAAAAAGAATTAATAGGTGTTGTAAAAAAAAAAAAATGAGGATAGGTTAATGCCACCTCTAAGTGTGTGTGTGTGTGTGTGTGTGTGTGTGTGTGTGTGTGTACACACTATACTGAGAGCTAGTGTTGTGAGGGCTGTAGATTTGTTGTAGCAACTCCAGAGGTTTTCTTCATTATCCTTGCTTCTCATATATAAGCTCTTATTACATCCACTGATGGTCTAAATTCCAGTAAACTGAATTACCTCATTGTTTTTGAATGCGCCACACATTCATAGAGCCAAAATCGCTATATTTAAAAAAAAAAAAAAAAAAAAGAGAGAGAGAGAGAAAAAAAAAATGGTTGCCAAAATAATGTGGTTGTTCAGGTTGTAAATTTGGCTTTCTGGTATGAAGTTTA
Organism: Leiocassis micropogon; assembly: GCA_028565275.1. NCBI lineage: Eukaryota > Metazoa > Chordata > Actinopteri > Siluriformes > Bagridae > Leiocassis > Leiocassis micropogon. The sequence goes on along the minus strand of JAOVVA010000054.1, from coordinate 5,731,531 downwards.
AGCTTGGATCCACAGACCGTATAAACATGTCTATAGACGGAGTCTAACCAGAAAAAACATTGAGTCAATGTAAAGCTACACATACACACATATATTTTATGGGCCATTAGAATAAACTCAGTAAAACGTCAGGTAGGTCCGGCGCGCTGACCGACGTTACCTCATCTCGTCCGCACGTCTGTTTATCCCGATTCGACCCGACCTATCTGCGGCCAAGAGTTTTGTGTCGCACATGGCAAAGCAGCACAGCCTTCGTCATCCACACACTGACGGTAAATCACATTTTCCTCGAGAAAAATTTGTTAAAACTTTGTCATTATACTCTAATTATTTAAAGAAGCGCCGTAGCATGGGCAGCCCATGGAGATGTAGCGCGTCTGACTTGATGTGCTGGAAAGGGCAGCAAGGAGTAATTCCCTAATGTTTAGGGCAACACGCGATCTATGAAATTTGACATGTAGTCAAAACATTAGAGGGGCAGTAATTGAGTTACAGACAAAAACGACGCTCACAGAGTGCCGGAGCGTGGCTCAGGTTTCATTAGAGTTTATTTAGAATTTGATACTTTAGCAGTGGGCTGTATAGTAAGCAGCAGCCTTTATTTTCAGGGTGGCAGTAAAAGGGAACGCCTCATAAATGTCTCATAATTAGATATATTTATAGGAAATAAGTGTATTAGGCCAAACTGCTACCTACACGACTGTAGTTTGCACTGCAATGTCTAAAATGCATATCAGGATTAATTATGGTGAGAGTATTAAGACGGAATTAAATTCAGATAATGTAAAAGCATCATCTTTCCCAGCTGAACAACACACATTTTTTGTTTCATCACATTTTTTTATTTGACTTAAAAAGACTGCCGCTTTTATTTCAAGGTTGATTGAGGGCATGTTGTGTGGTGCCTTGTCTTGCATCGAGTCTAACTGTAATAATATTTAACATCCCCAGCTTTTAAAAGTCAAAGTTAACTTCTTTGAGTCTCATGTTGTGAACTCGCACTGATGAAATAAACGATAATGCAACATATAGAATCCATCAGGTTTTACCATTATTAATTAATGCATCATATTTTTGTTATATAAATTCTATAAAGTCCTAAATTTTAGACTTGTTTTTCTTCTCTCTTTTTGAGTTTTTCTCTTATTTAACACTTTCATTGGCTTCTTGCATTGAGTTAAATTGAAGCATCTTTACAAAATATTTTTCTCTAAACGTTTTAAAATATTTTAAAATCAATTCGGACAACAACTTTGTCGTATTTGACTTCTCTTTTAAAAATGCCTTCAAAAACCAAATGAGTTTCAGAAAGTTAAAACACAGTTAATTTAATAGCATTGTGTTGGTCAGTTAACTCATTTGTTGATCATTTTTAATAAATTGTAGAATCCAACAATTTTAATCAAGTGAAAAATGACTGATATATTTGCAGCTTTATATTCTAATTCCAGTTAGTCCCTACCCTGATTTTATCCTCTCTTCCACTTTTTCAACTCAAAGGCCTGTTCTGTTTCTCTCAGGTTCCTGGAATTGACGGTGTTCTTCTCTGTAAAAGCCAAGAGTGGCGAGAAAGAGGTTTCCCCCCACACCTTCTTCTCAGTTTGGCACGAGTTCTCCACTGATTTCAAAGACCTCTGGAAGAAGGAGAACAAGCTGATCTTGCAGGAAAGGTGAGTGAACTCTCATAGTGGAATAAATGAGCAGAGTCTATATTTAGTCCTCTTTTGCCATGGAGCATGGTTTGTTTAGTCCAGGATCTGGAGCTGTCCTGAGCTCTAATCTCTCAGGAATGCTAAACACGGGTACACGCAACAGGACGCCATAAGACCGTGTTTTTGCGCGATGGTAAAGACGGCGTGTGTTGCATTTTAAAAGTGTTCCTGCTGGTTCATCAGGCTGTAAACTGATTTATAAAATGTTTTACACAATAGTCACATTCACAGCATTGCTTTGTGAACATTTCTGTTTCTGTGTAAGAAGTTATCAGGGAGGAGGACAGGGCTGGGGTGAGGGTGTGATTAGGGGCATCTACAGTCCATGCGGCACGTTGGCAGAGCTGTGATGGAGTGTGCGGTTACTTTAGATTGTCCTCCACACTCATCTACCTCTTTGTAGTAGATTTCTCCCCTTTAAAGGCAAGAGATGTGGAGGGTCTCGTCTCTGTCCCACCGGGACCGCTGATGGGCTTTAGATCAGAAAGGACTGCAGGGTCAAATGTGTTACAGCTCACGCCCGTTCCGGCCTGTATGATGAACGCTGGCTTTGTAGTGACAGCTGAAAGTGGACTCTGCAGCATTCCATGCATTAGAGCATCCGACACGGAAATGAATCTTCCTCGCCACAAGCCCACACCTTGTTTCCCGTGTGATTTAAAACGATCCGAGTATTAAACTGTCCAAGAATTAAACTTAGTTTTCCTCTTTCGCCAAATGTAATCCATCAGCCAAGACGTACTGTATTTGCTTCTCGTAAGGGAAGCTTACGACCCCAGGTTTAGCCTCGTGCCAACAGCATGCCTCAATCATCACACATTCGCTTTAGAAGACTTGTATTTATAAATCATTCTTAGGAGCTATACAGGGCATTTGCTGAAACTTGTGAAAATCCTGTTCTGGGGGAAACCGCTGTATTTTATAAGACGACCTGAGTTTGTGTTTATTACGCGAATCAAGTAAAAAAAAAAAATCTTTTCATTTTGTGAAACTGCTTTAAGACAATGCCCATTGATAAAAGCGCTATACACATAAAATTAAATTGAATTAATAAATCAGAAAAGCATAAATCTAATTTCATTTAGACAAATAGCTTGATTAGGAGATAAATAATGGCACCCTGTAAAAGTCACTTATGCTTAAAATACTTGCAGGATGGGCAGCAAAGACACAACTGCATTGGTGTTTAAGCACATGCTATTATTATTATTATTATTATTATTATTATTATTATTATTTAAATGTCCATTAGTAGGTTTTTGAGAGTTTCAAGCTTTACATTTACGTCTTGGTAGTTTATATATAATTTATAATATTTATAATATTTTTTCTAATAAATTATTTTTTTTATAATATATAAATTTTTTTTGTTTTTTTGTGTGTGCCCGCGTGCGTGTGTGTATGTGCGTGTGTGTTTTTAAATTGAAGTTTATTTTGCTCTCTTTAACACAACTTTTCTAAAGTATTGAGGCATAAAAATGCATAAACATAACTTTAAACATGAAAACCACTAATTATGTGATTTGAATCCTTTCTAATGTGCAAGTGTGAGACTTCACCAGTGTGAGATTCTGGCTTAAAGTGACCCGGAAAGAAACCTCTGAAGGATGTTGTTCGCTCCAAGATTGGGGCTGTGGCTAATGCACAGTATCAGAACCCATATAAGCATAACTGAGATTTTAAAAAAAAATGTAAAAGTCTGATCACAGGTTGATGTCACATGATTTAACTATTTAGAGAACTTTATGTGCATGTCCGCTACAGCCGTGTAGGTCCGGTGTTTGGGGGATAAAATACTAACATCACACACTGCAAAAATGTCTTGGCTGATTAATGAAATTCGGGCGACAGAGGAAGTGTATACATTTTATTTTTCACCAGCTCATTCCTGATCCATTTCTTCTCAACCCTCTGACATGGCTGCAAACCCGAAACCTCTCTGGTTTATTATTTCTTGTCTGATGGTTGTCGTGTGTTACTGTAGTCGGTATAAAGGGATCCACTCTGCACGGACCTGACCCGCCGCAGTCCATCTAGAAAGGCAGCACTGCGTTTCCCAAAACTTGTGCCATATGTTTAATATTACATTATATCTCCTGCCTTTTTAGAATTCGTCGAAAAAACGGGAGAGCTCGTGAAATGAACCGGGAATTATTTTTCTAACCTCCGATAATGAAAAGAAGACTTGATTTGATACAGTTAGCTTCAAGTGGTTTCGATGAGGTTTTCCGATAACGAACGAGAGTTCAACAGGTACAAATTGCAGAGGGGAGAGCACGGAGGCTTCTCCATTATTCATAAGGAACCACCGTGAACGAGAAGCCGTATCTGGCTGTATCTGTTCTGAGATGTACAGTTCAGATCGGGTTTCTTTAACCCCGTTGTTCTCGGAAGCCCCCTCTTCTTCTGCTCTTAACTCGTTCAACATAGAAGCTTTTAGACCCCGGGCTCTGACATGCTCGGCGGAAGCGGCTTCTTAAAAAAAATATTGCCAGGTCCTTGATTCTTCCCCCTTTTTCCACTTATCTGTCTTTGAATACGCCAGCACTGAATTAATGTTAAGATTTCAGATCCCTGATAATGTCTTAGCTCTTTATAACCGACTTTGCCTTCGGCTTTTTTGTAAAAGCCCAGCCCTGCCTACAGTACATGGCATTCAGGACAAGAAATGGAAGTGCAGAGCACTGCTGCTTGTTCTCAGAGCCACAATGAGAGCAGGTATAAAGAATGCTTTACAGTATGTAACCACAATAAATAAGAGGATTAGGGGATTTACAGGTTGTGACTGGGAGATAATTGATGATGATAGTTTATTATAATAAGGTTTTGCATACATAATGAACACTTGAATAATAGAGTCCAGTATTGTTTTAGATCACATTTACATCTGGCAGACGGTTTTATCCAGAGCGACTTACATTAGTCCTTTGAAGTTTCTGTAATAACTGTTTGAAGTTTCTGACTTTACACTGGTTTCTTTCTTTTGAGGGGGGAGTTAACTCAACATTAACATCGCATCAACATCTTTCAGTATTGTATTTGCATATAGATTTATACATCATAATTTCAGATTATTCTTATAATTTTACATATTTTTCTATATTCCTTTCAATTAGCTATCCTTGTCCTCTACTGCACATCTGTTGTACCTTTACAAAATTCCAGTTCCCATTTTCGCATGCATACAGTGTATATACCTTTAAGCTTTGAAGACCTTACATCTTTTTTCCGAAAGTGATAAGTCTCACTTTTTATCCCTTCATCGACATCATTTGTCTGTGTTTATTGACCATCGGTCTGTCAGTCCTTCTGTACAGTAGGAAATTCTTGCTCAGCATCATAAAGGTAAGTGTTTAGCACAAAAGGATTTGTGTTAACTCATCCTTGCTGCTTCTTAAAGAACTGATAGATGAAGATAAAAACCATCTGAGCAATCTGGATTCGTACATTTGTTCCGTTCATAAGAAACACTAATCCTAGTTTTCATACTGTTATTATTTTTAATCTATTGTTCCTTGTCTCTAAATGGAATTAAGGTTCCCATCCCTAAAGTTCAAGTCCCGCGCGGTTGTATAAAGGACTAAATGGAGCCGTCTTGCCCTTGGCCGGATGGAGCAGCTTCTTCAGTTGCAGCTATTGTAGTTGTGACACTTTTGCTGAATAGCGTCGCTTAGTGCATCTGTACGCGTGATGCGCTTGTGAGTGATTTATGAGCGACCTCAGCCAGTGAGAGAGAGCTCTCATGCTCTTTCAGCTCTTTCATTTGTTCCGTCGTCCGCGCTGCACGCCACTCCTCTGCGATAAGGTGCCACTTCGCCGAACAGAGCGCCTCTTTATCTGACGGGGCAAAGTGACAGCTTTTGACTCTTTAAGTGCGCCTCTCTCAATAGACCCCTGAGCACCGAGGCATCAGATAGATTAGTTCCCACCAGCAGACGCAGCAGTGTTGCCTTTCTCCTGACATTTGCTGCCCCTCTTAATCAGATCTGTCTCTAAAGTGTTTGTCTTCGCTCTCCAATGGCACCTAAAGCCCTGAAGAATTTTCACCCCCTCTGTGTCACTCAGCCCCAATTTGTCATGAATCGTTGTCGTTTGTGCGCTTGAATAAAAGCACGGGGGGGGTTAGAGGCGCCTGGCTCACACACCTTAAACCAGAGCTGACGGAGATAAAACTAAAGCTGCACTCGTTGTGTACATACGTTTCACTTCCTGTTCTGCCTCTTCAAGCTTACAGACAAAATGGAGAAAGTTATAGAGGACTAAAATTACATTTTTTAAAATTCTCTTTTTCTCATTTTGTCTTCATTTTTCTCCTTTCACTTTTCCTACCTTGAGTCACTCTAAAAGGACCAGATATTACAGACACTATATGTGTGTGTGTATATATGAAGTTGATCCCAGTCTCAGGAGGGATGTCATATGTTTATTTGTTTTTCTAACCCTCCGTCTGCTTAAAGGCTTGTCTTGGCTAAACACAAGCTTAAGTGGAACAGCCTCAAGCAGAAAGATACTCAACTTTCTCTTCACAACAGCACTCACCCAAAGTGGACATCACTCGCCGGCGTCGTTAAAGAATCAAGTTTCACGGTCGAGGTTCATTCTGGTGTCCTCGACTGTAGGAATGTCACATTTACACCGAACGAAGTAGAGTTTAATGAAGAAAGTGGGACTATATTTAGTCCTGCTAAGTGTGCGAATGCTAATATGCCATCAGGGTTAAGTGTTGTTTCACTTTATTATAGCTTTTTGTTTTAGGGTGACACATTTTTACAGCTGAAGTAACAGTTTTAGAGCTGGAGATTAAAGCTTTTGGTTTTGACCCTTTCTGTCTCTTAGAATTAATTTCTGCTGAATTTACCGAAGTGCTGTTGCAGGGATATGGAGCTCTGAGCCAGGCTATAAGATTAAACTGCAGCATTTGTAACACCTAGAGTCCATTAAAAAAAAATTTTTTTTTTTAAAGTTGCACAACAATTAGTCTCGAACAAGGCGGCACAGTGGCATAGTGGTGAGCACTGTCGCCTTGTACCTCCAGGGGCTGTGTTTGATTCCCAGCCAGGTTCAATTCTCTCCTGTGTGCATGGAGTTTGCAGGTTCTTTGCATGTGCTTGGTGGGTTTCCTCCGGGTGCTCTGGTTTCCTCCAATAGTCCGACTAATTGGCGTTCCCAAATTGGCTGCATAATAGCGTGTAAAGGAGTGTGTATGTGTGCCCCGCGAAAGATTGGCACCCTGTCCAGGGTGTACCCCGCTTCATGCTCCAAGTCTCCTGGGAGAGGCTCCAGACCCCCTGCGACCCTGAATACAGGATAAAGCTGGAATCCATCATTGCTTTTAAATCATTCTGAATCGCCCCTGAACCATACACCCGTGTTAATTACACCAAGTGTCGGGCACCAGGTCCACCAGTCACGGAAGGATACGTGTTGGTGGAACAAAATGACTAAACAAAACTAAAATATACATTTATTATCCATAGATTATAACTTATGTTTGCGGAACTGTTGTATAAAAGCAATATCACACATGAGGTTGTGCTTGAATATCAGCATGGCTGTGATGCCGTTTGTTACAATGTATACAGCTGTGTTATATCCTGCAGTATAGCACTCCCTCTCATGTGATGATGCCTAATTAGTTTTTTATGCAGTTTAGATTAGATTTAGTGCCTGTTACTGTTATTTTGTTTCTCTTGTACGACAGCAGCTTTAATTAAACAAGGACACGGCATGCTTTTGATCCGTTTATAGATATGGGTGATGATGGGGAACATCTGTAAGACAAGTTCTCTCAGCACGCTCTCTTTTCTTTTCCTCTTGTGAAGTAAACAAGACAAAAAAAAAAAAGAAATCGATGACAGCTTTTAATCAGACTTTTAAATCTATTGATTAGCTGGCACATTAATACACTTCCTGGCCAAACATTTTTAGCTTTGTCACCTTTTACTTTGATTACAGCAAACAAAATGTGGTGTCCAGTTTGTGTGAAAACGATTCCTCATGCTCCCAGAACCACTCTTTTGCAATCTGAGTGCTGGAAGATGCTCGTGCCATCAAGGAAGAAAAACTCCATAGATGTGATAACCTGGTGATTCAGTACATTTAGACTTTATATTATTGCCACATGATGTTCCTGAGTCTAGAACTGAACAACTGAAGCAACCCCCGATCATAACACTGTTTTTTTTTTTATGAGTCTCACTAACACTGTTTATTATGGACACACAGCTGTTTAGTCCCAATCCTGTTAATTCTCGTGTGCGTGTGTGCGTGTGTGCGTGTGTGCGTGTGTGCGTGTGTGCGCGTGTGCGCGTGTGCGCGTGTGCGCGTGCGCGCGTGCGTGCGTGCGTGTGTGTGTGGAAATGCTCTTACTTTCATGGCTCCGTTTTTATTGTTGAATTTATTTTTTTCTTTCCCCCCATACAACTTTGCCAAGTGTTTAAGTGATCAATCATGGTTTTATTCACAGTTCAGCATTATCTTTTCAGGTTTTAATAAGGGTTCTTAACCCAGTTCCTGCAATTTTAAATCTCCTTAGTTGTTTCCTTTGCTTGATGCAGCCCAATAATTTGACCCGTCTGAAACAGCGACTTTTTATTTTTATTTTTTTTATTATTAGGCAAGTCGTGTAAAAATAATAATTAATCAGAATTATTCATACACCGCTTATGTCATGGTTGTTACTTAAGTTAACCTACAGTCTATGGTTGCCATCTCAAACGCAGTAGAATCTCATGATGCTACTAAAACAACCCTACATGTTTCTTGAGTCAGTTCCAGGTCATCCCAGTACTCCTTGCATTGTGATATCGGCCATATGGGGAAACACAAACTGCCATTACAAACCACTACAAAATCATGAGGAACCAATAGAACCCTGTAATGGTTTCCATTTTTATTATTATTATTATAAAAATAAAATAAAAATTCCCCCAGCAGTGTAGTTTGTGTGTGGAGCTGTTGGTGCTCTGCATCTGGGGATCAGACTTGGAGTTCCACACTTGGATCAGAGTTTGTGGAGCATGTAAATCAAATCCACATTCATGGCCGATAAGTGGTGTCTGTCCTCTTCCTGCACTGTTTTGGTTTGTGATCCCGCTGTGAACTTTTTCAACCATGCGATTCCAGCTCCCTTCTTCCTCTGATGCACGTTTATTCACTTGTCCTATCAGTCTCTCTCGCTCTCTCTCTCTCTCTCTCTCTCTCTCTCTCTCTGCCGTCCCCCATCCCTATCCTGGTAAGTGTCAGCATTAGCCCCTGCTGCTTCTTTAATCATCACTGAGGGAACATTCTGGAGTGGATGGCGACCCCGTGAATGAGCAGCACCATATTTGGAGCTTCAGACGTCAGGTCAAACTCGGGGGCTCCGCACCCTGACGCCCTGGACCTCAACCGCGCTCAACTCTCACCTCATCCCCCGGGTCAGACTTGACATGCATCTAAGGCGAATTGTCTCTCTCTTTGTGTTCTGTACACTATAGAGGAGTACCATGTTTAAAGTAGCCCTCTGAGCCCTGGCTGCCTTTTACAGGCTTCCCATAATTCTCATAAGCTATCATGGGCCCGTATGCAGACGGCCCTCTCAGCCGCCAAATTCATCTCTTCCAAAATGATCTGTTTGCCCTTAGCTACTTTTTTCCGAATCCTCCGAGCCACGCTTCTGCCGAGCGAGCTATGTCTGGGTTATGGCCTTTTCTCATTCCACAAAATATGTCTTGTTTTATGAGACTCAACCCAGCAAAAGCTCCGCGACCTATTTTTGCTTTGTGATATATATATATTTATTTTTTTCTTCCCACTTTCCTGTCTGTCTGCCACCCAAGCAATGATAGATTCTGTTTGGGTTTTTTTTGTTGTTTTTTTTTTCTGCCAGCTGCAAGTCAGAAGCTGTTAAGGAAAGTGAGCTGGTGCCAAACATTAATGATTTTAATGGGTTTGGCTGTAAAGGAAATGGCTGGGGATTTTGTAGTCTGAGTACAAGAACAGAGGTTTTGTCATTTTTAATCCTAACACTTCAGGTCCTTGATGAGGCTAGAGTTTCCATATGACACTAATTCACATCAAACCGCTGATTCTTCTTTTTTTTCTTTTTTTTTTTTTAAATGACCGACTTTTTGCAGGAGCAGACAAACGCGCAACACCCCTCCACCTCACTGTGTACCTTACACACTTCCCTTATCAGGATATTATGCATGTAGACGGGGGAGTTTTTTCTTTTCTTCTTTTTCTTCTTCTGGCATCAAAGCCTGCTCCCTGTAAAGCAGGCAATGTGTTAGTTACTTGCTCCCATTACTGCTGCGGTTGCCCAACACATCTCCAATTATGGTGCTGTTCGGGCTCTTTTGGCTCTTTTGAAGGTTTGGAGGTCAAGGAAATGAGAGTTGTAATGCCTGCCATCCCACCCCAAACTCTCCCTCCTCCCCCAGCCTTGTTCGAAAGAGAGACGGCGGAGACGCAGAGGGCGTCGGGGGTAAAAAGTGTCAGTAAATAAATCTGTTCTAACTCTTGTTTAGCCGTCCGCTTCAAGAAGGTGCAGAACGTTTTCTGAGCGGAAGCAGCAAGAGAAGTGAGCGTGTCTGATTTAATAACTCCAGACCACACAGATTGGGCGACGTGGAAATCTGTCCGGTCCAATTAACTCCAGCGTGGAAGAGCTGCCCCTTGTGTGTAATCACGGCCTGTGGACTGCACGAAGGTTCTACTACAGAAGAGGGGAGGGGGGAAAAAAAACTAAATTTGGCTCGGGAGTAGGCAAGCACCAGGCACAGAGAGAGATGATATGCACACCCTGGAAACACGGTGTACCTGCCAAACCTCATTAACACTCAGTAAACTTGGTGTTTGGCAAAAAATCAAATTTACATAATTTTCCGCTTAGCCCAAATGTATTTGGTCAAACAGGACATGTTTAGTGTCCAGCGCCTGATTCTTCAGTCTTGCGATGGAGCCATGAGTCTAACGCACGTCTGTCACCAACAACTCATTACGAATTAAATCATGTTTTAACATCATTTTATAAAATGTGCAACTCCTTATTATCTAGCCAGATATCAAATTGCAGGGAAGGCTTTGGCCACGATAAGCATTTATTAAAACCTTAAAACCTGCTTTTAATGATGTAACCTCCCAAAGGTCAATTTGAACATCTCAAAGAAGAATTTCATTCTGGAGGATCCATCACCGATCGCTGTTCTCTTAAGGTCAGGATCTGATAGTAACATTAAGTCAAGTGTTGCGTTTCAGTGTCCGAGCTCAAATAAGCACCAAGAAATCATGAACAGGCCGAGTGCAGAACCGAATGCGCTTATGACCCATGATACTTTGAGTTCTGGCCGTGAGTGAGAGCGAGTGTGAGTGCTGGCTGTTACGCTGCTAATACAAGGTTAATCCTCAGTATCGTAACATCCACGCCTTTGGTACCAGGGATTTGTTCCATGCCCTGCATAGCCACCAGCCTTTTGTCTGATCCCTCTGGCGCCACTGTGCTACAGTACAGTTTGTGCGAGCGTTCATTGGAGGTGAAGTAACATGGTCGGACCAAACTTTAAATCCACTGTGTGTAAATTCATTCCATTGTTTCAGCTAAAACTGATGGCATCGTAGGGATCAGAGTTACTGGAGAGCTCCTAGAAGTTCAGTTTATTTAATATTGTTATATAATGGTAAGGATACTACAGGACTCATCGAATGATCAAATTTACTGTCAGCCAAGACATGTTTGATCTACTGGAACGGATTACAATATTTCACTGGATCAGTACTACTTGGGGGGGGGAAATAGGAAAAAACACTTTCAGTGCTTTGACTCCGGCCACTAAGCCTAAAAAATAATAAAATTAAATCAATAAAAAATCAACTAAGCTGAATTCTGAATAGGAAAAATAAAGTGCAAGACATGAAGTAATCCAAGACTAGGATTTGGGGACCTGTGGAACCCTAAAGAAGCAAATTCATGACATGGACGTCCTTGCAGATATGAGCATACTCCTGATGTAATGAGAACGTTGCGTAAATGATGATTTCTAACAGTATGTTTGTCTGTGCATTCAGGTTAAAAGCAGCAGAGGAATGTTTTAGACAAGCCAAGGAAAAAGCCACATACAGTGTCAAACCCAAGCACGCCTCTGGAATCGTAAGTGCACTTTATATTGTGCTGCAGTCTGAACGTTAAGATCTAATGTAATGTTCCACGTCACTTTGACACAGTGCATGTGGACAGTTTGAGTCTAGTGTATATTTTATTCCTACTGTGGTGGTACAGCTTTTACATATACGTTGAAGATGAATCAACTCGTACATGAGTCAAGCCAAAATCTTTTTATTGATTTGTTTATTTTTTATTGCAAATGGGTCATGCAGAAGTGCATTTTGCACAAGGTCAATTTCATTTAATGCAACCTTCCAGGATTTGTTTTCAGGTTTCTATAGAAAAGAATATATTAAACTTGAAACGTTTTCATTTGAACCTGCCCTTACAGTTTTCAAGTTAAACGGACATTATGTACTATGTGAAAAAATTGTTACAATTGTTTAGAATTGTAATAAAATTTAGAAAAAAAAGGTAATTGGGATATTTTTTAAATTGTGATACTTATAGAATCCCAGTGCAGATCAAATTATCACTTGGGTATCGTGATATTGATTCTGGTGGTCCCTGGTGATTTCCATCCCTAGTAATAGATCTGTATACACTAAAATTTATCCTGATAGTAAAGGTGCAAAATGTGAGATCCATCCTAGTGACAAGTGAAGGTACAGTTATTACAGAGATGGCGTCATCCCACTCTCAAATAATGATGGAGAAAAACTTGAACTTTTTTTCTTAAATACCTTTTTTAAAAAGTACTTTTTTTCTTTTTTTTTCCTTTTTTTTAAGTACCACCTTTTGTTAACTCTTTAAAAAAAAAAAAAAAAAAAAACCCGGCCATAGATATTAGGGATGGAAAACACCAGAGAACTTCTGTAAATAATTTTAAAATTGTTCCGATCCTGTATATATAGATATAGATAGATATATAGATAGATAGATAGATATTTACACTATACATAAAAAAATATATATTTTTTTACAATTCTAAACAACCTTACCACAGGATACTGTGCTGCATGAATAGTTTAGACTGCACCACCTGCAGAGATTATAAACAGCCCACCCCACCAACCCCATCTCTATTAGATATAATAGTGTATACAGTTTATACATATTTTTAGTTCCAATAATAACAGGGGCTGTACTGAAAGTAATGCAAAAGTGGGCTTAATGTGAACATGTTGGCACCTTTCGCCATCGTTGAACCCAACACTTGAATCCTCTTTGTCACAACTGATGGTCTTCCACTGTATGGTTTGTCTTCAGTGCCGGTTTCGCCTTCTTTAAACTGCTTGATCCATCTGTGCACATTGCTCTCGTCAGTGGTGTCATCTCTGTAAACATTCTGTAGCTCAGTGGCTTAGTGTTTATCTCTGTTTTAGCACAATTTTTCCTGCTCAGTGTTTAGTATTAATAATAGTACACACATGTTGATGTCTCATGAGTGTTTACACATTGATGCTGCTGCTGTTGCCTCACAAACTTTCTTTTTTTTTTTTTTCTTCCCCCCTTTTACAGAAAGCGAAACTGGGCATGAAGATTTAACAAGCTGGACATTTTAATCCTAAAACCCAAAATAAAAATCCTTTTCAGATCAGCCTTGAGGTGTAGAGTGCATGGACTGCAGTGCATTGCCTATCTTCTTTATTAAAAATGCATACCTTTCCATGTGTCACCTACAAATACACACAGTTTGTAAGTAATGTAGCAGCCCTCAAAACCTTCATCTGCAAAATTGAATCCAGGAAGTGTGCGTCATGTGATGTCACGCGCTTTCCGTCCGTGTGCTCATGGGTGAATTGCTGTGGATGTAAATTGGATGGTACCATGTTAGGAGGAAAAGACATGAGAATTACGTGCTATGAAGATATGAAGACGAAAAGAAATTAGGGGACGTGTATTTTTTTTCTTTTTTTTTTCTTTTCTTTAACCTCCTGCATCGCTGTGGTTCACCAGTGGTATAACAATGCAAAATGTTGAGTTTTTGAATTTAGGCCAGTTCCTCCGACTGCCTTTATTTCTGTCATCAGTGTAATGCTTAAGGAAAAAAAAAAAAAACAGATTTTCAACTGCTTTACTGTACCGAAGCCGTATTTAAGCTTTTTTTTATGTCTTGGAGTTCTCTCATCATGGAAAGCACAGATATTAACGGTAACAAGGTTACATGTCAGTATAAGTGGTTTCCACAGAAACCCTTTTAAAGCACTGCTCAGGATCCGAGATTATCAGGAAGCAGTAGGACACTTGAGGGACGAGCATTCACGTAACGAAGAGCGAAATCAGCCTTAGTGACGATCAGGTACACGCATTGTTCTTCCTTCTTCAGCGAACACGGAGGTATTACTGTACAGTTACTGGAGATGTATTGTCCGTCTTTAACTCCTACAGGATCTTGGCAGAAAAATGTTAAATAAGGGTTATTTTTTAAATGCCAATGTACAAGACTTGCTTAAAATGTATTTAAAAATGCCGTTATTTTATCTAATGTAAACTAGTATTAGCGTCTTCATGTAAGATAATTCTTGTGTATATTTTTTTTAATAACTATATATATTTTTTCTGTCTCAGCATGTATGTGTTTAGTGTCAACCACTCTGGTTCAGGAGCAAGGAGGGTCTGCCCACGTGCAATAACTGTTTGTATTTTTCTGTGTATAATTATTATAAATTTTTTTTCTTTTTGGGGAAATACTTTAATTTATGTAAAATAAAGAGAGAAATAAATTACGGGGTTGGGTTTTTCATTCATTTAAAGACACAAACATTAACATGTCTTCAGGAAGGTGAAGATGGTCTAAAGACACACTGGGAAATGTTTAATAATAATAATAATAATAATAGCATAACATGGAAAAAAGAAACATCCCAAAGTTTCCTTGACTAAATATTTACTAGCATCTATTACTGTAATAAATCATATCAAAGTAAATAACTCTTGTATATATTAACACTAACCCTTCAGTCACTGCCTGGAAAGATTAAATCCTATTTTACTAAACACTGAAAAACAACTGGGAAGTTCAACTACTTTATGAATATGGCAAAAATAACCAACTGCAATTCCATATATGAATGATTTTTTTTATCATTAGGATAAATAATGTCTGGAGGGTTTTTATTTTTTTAAGATGAAGCAAAAGCAGGATTCTATTTGAAATAGATTTTAATATAGAGTTCATTTCTTTCTCTAGATATATACATTTAGTGTACCATCATTATATATAATCTCTATTATACTCGGTCTAATAATACGTTATATTCATTGAATAAGGCGTAATTTGAAGTCACTGCAAGCAGCATGATTGGCCAATTCAAGTCTCTCCTCCACCACCTGTCCTGTTACTGACAGTTCAGCAGCTACACCACCTCGTTTCCTCCAAAACCTTTGGAAAGTCTTCTATTTCTGTATATCGTACATGGTGTCTGATGCTGTCAAGTAATCACATCAGCACAAGATCCAAATACAACTCGGACGCCGTGCTTTACTTTTCAGCAGCTTGTTTCCGACAGGTGCCGTTTCTGTCCAAGAATATGTGGGGCAGGTGGGAATAGGCAGCATTAGAGAAAGCCATTGTTCAGTTCTTCTCCTTCAGCAAGTCTGGGTTTTTTTTTTTCGTCCTTTCAGGAAGCATCAATCTTGAGATGCAAACTTTATACAAAAAGAAAAAAAGTGACAAGAACTACATCAATAAATCCTGTCTTGTTATATGGACAGCATCAGACATCTCAAGATTAGCAGCTTTAGCCTCTGCCTATATTAAGTACCAAATTCTACAAAAAAACTTTGTCAAATATATATTTTATTTATATTTTTCTTTAGTCCAGCATCCTGAGCAGGTTGCCGTAGTCATTCAGCTTTACTGTTTCCCAGAGTCAGCCACGTTAACAGAAATACACCGGCACTGTTTGACCCGCTGGATCTTCCGGTGCCGGAAGGGTGGCTGCAGCTCAGGACAGTCCAGCTCCACCGTGAGTGTAGTGAAGCGGTGCGGCCGGCAAAAGGCACACGACTGGAACGACTCCTGTTCCTTCTTCACATGCCGCGGGATATAGAAGGAGTTGCACTGGCCGTAGCAGAAGCGGTTGATTACTGTGCGGCTCAAGCAGCCCTCGTGGTTCACGGTCTGCCTCAGAGGCTGCGTCTTGCACCAGTCGCTCTTCAAGTACTTCCTCTCCGTCACCACGAGGGCTTCCTGACTGGAGGCCAGGACTTCCTGTTTCCGGCCACGGCGATCGGATGTGTTCGAGCTGGTTTTGTACGGTGATGGGATTGAGCCCTGCAGGCGGTCCTTGCGACTCTCGGACACAGCACACAGCACACCGGCCAGGAGAACCCAAAAGAGCAGCTTACAGCACATCCTGCCAAAGAGACGGGGACACACAAAAAGAATAAAAGCGATGAGCATTAGCAAATGCTAATTCAGTCCTTAAGGACTACCAGGTAGTTAAGAGACACAGCAGGGCTGGTAGGAATGTTTGGAGCTTTGGGTCTCTCTATGATGTCGATCTTTATCTACTGTATTACCTGGATAAAAACAATTCCATGTCCGTGTAGGCCTTACTTAAACTCTGAAACACTGTAGAGCTCCCATTGCACCTCGGGTCTAAATACTCACATCCTTTTCACTGTCCATGATCCTCCGATTTCGAACAGACAGCACTAATCACACAATCTAGTGTTCTTTAAAAGACATGGATTTGTTAGTTTTATTCATTCACCAGCGTTATAGTTCCCAGTCTCACTCCTGGGAGGCTGCTGTCAAATTTGTTAAACTCATAAAGTGTTACAAATTGAACAAGCAGGCCAAACACAACATTCCATAAGACAGTTAGGTTTCACTTTGACAACCATGCTCCTAACATGTTTCTGGCAAAAGCACGATATACACTTTTTCTCAGGCCTTGATCTAGTCTCACCAGGATCATTTGGCCCACTGCAGTGTGTTCCTTGAATGATTAGAATAACTCTGGTGTCATTAGAAGATCAGATGTGCAGTAATTACAGTTCTCCATGAACTCATGTGCCTGGGGACCTTCTTCAGAATGCTGCTTTCCCTCAACCTTCTGCACGACTGAACCAATGAAGGCTTTTAGTGATTAACTGATTAGCTGAATCAGGTGTGTCCTACCAGGCGGGCCATTAAACCCTGCAGTCGTCGAGTTCACTGAAATTGGAGTGGGAGTTCAGTGGAGCTCCAGCTGTTGGTGCCAAGAGAAAAACCATCAGCTTTGTTAGAACTGGCGAGCATTACTGACCGCTACACAAACATCTACATCATGTACCTCCAATGCGTCGGGTCCGACTAATGACCGCTTTGCAGACTTTCAACAAGCTTTAATTCCCAACGCACCTGCGCCAAATCGTGAGCTAATTACGCCTTCTATGAGCTGACTCAGATGTTTCGGTAATTAGAAAATCTTTAGGATTTGCAGGATGGATTATTCTTATTTAATTTTTTTTAAAAACAGCTTTGGAATAGTCACGGTCTACCGGTGTACTTTATTCGCCCGAGTTTGAACCAAAGCTAATACCAATTTGTTATAGCGGTTACGATTTGGCTAAGGTGTTGGGAATCTGGATATAAACTAAATAGTTTAATTCCAGCAATACAGCTGTAACTACTTATGATGAACAAATGTCTTAATCGTGTGTATTAGCTTGAGACAGGTTGGCACCCCGTCCAGAGTACCCAAAGTCTTGTGGGATAGTATAGGGATACAGTCATATATACACACACAATCCTTGCTACAAATATTGAGCTAACGTAACATTTTAAAAAATGAAAAAAGACCTACATAGCTAGTTGTTTAAAAAGAAAATGTATATATTTTCTATCATCTGTAACTTAAAAGACTAAAACCTCCTATTGTTATTAACTATATAAAACATTACTAATGGATAAACCGTTGCAGGTGTAGCTTTATACTATGTACTCCAAAGACCATGCTTGGTAAAGTCATTTATTCTGAGGCGTATCGGCTACACTAATGTTCCTGCATGCTTACACGACCTGGAAGTTTGCTCTTCTGGTTAAATTGAACTATTCCTCTGATCAGTCATTTCTGAAGCATTCCTTCAGCAAAATGCTTCGGTTTCATCAAATGTTACGCTGTTTGCTTTCTTAGAACAAAAAAGGAAATGAATGTCATATGAGGACGAAATTAACTTAATTGGGCCATTACCGCGGCCAGCTAATTTGTCAGTAAAAAAAAAAAACGTCGTTAAAATAAACATGTTCATTAATCAGCAAGGGAAGCTTAGGCGAGAACAGAGAGCAAATGAAGCTGATTGCAGCGAGCTTGACTCCTCCGGAGAAACAGTTACCCCTTTTGCTTAGGCTGCTGGTGACAAATGCGCTGAATATGTAAACGTTCTCGGAGCGCTATGAGTGGGCACGAACGAGTGCTGAGTTAGCTCATTTATCTCACTCGCACAATAAAGTGTTTGGGCCCCAAATTTCACAAAAGCTATTCTTCTAAAGTGTGACGTTCTCATCCCTCCCCGCTCTTCCATCATGTTTTTCGTGGCTCGGAATGTCTCCAGGGGTCAAGCTAAGCCTCCGTGTTTTTTTTTTTCTTTTTTCTTTTTCTTCTTCCTCTGTGAGTTTCATATTGTTTCCTGAGCGGGCAGGAAGACACAGATTAAGCTTAATTTGTCACTTTGTCCATGTGCTGCAGGACCAAAGAGACGGCGGCCGAGGATGATTACATCCCAGGCACGAGAGAAAGCTATCTGTCAATCACGTGGACATCTTTGCAGCAGATGTGGCAGCTCCATGGCTGACTCAGTCTTGGAAAAGAAACATTTTTAAAAATGTGTTTTTTTTCCTGAGTGAATTAAATGTTCAGTCATTTTTCTCTACCTTATCTCTTAGCATCTGATATCTATTTCACGTCGCACTGGAGCTTGGATATTGCAGACTGTAAAATGTTCCTGCTTTTTTTAATTTGTTTTCTTGCCCAAAAGGTGTTGTCGGGCTGCCTTACTCGAGCATGACCGTGTTTTTCCTTGTCTGTTCTAGAGGCTGACTCTCGAGTTAACCCCGCATAACTGGAACTCCTCTTCAGACGGCGGTTCAGAGGAGCTCTTAACCGTTGTCAAAATAAGTAGCTGGTTGTGAGTCTGCGGTCTGGCAGGCCGTGGATGTTTGCACAAAAGATGATGAATGCGCCCCTGAGTCACCGCGTCAGCCTGTCTTGGCCCCTCCAAAGTTTTGCCGTGACACCATGGCCTCAGCGGAGGCTCCTCGTATATCTGAACGGGGACAGGCCCCCACTCTGTCTTCCTCTCTTTCACTCCAGTCTCTCATCGCTGCAAGGCTCGGCCGTCTCTATTAAGTGTACTGGACGTATGTGCGGGAGAAGTGTCACTTTAATTTTGCGACCTTTCAGAAAATCCGTTCGGAGTCAGATCTCAGATGGTTTCAACCCAAGTTTAAAAATGGAAAACAGTGACGTGTAACTTGATTCCAGATTAGGTTTGAGGGCTAAAGAGTAACAGCAGGTCAGGTCTAATGAATGAGTAGTAGATTTTATCCCAAACTACCTGACCTGTGCTGTGTTTTCCCTGCTTTGTGAAAGCAGCCATGGGGAGGGTTAAGAGAAATAGGAAGCTGCTTTCAGTTCTGCCTCCAGGTTCAGTTTGTCTTCAATTCTTCTTCTTGCTTCATCGGGACACATAGATCTCAGGGTTTCTCAAGAAAGAAGAGGAAAACTGTCTGAACTCATCATTAATGTCTCAAGTGGTTCGGGGCTAATCTTGGGAGTCCTGGAGTTGTGTAAGAAATGTTTGAAAGTAACAATGAGACTAATGAAGTTTATTAGCAGCTGTATTGAGACGCCAACATGGTTCCTCTGTTGCGTGTTCTTTTAAGGGTCAGTTATACAATCTGGTTTCTACACGAACGAAGTGGAGATGATAATCCTATACTAAACTGTATAGGAAATGTATGTCGTGTTACTCCGAAACCCTTCCTTGACTATCTTCTCCATGCCTACCAAAGGTCATACTTTCACCCTGAAATGGCTGACGCTGCCAGTTCCTGACCCCGGCCACCGTTTGCACGAGGATTACCTCCGTCCTTCTCGTGCCTGAAAGACATCACTTATCTTTATTCCAAGGTTTTACTCTGTTTGATCCACGCTTAGGCGGATACTAGCACTTTATGTAGGGCTATTTAACCTCGTAATACGCTGCTGATAAGCCGCGGTTCAGTAAGTCAGCCCGAAGTAATATGGCAGCTCTGATATATTTCTTGTCAAGCCAATAATGACCCTACGCATGAAAGTTCAGAAGCATTTAAGAATTCCTTACTGACTCCATTCCTAAAAGAATGAGCCTGTGTTTGTGAGGGTGGGGTATTGGGGGGGCGGGGGGGGAAGGAAGGCAGATTGAAATATTTCCCCGTTGTTCATTTGAGATAATAACGTGGTTTTGAAAGCCAACATGTCTTTCTTTCGCGTGTTCGAGAGACTGTAACAAAACTCCCAGAGTTATTTCCGTAAATAATACGCCGGCACAGACAGGTCTCAGATTAATAGTATATTATCAAACGCTCAATCATAGTTTGGGCATTTCTTTAAACCAGCGCGGATTCCAGCCCATTTGCTATGAAAACAAGCGTTAGGTGTGTTAATGTTCCACAGTAGATGGGGCTGCGCTCAGGATGCCTCAGGCTGTTGGGGCATTGGCATGCAACCACAACACACCCCTGTCACCCCAAAACAACTCCCATAACCCCCTACATGCACGCACACACAGACTACTTTCCATAATTGCCACCAGCTGAGTGTGCTGTTTCTACAAAGGCTGAGAAACACACATCAACCAACCTCCTCCTCCTCCTCCTGCTCACACACATGCAAAGCAGTAATCTCTACTCTGACTTATGTACTTAGTGTAGCAGAAAGCATCTATAAGAGTGTGTTAGTGTGCTGAACATGTGTGCTGCATATTGAAGAATGTGTGTGTTTGGGATCTGTGCTCCTGAAGGTGACCTGTGCTTTATCAGGCTGAGTAAACCACCAACGTGGAAAGTTAAATACACAATAACGAGAACTCGGTCGAGAACTGAAGGTCGCTGACAGGAACATCGTCAAGCTTAATACTTACAGTAAGCTCGAGCTTGAATAAATAAAAAAAAAAAAAATCTATTTTAAAAAATCACGTGCGTCAAAACTATGTACTCATCCATTTCCAGATGATTCCTCGGAAGATTGATGAGGTGCTTTCGACGTTATAAAACGCGTCCGATCGGCTTAATTTACTATGCTGACGCATTCGAAACGACTTGGATGAACGGAAACCGTTTATACTGTAGTGATTCACTAGAATTCCCCTGCGCTCTGTTAAAAAATACAGAGTCAATGAGTAATACAGGGAAAAATATCCTAAACGACTGGTCATCTCGAATAAAAAACCTCTTATTTCTGTAAATTTTGCGGAAATAGTTTTGGTGTGTTTTTCTGTACAGAACGTATCTACGCTGTGTATGTATTCAAACTTCGAAAAGCTTGCATTCCAATGTTGTCATTACACCAAAATGAAACCTGCAATTTAATTAATTTTTTTTTTTTTACAGACCAAAATCGGTCAGTTTTTTCAGTCTGGTTGTCTAGCATTTCGGCTAATGTGTGTACTCTAGTAACACTTCACAACTATTCAGCTCAATTGAAAGTATGTTCCATCTTTTCCATTTCCCGTCAGTTTCTGCTACCTGTTTGTTTTGGCTGCAAACTGTAAAATGTTCCCCATGAAAACTATTTGCTGTATCATCTCTCAATCAGTGTGTTGACTGCTACCAGAATTTAGGCATTTAAGATGGTTTTAAAATCACCTACATAGAATAAAATCACTCATTATTTCATTATACATCAATACCAGACAAAGGTTTGGACGCGTCTTCTAATTCAATGATCTTTCCTGATTATTTCTTTC
>JAOVVA010000054.1:5694152-5707458 GCA_028565275.1 Leiocassis micropogon | reverse complement strand
ACGACAGACAGACAACACCTGTTGCACGTTGGGTAGTTCGTGCTCAACTGAGGATAATTCTACTTTCTGTCAAACCCACACTATCATCATAACACTAAATCATGACATCATGTGTATTGGATACAACTAGTGTCCTTTAATCCCAATTTTCTACCCGATGCCAGCAAGCAGCCATGTCTAAGGTTAGAACACACACACACACACACACACACAGACACAGACTGGGTTACATTTTCAACCTGGGACGCCCCGCTATAAAACTCATCATTAACTACAGCTGAGCACCTCCGATAGAGATTTAATCACAGCAGTAAAGGAGCTTTATTAACCAAACACACTCGCTTTCTTTAAACAGAAACGCCGCGCCAGGGTTAAAGAGCCGGCCTTCTTTCCCGCTCCGTCCCCGATGTTGACTTGCTACTTGAAGAGCGGGGTGTGAGGCTGTAATCTAATTGAGATTTAATCTGTGAACACACAGCTCTGTGATAAGCTCAGAGTTATGCTCCAGCTGCATTCGTGTCTCTGCAAGCATGATTTTAATTATTGTTCCAGCATTACAGACCGTTCATTAATAAAAACAAAATACCCATAAATATTATGATGCATTTGTGAGAAAAATCAATCAAAATCTCTTATTAACTCTTTACGGAGCCGCCTAGTGTTTCTACATGTTAAGCTTTGCATTTCTGCGAACTCGTATTTAAATGTGTAAAGGTTTCTGTGAACAATTTTCAAAATGTAATAGAAAAGCATTGTGTTTTTAGACCACCTGTTCATTTACATCCTCACGTTCTCTATTATCAGAGTGATCAGAATTCTTATCAGAATCGCACCGGAACATGAAATGTATCAGAACTTATTTATTGTATTTCCTGCTACATAAACCTGAAAAAAAGAGACTAGCTGGACAATTTCTATGCAGCATGGTTAATGTTTTAAAAGGCAGATCATTTTGTAAAGCTTTTTTTTGTTGTTGTAGAGTTCTATCATTTCTTTGAACAAAAAAAAAAAAGACAGCTTTTTTTAAGAATATTGCAGAAACATTATTTTTACTTCCTAAAATATTTAGAAAAATAGTTACGGTTTTAAATGAGTTAAAAAAGTCGTACAGTAATCACACTAATAACATTGCCTATTAGCTCTGGAACCAAATTACAAAATAAATAAATTAGTGTCAAAATTAATTCATCATTGCCGTTAAACTTTAAACTTGTACGAAATATTTTTTTACATGACAAAATAGAAAATGAGGCACGACATATATCATATTTTCAAATTTATGCAGCTGCTTGTTTCCAAAATATCAATAACAAGTACCTTATAATAATGTAATAATAAGTAATGTACTGTTTCACTAATATTCTATTAATATTTCCAGGATTCCCTGCTTCATTACATCTAACAGATTTACTAGCTCGGTCTAAAATAACAGTTGTGTAATATTGTTTTAATCCGATTTCCCCTTAAATACACATTTAATAATCATCTTTGGGATGCAGCACTAGAGCAGAGAAACTCACTACTTCAACACTTCACAAGACACACACACACACACACACACACAGGACATGCGGTCGTTCTCTATGCAGTCCACTTTAACTCTTTAATCTCAGGCTTGTGATGGAAACCAAACTGAAAACACAGATTACCGACCAAATCCGCTTTGCCCAACAGTGCAAGGTGGAGCAGTCACGGACCCCGGCAAACACGGATCACTAATCGGATCATTAACCGTTCTAACGCTCTTCCCACCAGAACACACACACACTTCTTTTTTTTTTTTTTCAAAAAAAAAAAAAATACTTGTAATGGATACTTTGGTTGATCAAAAACTAAAAGACATGACGGACCCTTCCCTCCTGTTATACTTAATCCTGAATGCATCTTCACGCATCCAGGCTCTTACTCTTACATATGTGTGTGTGATGTTTTTTGTAAATGCAATTAAACAGAAATAACAAACATTTTGTAATATCATATAATAAAAAAGATCACTTACCTCTCGTTTTCAGTGGTCCAGTTCTCAGTGGTTGTGAGTATGTGTGTGTGTGTGTGTGTGTGTGTGTGTATTCCGGCAGTGGTTAGGGTGCTGTGCGTGTGGGTCGTGGACTGAAAGCCGCTCTGATGCCCATGGAAGAAGGAGGATTAGTCAGGACCAAGATGCGTCTGTGTCTCCAGAAGTTGGAGGAGAACTTCACAAGTGTTTCTCTGCACGCTTTCTGTCCTGCTCAGTGGGATGCAGCTTCTCTATCTGTCTCTCTGAGTCACTCTTCTCATCTCTCTCTCTCTCTCTCTGTGTTTGAACTCTTGTTTCTGGCTCTTCTCCGTCACCCGCATGTGGATCTTATCAAACCGCAGGATTTCTATTGGCTCTGATCAGCAAACAAATCAGACCTCTCAACTCTCTCTCTCTCTGCTTCTCTCTCCTCTTGCTTTCTCTGATTTTATCCCTCTCTGTATTCCCCCCCTCTCTTCCTCTCCTTCTGACACGCCCACTTCAAGCTCCTTCATTTTTTAAAACATTCTCTCTCTCTCTCCCTCTCTCTCTTACACACACACACACACACACACACACACACACACACTCAGCCGCTCATCAATGTGTCACCCCGAGTGGGAGGAGGATCAAAGTTGCATTTCGTCTCCAAAGCCGTGACTCCGTGCATAAAACATTCTCATGAATCCTGTAGAGCTCTGAGGCAGCTTTATCACTTACAGAAAGCTCTTTAAACTCCAACGCACTTCCAGTCTTCACTTTCATTAGATATAAAACTATAATAGCAGATTTAGGACGTTGCGACGCTTTTCCATCTAGTTACTGGAGTGGAAATTCGAAAGACCCTGAGAGGAGACATTTTTCTCACCTTTGCACAAGGACTTTGGTGAATAAAACACTAAAGTTAATAATATTTAACTACATCAAGTTATTGTAATAAAGGTGTTTTAGGAATTATTTGAGGGAAGAGTGTTTTTCTTTTTTTTTTATTAATTAATTATTAATTCAATTAACAAAAACATTTACTTTTGTAATACTTTTGTACAAGTTAAATGAAAAAATCAAAAAAGTACACTAAAACATCTAAAGGACAATCAGTCAAACCATATGAAGCTAAATATGTACACATTATTAATAGTAATAATATCAGTTTGTTTTATTATTGTTTTTTTTTCTCTCCAAAATGTTTATTTTTGGTTAAATTACATTTTTTTAATATTTATTTTTATTCTTAAATTAAATGTGAATTCAATCTAGCTAATCCTTTGAACAGAATGCACCTTTTCTCCTTTAGCTGCAGTAAATGCTTTGCTCAAAACATAAAACGTGGAAGTTTAAAGGTTTTTTAAATAGATTTTAAAGTAGGAAGTTTAAATACATTTCCAATGTCATGTTAACAAACCATAGTTATTTCAAGTCGCTTAAGACGTCGACTTTATGCGTAACACAAGTATTTCTCACAAAAATTGTTTGCACATAAATGATTTCGCTTACTGTAGAATTAACTACTTCACAATTCCATTGTGTCAGAAGTTTACATCTGCTCAGTTGGAAAATTCCGGAAAATATCATCATGGCTTTAGAAGCTTAAAACCCATGTGGTAACATCGCATAGGTCAATGACAATTAAAAAAATATGTGCTTCTATGGAAGTCTTGCTGGTGTGTGCTAATGATGAGGCTTCAGACTTCAAATCGTGCATTTGGGTTTTCAGATATGTCAGGTAGAACAAAGGTTTTATACTTTGTACTTTGTAACATGTCAATTTTGTCACTCTCATAATGAGCATAGTATATTTATTTATTTTTTTTAGAAAAAAAAAAAAAACCCAACCAAAAAAACCCCCAAATGATCATGTGTATCTGTGCTATTTCTTTGCCTACAGTATAAGACCCTTTTTTTTTTTTGCTCAGTCAGTTTGTATAGCAAATATATACAAAATAATATTAAATTGAACATGAATATGGCCGTATAGTTGGTTAAAATGAATTAAAATTACGTTCATCATATTGCCCATTTTGTGCTGAAAAAAAGGATATGTCACTCATACTCACACTATACTGCACAATCCTGAGCCTAATACAGTAAATATGTTTATTTAAAAACAAAACAATAGCAAAATAAATAATGTATAAAATGCTCTAAGGGCTCGTTAAGAGCTACGTCAATTGCAGGTGCCCCTGTGAATGTTTTTTGAGCCCTACCTGCAAAAACTCAGTTTGACATCATGGGAAAATCAAAAGAAATCAGCCAAAACCTTGAACCCCCAAAATATGTGGACCTGGAGTATTATTTAATCCTTTGGAGCAACTGGCAAATGCCTGAAGGTACCACATTCATCTGTAGCAACAACACTATGCAATTATATACATCATGGGTGTTTATGGAACAGGTACAAAAGTAGCTATATCCACTGTAAACCAAGACCAATTTCGATGTCATTTGAAAGTCTGCTGAGCAATGAAGAAGCTTCTGCTTCAAGACCGTCATAAAAAAGCCAAGTAGGAGAAATGTTACTTGGTTTGATCAAGCAAAAAAGTAACTGTTTGGCCATAAAGATCATCGTTATATCTGGAGGAAGCATGGGGGTGGCAGCATCATTTTGTGGGTGCTTTTTTCCAGGAGGCACTGGTGTAATTCACAAATTGGCATCATGAAGAAGGAAGATTGTGTGGATATGTTGAAGCAAAAGGATGAAATGGGTCTTACAAATGGACAATGACCCCAGGCATGCTTCCAATGTTGTGGCAAATGGCCTAAAGGACAATAAAGTAGAAGGTATTCAAGTGACCATCTCAAAGCCCAGACCTAAATCCAGTGTTATTCAGGAAGAACAGGCTAAAATTCCAACAACTTATTGTAAGAAGCTTGTGAAAGGCGAACCGTAACGTTTGACCCAAGTTAAACAACTTAAAGGTAATGCTACCTAATATTAACTACGTGTATGTAAACTTCTGACCAACTGGGAATGTGATGAAAGAAATACAAGCTAAAAGAAATCTTTCTCTATACTATTATTCTGACATTTCACATTTTTAAAATAAAGAAGTGATCCGAAGTTACCTAAGACACTGGGGTTAAATATCACGAATTGTGAAAAACTGAGTTTAAATGTATAATGTATTGGGCTAAGGTGCATGTAAACTTAGGACTTCAGTTGGAAGGTTAAATAGTGTGTCAGTAAATAATTCAATTTAATTGTATTTTATTTATATAGCGCTTTTAACAACGGTCTTTGTCGCAGTGCAGCTTTACAAAATCAAAAGAAAGTTAGGGAGTATAGGGAATTGGGTAAAAGCCCAGAAATCCTGTTTATCGCATTCTGCCGTCAAACTGCTTATGATGGTCACCAGAAGTATTGAGACATTTTATGCAATGAATTTGCTATACAACAATCAATATGTAGTATGAAGTCCTTTATCCTTCAAAACCTGCTTGATCTGGTTGGGCATAGAGTCAAAAGACGTCTGCAGTACTCTGGTGTCACTCGCTCACAATGCATGCCTGCTTGATTGCTTCCTGAAGATCATGTACAGAAATTTGTTTGCAATTCACTTGAGAATTCCCAAATTTGTGCGTTTTTGTTCAGAGGTGGACACCTTGGCTTCAGAAAGTAAAAGTCTTGCCACATATTTTCTAATCAGCACAACTCTTTAGCCAGACAGGAGAGAACCATTTAGTGACATCACCCCTTTTGTGCACAGGGAGGTCTTATTTCTGTGTCTGATGTTTCTGGGTAATTAGAATCCAGGAGGTGGACTGATAACTTAAATGACGTAAATTACCCCTAGGGGTAAATGTGTGCATGAATGGTCCCCAGAGATTAATCCCCATATTATACCTCCTGCATCACACCTAGTGTTGAATGGACTCCAGATCCACCACAACCCTGACTAGGACAAAGCAGATGTGATAAGTCTTTGAGGCATTTTATTATTACTATTATTGCTGCAATATGACCTGATAGTTAATAGCATTCCTGAACAACACTGTTTTCTGATGTCCTGTTTGTATTTATTGTCATCCTCTCGTCTCACACTGTTTTGTATCTGTGCCTTTTGTAGACTCGTATGATGTGTGGTGCACCACAGTCCTGAGAAATGGCATTTCAGTCCAATATACACGATTATTATTATTGCTACTATCCATCCATCCATTTAGGAACCTCTGTCGTTCAACTAGGGACCGTGGAGGCCAATGGTGACCATTGTATTTATTCACATTTGTATGAATGTGGTAGGACCTCTGGCAAACATTTACACACTACGGGCCCAATTAGAACACCAATTAGCCTAATCTGCATGTCTTTGGACTGTGGGAGGAAACCGGAGAACCTAGAGGGAACCCACCAAGCACAGGGACAACATGCAAACTCCACGTACACAGACCCAAGGCAGGAATCGAACCCGGGACCTGGAGGTGGTGCTAACCACTAAGCCACAGTGCTGGCACTACTACTATTAATTGATGTAGATTAGGTGCTAATGCTTCATTTTAAAATCAGCAACTAATCATACTGAGGAAAAAAATTCACCTTTCTGTGCAGTACATAATTCTGTGCATGATGATCACTACTAATTATAAGACATTTCAGCGAAATTGCTGACTTCACAAACTTTAAAGTGAAATTCACTATGGTGGACTCATGCATTACCCTGTTAGTGTTAGTTCTTACGTATCACTGCCTGATGAAGCATGGCCTTTCAGACCAGACTCGGATCAAATTAAGGAAGTAAAACCTGAAGCTTTTCTGCCCTCTGCTGTTTATATCTGGAATTACAATTAGATCCACAAACAGCACTTAAAATCATGAGCCCCCTGGTACACAGCCACTTTTCTTCCCCTCAGATCTCTTTATTAGATTTTGGAATGTATTTACAGAGTCACAGAGTTGATACTGGAATTATATCGACAAAGGCGGAGGATTGGACTTGGTGTGTAACAGAAACACACCCTTGATAGGTTTTCACCCCAAAACAAAAAACAAAACAAAACAAACAAACATAAACAGCTTCAGCCTCTTGACATTGAGGATTACATTTTAAGCAAATATGACTGAAATACAAAAGTGGAAATTGTCTGTCCAAAAAGTCACTCTGCATGAAAAACTTTAGTGCAATTTTCCTCTTGCGGTGACAAATGTACTGCTTATTTACTTTATTAGAAACACTAATACACCTCTCCATTCATGCAGATATCCAAGTAGCCAAAATCATGGTCAAGCGGTGCAGTGTAGGAAACCATGCAGATACAGGTCAAAAGCTCATTCACTCTCATCATCTATATCGCCTAATTCTGTATACAGGGTCGTGTGTGGGGGGGCCTGGAGCCTACAGTATGCCAGAAAACTTAGGGCATGAGGCAGGGTACACCCTGGACAGGGTGCCAAAGGCACACTGAGAGGAAACCGGAGAACACGGGGGATAACCCACCAAGCACGGGGAGAACATACAAACTCCATGCAAACAGAGGCGGAACTCGAACCCGGACCCTGGAGGTGCAAGGTGACAAATTACTAACCACTAAGCCATCGTGCTGCCCAGGTCGTGAGCTTCAGGTAATATTTCCACAAAACTTCAGAACTTCACCCATCCTGTTTGGGTAAGTCTGTGCCCAGTGTATTGTCCAATTCCTGTTCTTGGTGGTTTGGATGCAGCCTTCTGCTGCTTCTGTTTTTTTCTCATTAATACCGGCACGGCCATTGTATTTTGTGTGTAAACTCTATAAACTGCTGTGAGGGAAAAATCCCAGGAGATGAGTTAAATCCCATCTGGCACCTACAACCATAAAGCAAATATCACTGAGATAAATTTTTCTCGACTCTGTTTCTGCATGATGTTATGCACTGCACTGCTGCCACATGATTGAACAGATGCGGCATGAATACACAGATGCTCTTATTAAAGTTGTCGGTGTACAGTATGGTAGGTATTATCCTACTCATTGTTAACACCAATATCTTAATTAATACAGTTTTAAAGGCATGATCATATTTAATCTCATATTTAAGAAATGGTTTGGAGAAGAATTAAGTTTTACACAGTGTTCCCCTTACATTCCACGTGTACATATTGGTATCGCTTCAGCTGGAATTTCATGTTAATGCAGAACCATTACAGAGAATTTCCAATCCAATTCGTGTACAGTACTTGTACATCCTAAAACGAAAAAATCCAATGTTTTATCATACTTATTTCACTTTAACACTGATAAACATCCTGTTAATTTTAATGCACTTATTGTTTTTGTGTTTGTGCTTTAGAAATTCAGTTCCCTTTATTACATTCAATTCTTTTTCAAAGCCAGACACACCAAGTAAGGGTAACCAAAGAGCTCTCAATTTAATCTGTTTCAAGTGTGTGTGTGTGTGTGTGTGTGTGTGTGTGTGTGTGTACCCGACTGAGAAAAATAGGGCCTGCTCCTGGGTTTTCTGTTATGGACTAAGGTGGAAATCTCTACAACACAACATATCACACTTCACTCACACACACTACATGTTACATGTCACTCATACACGTCAACTTGTATTCTACACATCATGTCGGAATCTCAGACTTTTATGTACAGTCACAGACTCACCATCCACTGTTGTACTGAATAGTTCACACTCATCATGAATGTGAACGCCATGACAATACTGAGCTGGCAATAGTATCTTTGGTCTGGTCTTTTTCTGTTCAAAAGGCTTAAGCATCCTGTTTTTATTACAAACTTATTATTTTATTGTATAACCTTATTTTTGAGCCAGTCCAAAAACATTTCAGATTTTTAAACATCAGTGTTCCATAAAAAAAAAAAAATAAAATAGAATGTTACTGAAAAATATGAGTCTCTGACACTAAAGAGTCCTCAAAGCGTCATCACACTAAATACTGACTTTGTTTAATTCATTAATTGCTGTTTTTAAGGCATCCTTGCTCTACAGCAAGTCTAATAAACACCAGTGCTGTACATCTTAAATAGAAGAAACCCCAATAATTTTCACAAATTTAAATGTATTTGTGGTTTTCTGACAAACAGGACCAAAACATATGACTGACTACAGCTGGTAGCTTCTCTGTACTTTATGCTCTGCACTTTCTCTGTACTTTCCCCTCCCCCATTCTCTGTCAGAGTCTCAGTGCTTGTTCTGAGGAAAACCTAAGCTCCTCCCACTCTCCAGAACTTTCTGTAGAGCTCCAGAAACCTGTACAGCGTGTGACATCTTCCACACGCGCAGGAAACTCACTTTTCCAATGACGCAATTGATTTTGAATTCAACCAAACATTCTTGCCCAGAAAACGACCAGTTTAAGGAAATTATTGAAAACCAGCAGGTTCACGATCAATCTATGCAAATGTCCGACTGCAACTGTACATACTGTTGTACAACACACAACTTACACACATTACACAACTACACTGTACATTAATCACCCTCATGCACTGTAAACACACACCAGAGGTAGAGTAGAAACACACTGTTATCAGCGAAATCTTTACTGTTTTATAGAATTGTTATTTTGTAATGCACTTTAAACTGTTTTTTCCCCAATATATATATATAT
The DNA here is from genome assembly GCA_028565275.1 of Leiocassis micropogon. Lineage (NCBI taxonomy): Eukaryota > Metazoa > Chordata > Actinopteri > Siluriformes > Bagridae > Leiocassis > Leiocassis micropogon. Next base: position 5,697,915 of record JAOVVA010000054.1, on the reverse strand, counting down.
ATAGTATGAACTAGAATGCTGGATGCCTTTCTGAATGTTATGCAATCATGGAGCAGCACACACACTGGACTATGGAGTGATTGATGAATGTTCATCATTAATGCACGTGTCCTTTTATCAGAAATAGTGACTTCACAAAAGCTGAGAAAAAGAAGAGTAAAGGCTCTCTTTCTACTGGCTGGTTGCAGGTCGTTTGTGTGCTTTTAAAATATCAGGCTGGAGATTTTGCTAAAGCCTGTCAACCCTGATTAGTAATATTATCTGTACTGTGCTCATCTCACTGATGACGAGAAACACACTCACCTATTGAATCTAGCTGGTGTGAATAATGCTGATTAACACAAGGTGGGAAACTGGATGAAGTTTGTCCTTGACGCTCAGCTACCTATTACAGAGTTACTCTAAATATACAATAAATATGTAAGCATGCAGTTTATAGTATATGTTTACGTGTGATAGCATTGAGACTGAGATGTTTAGTTTTAGCCCAAGTTGGGACGTCCTTGGGACGTTCTGCTACACATTCTGCTTTCTTCATAATCTGCTGCACTGTGTGGCCAAGACCGTTTTCCTCCAGGTGCAAATGGACATTCGATATGAAAAGCAGTATCGCATAGTGAACGCCATTGTATAGTAGTGATGTCATTGTGATGTGACAGAAATCTTAAATGAAAAAAATCTAAAACCAAGAACAGGTAAAAGTAGATTTTCTACTTCTGTTTTTATATTTAGTACAGTCCTGTGCAAAAGTCTTTATTTATACAGGCATTTATATGCTGTACCAATTTTGTTATATATGTTTATCATGTCTGCATAATTATGTACAAAATCATCCAGTATTTCCATATATAACATAAAAATTAATAAATAACATTACAGGAGAATATATGCATGGCAGTAAAGAAAAAAATATATAGTACAAGACAGACCATTACTCTTTATTGCTCTTTATAGAAGTTTCTTTTATGCAGACATGTTTTCAAAAGCATCTTTTGCTTATGCCATATTTTTGTATGTGCCCAAGATTTTTGCACAGTACTATAAGTAAAATTAGTTGTTAGGTTTTACTGAGCTTGCTGAAGAATATGGGTTCTTCCTTTCTATTTATATGCAAATCCCAGAAGTGTAAATTAGTTTTTTTGTTTCCATCTGAAAACTGGTCTGTCTTGTACTATATTTTTTTTTCCTTTACTGCCATGCATATATTCTCCTGTAATGTTATTTATTTATTCATTTTTAAGTTATATATGGAAACACTGAATGATTTTGTACATAATTATGCAGACATGATAAACATATATAACAAAATTGGTACAGCATATAATATTGGGCCTAAGACTTTTGCACAGTACTGTATTTTAAGTATTTTTAAATGAAAACACATTACTTACAGTATGTACTGTTAATGAGATGCAGTGTGTTGCTGCCCACCTCTGTGAAACACACCATGTCACACCTCACACACCCTCTAGAGACAATAGTGTAGCATGGATATGATGGAACAGTTGAAATAAATAAATACACACACACACACACACACACACACACACACAATGAATTCACATCTTGAATTTCGTCATGCATGCATTATTTTAAAAAATCTAATTATTGCCCTAATTATTCCGCCAATCTGCAGAAAATGTTTATTTATTCAATTTATTCATCTACTACCAAAGCTAGATTACTAGCCAACAATTTAAGACATATAAACATAGAAAAGCTAGATATGGGTTTAATTATTTTATATTTGTTTGGTGATAATCGTATAATGTGCATTATTATATTTAGTGGCTTGTATTCAAGATATTTTCACTTTCTACTGTTTTTTTTCTTCTTCAGTGTACCAGTTCTCAAAATTGTTTAGGTTTTCACCTTGACGCCATATTACAGAAACATCATCAGCTCTTTTATGACAAATTCTACACATCTATATAAGGGGACACTCAAAAGTCTGAAGCCACAGGAATTCTTCCTTGTAGGAAATCTGATATTTTTAAAGATAGCTTTGAATCCAACAATAGAAGATTGGATAGAAGCAGACTAAAGAAGTCACAGGCCATCAATTTTTGCATTTGCTCTAATTTATACTTTTGCTTTTTTTTTGTCCCTATAGCTCCAGACTTTTGGGCCACCTTATACATATTTCCTAATTTGCATAATTCTAGATTAAGGAAGCTTGTCAGCTGTATTTCAAGCATTTAGCATTATCATCATCTATCTTGCTAGCTTTTACATAATATTGGTAAATTTGTAGTTTTATATATAAATGTGCAGTGGATACACAAATCCTTGACTTGAGTAAATGTATTACCCAAATAATAATAAAAAATTGTCTACTGTACATGCTGTCTGCAACCTGCTACATTGTTAAGCGTTTCACAGATGGAAGGCAAATCATGCACTTACGCATAATAGTCACCAGGTGTCCCACTTCAAATACTACACATCACTGTGGATATGTAACGCAATGCCATGCAGAAACGTAGTGAAGTAGAAAGTACAGATATTTTCTGTAAGATGTAGTGGCGTAAAAGTAATAAGTATTCTTATTTTATGAAATATGTACTTAAGTACAGTTCCGAAGCAAATGTACTTAGTTACGTTTCACGTTCTACGCAAATTCTTGTCCACGCAGAACTTTTTTTTTTTTTAAGATGTCTTTGCTTCACAGGATTTTTTAAAAAGCTTTTGCATAGCTCTGTATTTACATTTAAAAATAGATATGATATCCATTATTGAACATTCAACTCTCTTCATCTTGAAATCATGTCAAGTATTAATTTGGGACATGTTTCTGTAATATGGCACACCCTTTGTTTCTATTTTGTTGTTTATTTTGTGTTTTTCTCTGTTCTAGTCATTCTTTCTTTTGTTAATGTTTGCTTTCTACTTATTATAATTATTTTCTACACCAGAAGTTTGCCTTACTTCCTTATACGTATCTGCAGACTCCCAGCCTGTTGGATTGCTTCCCCTACATTGCCTCTAGGTGTGAACGAACGTATGAGTGTGTGAACACTGTAAGTATGTATACTGTATGTGTGTGCATGATGTCCTGCTATGGACTAATCTTTTATCTAAGGTGTATTCCCTCTTAGTGCTCGTTGTACCCAGAACAGGCTTCCCATCCACACTGCCCGCAACCAAAATGAATGACGTGTCTTCTTCGTTGCTGTTCTGTGATCACACGTTTATCCATCCACACGTGTTCATTAACAAGCTCCGAACTAGATCTACACACTCCGACACCGTATAAACATATCAGCTGATGCTCTACTTTACCTATTGATACAGACAGACTAACACACTACTGTATATACTGTAAAAACATGACATGTGATTTAAAGATTCCCATCACAGAGGCAGTGATCGCTGCATTTCACAAATCCATAGACATCATGTATTTGGTCAGTCATTTCTCTAATAAAAAAATAAACACATGTATCAGGGCAGGAGTGGGATTAAAAAATATGTTTTGTCCATAATTTGGCATTTCTAGTTCATCTTTCCCTGTTTTCCCCAGTTTGTACAGAAATTTACAAAAAAAGAAGGAAGAATAATATACAGATAACAAATCAACATATTCATAAATAGAGTATAAAAATAAACGAGACGTGTCATAAAGCATTTTTGGAGGAGACTATATCTGACATAAATATTTTTCTCATTCAAACATGGCTTTACAACTGCAATGGTGTGTGTGTGTGTGTGTGTATGTGTGTTTGTACAATGGCATTGATATTTGCTTATAGATACTATATAT
>JAOVVA010000054.1:5681810-5694052 GCA_028565275.1 Leiocassis micropogon | reverse complement strand
ATATATAATTTTTTTTTTAATTCCTATTGTTATTCACAAGACATAGCTAAAGCTGATATGTGAAAACTAAGGAAGTAATCAGGAAAAGTGTTTTCAAGTCTGTGGGAAAAAAAATTCAGTCCTCCATATGAGTGGATGAGGAACGATGGAAAGAAAACAAAGCCATCTTCTACCTCGGTTTATCAGACATGCAACGACTCGACTGCTATACCTCCGTGTTGGGTTTATTATGAAGCACAGTAGATTACAGTAATGTACAAATCACACACTGCTCTCATCCTCTTCTTCTCCAGATGAAGTGTGACGCAGGTTTGCAGGAAGTGAGGCCTGATGGTCGTAGCTCTGACATCCTACATGCAAATCACAAATGGTAGCCTCAATAGATATGAACAATAAGTATGCAAAATACATTTTTTTGTTAAATAATAAGTTAAATAATAGTTAAGGAATGAAAGTCAACCAACATCTTGGATTTTTCATCAAACCTTTGCTTGAATGTTTTAAACACAGATTTCTAAAAATAAATATGCTTTCATTCATTATCCCGACCACTTATACTGTGAAGTCTCATGGCGACTGTGGATTCTATCCCAAGGAACTCAGGGCACAAAGTGGGGTACACCATGGACACCAGGGAGGAAACCAGTGTACCCAGAGGAAACCCGCCAAACACGGGAAGAACAATGCAAACTTCACACACACACAGACCACTGGTGAGATCCGAACCCCAACCCGGACTGTATGACATGACAGTGCTACTGTAACTACTACACCACAGTGCTGCCTGTCACTAAATATAAAAAATATATGCATTCAAAAATTTTTACAGTTAAATATTTGGAACACTTTCATATGCTAACTTGTTTACTTCTGCTGGCAAGTACTGAAGCTTTGTTTATTCAGAATGACTTAATAAGCAAATAGTTAATAATTATTTAGATTGGGCTCACTTTGTATAAATGGTTAATTAGAAAAACAGCATCTTGCCAGGTGAATTAGTTCTAACAAGATATTACTGAATATTACCTAATATCCCTCTCCAAAGAATGCAGCCTGTCATTTTACAGACAAAACACACGCTTTTAAAAACCAAGACACCTTCCAAGAATGTTAAACAATTTTACATTAAATTTCTCCCCCATACAAATCATTATACAATACTGTGCAAAAGTCTTGACCCCCACCCACATTTCTTCAGAATTTGCATCTGAAGAGCCAGACTGCAATATAATGCATATTTTGAATGCAGTCTTGAGGAACAGTTCTCCAGGCTTTCTGGAGGAAATTTTTTGTCTCTCATTGTCTCTCAATTCCCTGTACCTGAGCAGTTTCAAAGAAATGTGTTTTGTTTGTTACACCACACAGTGACCTACTGTATGAGTCATTTAAGCATAAAAAAGCATCTAACTTAATGTATGAACCAGTGAGAAACAGGTGCAGATGATGACGGATGATCAGGCCGGTGATTAGTATACTGCTGATGCTGAGTGGTTGGAACAGACGCGAGGGGAAATGAGGTCACTGCTGAGGTTGTAACATAAACAACCGTTTTTTAAATTGTCTATTTAAGTCGCACTAAAACATTTCTTTAACTGAATCCATATTTCATTTAATATGAAGAGATGTTATGCTCAAGACTTTTGCACAGTGCTGTACAATTACTTTACTCAACAAAAACAACACTTTTACAAAAAAAATCTGTAAAAGTCCTTGTGTTGAAGCTGTTACTATAGGAATAATAATGTAATACAATGAGTGCGTGAATATTAACTTGTTGTTCGTGTTACAGCGGGATCTACTTTCTGATCCGTGCTGTTATACAAAAATAATGAACATCTTCTGATCAATAAGATCCAAGCATTCAACTGTGATTTGATACGAGCAGAGAGTTTTATTTATTAACATGATGAATCATTAATCCACTGAAGTCAGTAATCGTCACTGGGGTTACAAAAACAGGTAAACACCAGTGAATGTAACATCCATTAGGATATACTGTACATGTTTGAGGATAAACTTACCCAGCATCCAGTTCTTCAGAACAAATTCTTGCTTTTCTGTGAAGAAAAAAACAAAAAGAATCTGACAAAATATAAACTAAACCTTCATGCTGGTGATAATGTAGCTTTAGAAGAAAATGCATTACCCTATCACTAACAAAAGATCATTTATTAAATTAATGCAATCTATTTGTTTCCCTTTTTAATTGTTTTTTTTGCTTTATTTAAAAAAAATAAATATTAAATACTGACAGAAAGCAGTTTCGAGCATTAAATAGTCATATTGTTTTAAATTGTTTACGTTTTCAACTGAATTTTGCACAAAAGCCTCAGAATTTTTAAACCATTAAAATAGTAATAATAATAATAATAATAATAATAATAATATGGTCCTAATTAATACTGTGGATATGCTTGTTTTTATGTACTGTATATTTAGTATGTGCTGTGTTTTGACTTGCTTAATTCGGTTAAACATTTCTATACACTTGATAATATAAGTGTATATTTTTCACTTTTTTCTATTTTCTGTTATTTTAAATATAACTTTGAATTTTTTTCCAACCATAAGCATATTTACAGGTCTGTATGAATAGCTATAAAAAAATCTATTTCGTGTCTGAACATTTCCAGCCCAATCTGAATGGAGCAGGTGGAGAGGGTGATGCTCACGATGTGTCACAGGGCTACGTAACACACTCGGAGGAAAGTGTTATCCACCCTCTTCCCTAAGAGTCTCTCACAGACGAATAGTTACTATGATTGACAAGAGAAATCTAAAGGAAGGGAACGCCATCCCTCCTCTTTTTTGTCTTCTAGTCATGGACTTCATTATTGGAGTCCATAATGTCCCTGTAAACTGTCTGTGATATGCAAACCTTTGACTGGAATTATATTTATTGTATACATCGCTGTATTTCCTTTTTTGCTAGCAATTTATTTGGCACTCCTCCTCAAATACTCAAATTTACACAACCAAGCTGGACTTGGGCTATCTGTTCATGAAACACTTACCACAATTACAAGAAAATCTCTGAATTTCTGGAGTTCCTAGTGTACATGCTTCAGAAGACCAGAGAACAGAAAACACACACACACACACACACACACACACAGACACAAAGAACAAAAAAACAGAGCAAGCCTGCCCAAAAGGCACCAACAAAAAAAACCAACAACAATACAGAAGAGGACAGAAGCGAGACAGTGCGAGACACTGGACCAAGGCCAAGTAAAAATGATCAAAAGCTTTGACAAAAGGAGACAGAGAGTGTTATGGGGACATGCTGTAAAAAATATCAAACAGAAACAAATCCATGCTCGGGGTCTGAGAGACGCTGAAGACATGAGCTTAGTCCACATCAGACAGATGATAAAAACAGTCTGCTAAACCCGTCTCTGAGGAGGACCTGAATATAAAAGGCACATAATCCTGCAGGCTGCTGAGAAAATGTGTCCTGAATATAATGATAATAATATTAATGGGTAACTGCACTGTGTCCTGATTCAGAAGCTCCTCCTGCCCCAGGACAACCAGAGAGGGGCAGCAAGGTGCATTATGGGTGCATTTAAGACAATCGGAGCAATGATATGGTGGATCAGGGAATAAACATGAAGCTGTGAGGGCAGTAGAGGGCAGCAGAGAGCAAGAGAAGCAGAGAACCGTGGCACGTTAAAGCAGTGTATGTTAGACAGACATGCTCATGGCGGATCGTTAAATGGTTGTCTCCAGTCTTTTGAGGAACTTTACCTTCTTCTTGGCCTGTAAAAGCTCCTGGTAGGCACTGGATCGAATGAAGCGGCTGTATGAGTCGCTTTTCATCAGCTTATAGATGTGTTCCTGGAGGGGGGTGGGGGGGGGGGGGGGTTAAGGAGAGGCAGGGAAACTTATTACACATGTCCATACAGTCCATTTACAGTCAAAAAGATTTAATTAATCACAATAAAAGTAAGTGGAAAGCAAAATTTAAGGGGTGTAGGGCAGTATAGGGCAGCATGTGGCAATAACAGGCAAACTGAAGCAGTGGGTAGGGGGCAGCAGTGTGCAGGGCGAGGCAGTAATGGACAAAACAAACCGAGGACACATTCTAGCAGCAGGGAGACACACTGAGGTAGTAGTAGGGCGCAAATGGAAAACGTAGAGGATGTACCAAAGCACTTAAGGGCAGCAAAAGGCAGTAAACCCATAATGGAAGCAGCACGGCGTTATAGAGGGTAGTATGAGAGCAAATTAGACAGTAGGGGGCAAATTACTGCAGTAGAGGGCAAAGTGGAGCAGTAAAGGGAAAATAAAGGCAGTAGTATGGAGCAGCAGGGGGCAATCAAGTCACTTGACGGCAGTAGAGTACAAATTATGGTAGTAAGAGGATATAGAACATTTAACATACAAGTAGCAACAAGTACACGCAACACACCTTGTCACACCACACAAGTACACGTTATCTATCCATTCACGCTTCTACAGCATGCGTTACACATCCTGTTACCCTGAACAATAACACGTTATACTGTACATCCCGTCCCACTGCTACAGTAGCCGTAAGACGTCCTGTCACACTGTTACATTATGCTTAACACATACCGTCCCACTGCTACATTACACAAAGTAACACAGTAACACATCCCATTCAACACATCCTGTCCCAGTGCTACAGTACTCATAACATGTCCCATCACACAACTACGTATAGTATGCGTAACACATCACAACACATCACATCACACAGCTACAGCACCTGTAACACATCCCGTCCCACTGCACAAGTACACCAAACACATTCTCTCAGTCTCATGGCCTTTACAACACTATATGAAGAAAGAATCAAATGTGACCTGGGCATCTTCAAACGTGTAGCGTCCAGGATCTTTGACATTCTGCATGGTCTTATCATAGCTTTTGGAGTCGAGGTTGATGGCATTCGGGGCTCCAGGGGCCAGAAACTCGTCCCAGATCTCCTGTACACGACTGGGCACCTCACGGATCGGCCGCTTCTTAAGCTCCTGCACAGCCAGCCAGAAGCTGAAACACAAACACACACACACACACACACACACACACACACACACACACACACATATATTAATTAACAGAAGGTTTGGGAGCCTTTACAACAATATTGGACTGCAGTGATAGCAGTATTCATGTTACATGTAGTATTGTGTAAAGATTTTATTTTAAACTTTAATTATTTATAATATATTATTAGTAAGTTTATTTACAATTACATTATTATTATTATTATTATTATTATTATTATTATTTATGCATATTAAAGATGCTTTGTCCACGACTGAACATTGATGGTAATACTAAATTACATGCTAAAACTTTTTTTATAACAAGTCTTTAGGCCATTAGTAGCTTAATGAGAAATTACGAAAATATAACCATGAACAAGGTAAAGTGAGGCAGGTGAGACACAGCACTCACTGATTGTTTAATACAAATAACTATCCACTTGTCCAGTGTTTCCTTTTTCTATCATTTCTTTTTCTCAGTGAAGAAACACACAGATATAAGAGAGAACTGATCGTCAGCTCGGTTCAGCTTAGACGTGTGACTGAACAGGTGTGAGGGTGACCTTCTCTCACCACAGGTTCTCCGAGCTGAATTCAGATTCGAGGAACTTCAGGAACTGTTCCCTCCCTACAGGGTCTTTCAAAACCTCATCAAAACTGAATCCCCACCGCCGCACCCTCTGCTGACCCGGCTCCTTACTGGGAGAGAGAGAGAGACGGAGAGACAGAGAGACAGAGAGAGAGGAAATATCACACAGTTATCTCTCTAAATATATTCATTGTGACACGTGTAAATCCTGGATGAGACAATTTTTAAGCCCATATTTTCTCACATTGTAGCCCTCAGGCCTAAAGACTGAATCATGTTTAAAACACTATTAATGACTGCAGACGACTTTGCATATTAATTAACGGATTATGAATCAATTTGCTTATGAATTAACCTTGTTGTTCAGCCATTACCATAATGCTTTTGGAACCAAGACTGCTGACCTCAATCGTAACGAGACTGCACACTGAAAGTGAAATGACTCGTTCTTTTTAATTAGCACTTCAATCCATGGTCTGCTGTGTCAAAGGTGAGTGGAAATCGAGGCCACGTGTCACGTCGCTTTACTTGTTCTCGCTATTCTAGTCCCACTATATTCTATAATGTACAGTACAAGCATATTATTTAACAATAGTGCTTATACGGTAGTGATGCTAATTAGTAAAAAAAAAAAAATCTTTTATTCGCTGGCTCTTTGTTCCCTGCGTGTTTTTTTCTTGAAGCTAATTGAAGCTAACTTAACCTGTGTCCATCTTCACTTTTTCTGTTTTATTCAAACTGATGTGGCTGTTATTTTTTCTGGACAAAATGTCTTTTACATAGAATATCAGTGGTAAATCAACGAGCAGGTAATGATTGGATGGATACATCTTTATGTGATGAATGGAGGTCTTATTTATATGCTGTGAGGCCGAGAGACAAATAATGCTTGGCTGAGCTGAATAAAGAAATAAATAACGCTTTGACACTGCCTTTGATTTTCTTTAATGATAATCCAATAAGTCGTAATGAAAAAAAAATGAAAATGAAATTTGTGTCTTGATATATGTCTTTAGCAGGAACCGTCCCTCTGTATGTATATACTGTATACAGTGTGTGTATATATATATATATATATATATATATATATATATATATAAAAAATATATATTTTGGACAATATCATGCTCCCAACTTTGTGGGAAATGTTTAGAGACGGTCAGCTTCCGGTTCCAACATGAGTTTGAGACTGTGAGACAGGTCTTCTCGCCCAACATTACCTCACAAAGGCACATCTGGAAGAATGGTCAAAAATTCTAATCAACAGACTCCTAAACCTTGTGGAAAGCCTTGAAGAAGAATTGAAGCTGTTAAAGCTGCAAAGGGGGCGGGGCCAACATCATATTAAACCCTATGGATTAAGAATTGGATGTTACTCAAGTTCATATGCATGTGAAGGCAGGCAAGCAAATACTTTGGGAAATATAGTGTGTGTGTGTGTGTGTGTGTGTATACAGAACTCCTCATTTCTTTATATTAATCTTAAAACTTAAATAATGTAGAATCAATTAAAGAAATGTGAACACCTAGTTTAACTGCGACAGACTGCAAAGTGCTTAAAAATACAATTTAAAAATTGGTGGTTTATACAGTATAAGAAACTCAGCAGCAACCTCCTTTCCCCTTTCGTCAGCATTCATCATCACCAATCACCAGCCTGATCATCTGTCATCATCTGCACCTGTTTCTCACTGGTTCATGTTACATGCTTTTTGTGCTTTAATGATTCATAGTTCACTGTGTGGCTTAACAAACACATTCAAACACAAAAACATTCCTTTGACACTGCTCAGGTACAGGGACTAGACTGAAAATGAGGCAAAAAAATTTGAAATTTTTTGAAATAATACATTAGTGCTAGTTCTTATCTACAGCACTTTCATGCTTAAACGTCATGTATTATTATATAATCCTTAATGTTCACGTCCAGATTAACACTGGTGATACTATTTTAATAGTATACTTTCTAATCTGATCTTATTTAGCCTTATGATTGGACTGCACTCACTGAAGCTTTTTCTACTGTAAATTATGACCAGTCCTGTACTTAAATACAAGTTGTCGAGTAATTAACTATACTGTAGGCTGTAATCAAAATGATCTTAAATCTAAATTAGGGTTAGGTCTAATTCAATCACGACTTTAATTGGACTATAATGGAATCAGACATAATTTGAATTCTTTATCATTTCAGCACTCCGGCCAGAATGAGCTCTAATACGTCCTGGCTTCTCATGCTGGGGATATTCTCACCCTGTGCCCAGTGTTCCTGGGATAGGCACAAAGATAAAGTGCTTAGTGAAGATAAATAAATGAACGAACAGACACACAGGATATAGTTTCTACTTTGACCACAGAAAAGGTTTAGCCATGTTGACACACTCAATCCGCTCTCCACGCTCCAGAAGAGAGAAACCGGGGGTGATGTTGATACAAGTCTATCTGTTCTGCTCAGCGAGAGAGAGAGAGAGAGAGAGAGAGAGAGGGTTCGACAGGGGTCTATCTTTTACCTGCAGCATGTGGGAGTGATTCTCACATGAAAGTAAGATAAGCTCATTTCCCAAGCAAATACACCTCAGTAAATACATAAGCACAGGCACCAGTGCAGGAGAGCTGTGTGCGGCATCTGATAACACGCACGTTATGGCTCAGATCAGACCTGTTAAAATGTGTACTATTGTTCCCGAGCACTGCTGAATACTTCATTCTGATTAGTCAGAAAGGTGGTGCTAGTGATTCATTTTCTATAACAGCAGCACTAAATATAGCGCCAGCTGTAAGGTTTACATTAGCGCACTCACACTAGCAAGTAATCATATCTATCATAACAACTTACTTTTGAAACATATGAAAAAAATTATATGGTGAAAAAGTTTTTTTTGTTTATTTGTTTAATAATTTTGGAAGGAGTCGCCAGTGTCAGTGAAACAGTTGAAGGTAAAGCTGTAACTTCAGGATTTCTAAGGACTTTATGCTTCCATAGTGACATGAAAAGAGAGAGAATAAAAGAAAGGTGAGTGAAAGTGGTGAGAGGATGACAGTTTATAATTCCTATATTGTGATACAGGTAGTCCCCGAGTTACAAACATGCGAGTTACAAATTTCCATAGATATGAACAGACCGTGGTTCTATGAACATTCGTAGATGCGAACAAATCACAAAAGTAGCTCACATGTATTTTACAAAAAATAGACACTGCCGTGCACCTGATACCAATATTTACAATTATATACAATACGTTTAGTGTGTAAGTGAATGTATAAAATGTCCGGTATATTGTATGTATGTGCGTGTGGGGGAGAAAAAAAATGAGTCGGCCTCAGCGGTTTCAATAAATCGGTCTGGAAGCACAATGATAGAAAATGGTTGTCCTGATGGAGAATAATCCTAATTTCGGAAAATCCTCAACAAAACAGAGTTTACAGGCCAAAACAGCTTTGAGACAAAATGGCTTCCAGGATTCCCATCACGATTTAAAGGTGCAGAAACAACACTGTTACATTCATTTCCTTATTCACGATTACAGTTTATGGCCACAAGATGGCAGAGTGGGGAAAGGGAACAGAGATTTAGTCAAGTGGATTGACACGCTTTACTTTTATATTTGTATCAATGACGTATAAGACTCACTTTGTCAGACTTAAGAACAAATCCGACTTAGGAACAAGCTCCCGGAAAGGAACTCGTTTGTAAGTCAGGGAGTACCTGTAATAGGAAATAATTCCTTACTAAACATAAGAAGATAAACAGTATGATGTTTTACTAGTGATTCATTTTCTATAACAGCAGCACTAAATATAGCGCCAGCTGTAAGGTTTACATTAGCGCACTCACACTAGCAAGTCAAGTGGATTGACACGCTTTACTTTTATATTTGTATCAAAGATGTATAAGACTCACGTTGTCAGACTTAAGAACAAATCCGACTTAGGAACATGCTCCCGGAATGGAACTCGTTTGTAAGTCAGGGACTACCTGTAATAGGAAATAATTCCTTACTAAACATAAGAAGATAAACAGTATGATGTTTTACTAAAATTGCTGTGGTGTAAAAGAAATAATCTTCCAGCATCTCTGGATGTGCTGGAAAGTAAAAAACTTGGGGTTGGTAGGAGTAACTTGAGCTTCATATCACATCACATCACATCATCGCATTGTTGATTATTTTCCTTTAACAGCACGCAAATACATCACTGATTTCCTATAATATTACTAACTCAGTGGAAAGTCTGACTCCATTTCACCAGTTTATTTCAATGCCTGACTCCTTGTCATGTATTTCTAAACCTAGGTGTTAAAAAAAAAATCCAGGAACTTTGGATATTGTTCACAACTTTATTTCCACTGTCAGAACCTTTTCTGACAAAGCAAGAAGCAGGTATATCGCCTCCGGGTCCGAGTCTGTTCTTGCAACGTCGTGTCCTGCATATAAACTGTTTTTCTTTTCTTTTTCAGCTGCAAGGTGCTGGATTTTATTGCAACGGTAACCCAACACATACATACACACACACACACACACATATACATACACAAACACATATACACACACAAACCTGGCTTCCAGTTCCCAGAGGGTATTGTCGTCTGACATCCAAGGGTTTGATGGCTCAGGTGAGGTTATGAAAGGGTCATACTCTACGTACTGCTCTGTGTAACTCAACAAACTGCAGTGAAGCAAAAGGAAAGAAAAAAAAATTGCTCAAAGCTTCTCCTGGACATATCACTCCTAAACACTTTTGCAAGGTTGTCAGAAAATCAAACACACCTTTCTGCAACTTTGGACATTTTTAATCGATGTCTGTCCAACTGCGCTTGCCAGTACTGTATCTGTAAGGAAATCACAAACATGTAAAGGTTAGTGTATCAACAGCAGCTCAGGACAAATAATCACCTGCAACTTGTCATCTAAATTATTACCATTTATACAGTGTGAAAATAAAAAAATAAAAGTCTGTGTTTGTGCGCTTATTAAAACACTTCTCTTTTCATATTTTCCTCTAACCTTAAACATGAAGGTTAGAGATTAATGAGTGCATGGGCTACTTTTGTCTAGTCTTCACAATGTACTCTGTATGCATGAATAAACATCAAGTTAGAACTGCTGCCGTCACAGAAGTGCACTTTCAGCAAGTTTACTGCACTAATTCCCACTGCTTTAACCAAATGTCTGCGCACTATTAACCAGCGTTCACAGTGGTGTACAGTACCAGTCAAAAGCTTAAACACGCCGTCTAATTCAACATTTTTGTTTAATTATTTATTTTCAACATTCTAGAACAATACTGTAGATTTCAAAACTATGAAACAGAAACATATGGAATTATGCAATTAAATAACAACAACAAGTCGCTACAACAACAAGTAGCGGATACATCTCAATATCAACTGTTCAAAGGAGATTATTGTATATTTTGGACGCCTTCAGCATTGTTTTATAGTGTAGAAAGAAATTAAAGCCTCCGAGTGGCGGAGTGGTAAAGTGCTCGCCCTATCATCAGGTCGGAGACCAGAGGCCTAGAGAGAGCTGATTGGCCGAGCTCTCCCAGAGGGGAGGGATGAGAGGTACTTAGTGCTCCAACATTAATCACGGCTCTACAGCCAATCAGGGGCGTCTGTGAGCTCACGCAAGTGGAAAAGGAACAAAAAGCGTTGTCCTCCGAGTGTGTTACGAGAGTTCGGAAAGATGCGGTCGGCTGGCGTCACGTGGTTCGGTGGAAACATGTGATAGTCTTCGGCCCCCCCGACTGAGTGGTAGTAGTAGCAGCCTTAATGTGGCAGCGCCCCTAGTGATGGGGAGGAATTGGACATGACTAAATTAGGGAGAAAATTGTGAAAAAATAAATAAATTAAAATCAGGAAAAAACTTATATACTTTTTGGTATTCAGGACGTAATGTATCAGTCCTGAATACCAAAAACAGATCCATTGCTAAATATTATTGTAAATATAACACGCACATAAAAAAAGATGATATTTGAGGCATGAGACACAGTGGGCAAGTTCAGAGACAATCAAATACAGAGAAACTGCATATAAACGAAAAAGAACTCGTTATAAAAAAACACTTCAGGCTGAGTTGAGGTTCTTGTTGTTTTAGCAGTCTTTTAAATTCCTGTTTTAGAGTCGGTACACTGGAGGGTCCCCCATGAAATCTTGGCTTCAGGGGTCAACATCAGTTAAGACTCTGAACAATTTTTTTTTTCTGTGAGTGATATAAAGTACAGTAATTTTGGAGTCTTTCAGTCAGGAGGTGAACAGCAAGCTATTGGTGTTGCGTATACGGTACGACTCCTGAAGTAGTTTGACATCAGAGGTTACCCAGTACTCTCAGCAAAGTGAAAACATTCGTGTAATATCTTACTTTTTAGTGGAGTGAAGTGGAGTGTCAAAGACTTTCTAACTCCACTGAAGGCTAAAAATAAATTACAACCACCTGGCCAGTGAGTGTACAGTATTGTCCAAAAGTCTTGTTCACCATATTACTGTATATGCTGTACAATTTTGTTATATATGTTTATCATGTCTGCATAATTATGTACAAAATCCTTCAGTATTTCCATATATACTCAGCAAAAAAAGAAACGTCCTCTGACTTTCAACTGTTTTTACTTTCAGTAAACTTAATGTGTAAATA
>JAOVVA010000054.1:5638442-5654358 GCA_028565275.1 Leiocassis micropogon | reverse complement strand
TTTGTAAAGCTTTGAAATTGGCATTTACTAATGACAGCTGTTGCCATGCATCAGATCTAACGAGCTGATTAAGGTCTAAAACCTTGTAAAACGAATCTAAGACTCTGGAACTCTTGCACAGTGCCATAATAATGTTTTTATTATGTTTATGTTTCCATTTCCAACAGAGACTGTGTTAACATATTTTCAATAAAAAAAAAAATCACCAAAATCTGTTATTTATCAAGGGGTGCCCAAATTTTTGCATAAGGCTGTAGCTTTTCTTATGACATTATTTACATGAAATGAAATTTAACTATGCTCTTATTGTCTCTTTAATTATTTGTCTACAGATTTGAGTACATACTGTACATTAGGTTCTTTCTCTCATTCATGCACACTCACACATTTGTAGAGGCACACACAAACAGGATCTCTTTCATTTCCAGCTGTTTTCCTGTGTGACTGCCAGAGGGGAAACAAAGACAGACAGATGGACTCTATCTGACAGATGGAATGTCAGAGAGAAGATAAAAAAAAAAAAAATGAGAGGGGTGCAAAAACATGGTAGCTATTATAATTACATATTACATTAAATCTTATTATTACATTTACAAATGAGAGGGGTGCAAAAACATGATACTGTAGGTAATATAACTATATCTTTAATATTAAGCTAAAAAATCTGGCATTACTGGGACTGGGTTAAAAACCTAGCTTTATTAAAAACCTGGAAGTATAAAAGTGAACAGTCAACTTTATGTAAAAAATGAATGACGATGATCGCTTAATTGCTTTGTAAAGCTGCATCTTAAGATATCAACAGTTGAAATCTTAGCCATGTTAAATAGTAAAAGTTTTTACACACACACCCACACACACACACACACAATGTGATGAGAACCCACAGAACTGGGAATAAACAGTTAAAACTATTTAAAAAAATTATGCAAAGCTCACTATCACTCACTCACTCAATCTATACCGCTTTATCCTGTATTCAGGGTTGCAGGGACCTGGAGCCTATCCCAGGAAGCTTAGGGCACGAGGCAGGGTACACCCTGGACTGTGGGAGAAAACCGGAGTACCCGGAGGAAACCCACCAAGCACGGGGAGAACATGCAAACTCAATGCACAGTTACGGAGTTTCGGAGACGAGAATCGAACCCGGACCCTAGAGGTGCAAGGCGACATTGCTAACCACTACACCCCTGTGCCGCCTCAAAATTAAACAAATAATTATAAAGCATTTTAGTTAACCCTTTATGTTCTTTAATCAGTAGAGCTAGGGTTTGAACCACCAACCATCTGATCAGTAACCCACAACCTTAACTTGTAGCGCGGCCACATAAAGGGGCATTTTAAATAGCAGCTCGACCCCGTAGCAAAGTAACTAGCGGTTCAAATAAATCCAAGCGTTACAAACTGAGCTACCACTGCACCTATATATAAAATAAAGTCTTATTTATAATGTAGGTGAAGCCTGCTCTCCTGTGCCTAGAAATGTGCAGGTTCATTAAAGATTAATAAAATAATTGCAGCACAGTAATTGTTTGATGTATTAATAGATAAAACCACATTAATAGCTGCTCTTTCTTTAAGGAGTGCGGTTCATGTCAGGCAAAAAGATAGTAAGTACCGAAACAATCAAAATCAACTACCTTAAAAATACCTGCAAAGACAATCTACAGTATATTGAATAAAACCTTTGTTCTGGTCTGTAGTTTTTAGACCACATTACACTACTGCAAAAACAATAACACACAGTACTGTATAACAGGCTGAAATTAGAAGAAGAGAGGGAAAAAAACAGAAAACAGACAGCCTCCTAAGCCCAACAGAGGACATGCTTCAAGGTCAGGGCTGCGAGGTTCGAGTGTTTTCTCTCTCTCTCTCTCTCTCTCTCTCTCTCTCTCTCCTCAGAGCATGCAGAGTGACTCAGGCAAACAGGTTGAGCAAGCACACATGAAACAGGCTCAGCACAGCTCACTTTACCTTGATCTTCAATGTCTAGGTTTTTGATCATCCACTGCACAATGTCTGAACCTGAAAAACACACGAGGGAAGAAATGAAGAGCCACATTCACACTGCCACATGATCAATATGCAATGAACAGAAGAAGAAAACAATTGAAGTTTAAAGGCAACATGGTGGGTATTGTTGCCTGTTATTTTGAGCGACAGTGGGATTTGCAGAAGCCAGATGTTTCATGTCCTTTGGAGAGCAATTCTTAAAGCGTATATCCGAGGGATGTTCAAGGAAAACTGTGGCTTTTGACTGTGCAGAATAACAGAACATAGTTATAAGAGTATATATTTATTTTACTATATAATCCTGACACATTAGTGCACTTATCCCAGTGTTTCATTATTGCTTGTACTGTATACTGTACTTTTTCAAGTTTGAAAGCCATGATCAGACTGCCTGCTTTACATCTGAAACCCTAGCCCCCCAGGAACTCCTTTAATGGCCCAGGATTGTACGGCGGATGTTGGAATAACTCCCAGGCGAGTTCCTGTAATGTGCAAGTGGTGTTGGTGAACGACTGAAGGGACAGTTACCATACACAGATGCGTCTCTTCCACAAGTTAGCGACAAGTTATTTATTGGATAACTCAAGGATCAGGTGTTCCACTTGCACAATGTTCATGGTAATGACTGCAGTTGGCTCCGAGCCACCTCTGCAAGGATCATCATTCACTGATTTATGGCCTTATTTATATTGTTTTCACCATTTAAATGTTTTATTGCAGCTAAGAGGCTCATCACCGTCTTCAGTTTTACTCATTCACTCATGAGAAATTCTCAATTTGACTTTAATGCCCCTTGTATTAACTGTAAATGATATATATATTTTTTTTAAGATTATACCACTATTATTATAGCACTATTAGCTCTGATAATTGTTCTAGCTGTAGCCTAAATCACATAATTATATGAATGTATTTTCATATAAACAAAAGCCCTGTGCACAAAATTAGCCTATAAAGTATAGCACACAGCAGGTTACACCAACACTTAAATCCCCAAAGCGTACATTCAGATCCTACATTTTACATTTTGACATTTTGTCTACAGGGCTGTTGTGAAGGCTTGTAGCCGAGTCCCTGAGAGACGAACAAACAGATCACACACTGCGAGTTCTGGCAAATATAGCACCAAGTGTGACTTCTTCAGAGACTGACTCTAGAAAGCCAGGAAAAGGAAAGTCACAGTCTAGTGCAAAAGTTTGCATACCCTTAGGACAAAGTGGAGAAAACAGACATTTTATTTATATGAACAACACAAGAAGGTAAGACGATGAACTAAACAGGATTTATGAAGGATTGCGGCTTTGGTGCTGGAGGATTGGAGACTTTCACATGAGATACGCAGCACATCTCACTTGGTGCTGTTAGACTGTGTGTGAATTTGCAATTCATTTTTTCCCAAAAGTACAAACTGCAAACTTTGTGAAAGTCGAAAATACGGCCATTTATAAAGTCTTAATAGTTGCACTAATGTGAAAGTTTTATTAAAATAATGACAAAGTAAAATAATTAGAAGTCACAAAACTTGTTTTAGCTTTAAAATGGTACCTCAACAAAGGTACTGAATAACCCAAAAACTTTATTTACATATTATTACTGTATAAACACAAGATATACTAAGATCTTATAATCCTTGTTCATATCATATTTAACTGTAAAATACAAGTGGTGTTCAAGTCAAACCAGGACTTTTGATGAAATAACTCAGAAACTGATGCATAATAATGACTGACATTTACAGAAGACTTCAAGCACAGTACGGTGATTAGTGCAAATCTTTTACAGAAATCCGTACGTGCGTGAATGACGCGGCTCAGAGCCCACTGCAGTCATTCCTTTGAACATTCAGCGAGTGGAACGTCTGAAACCCAACAGATAACTTGTCACCAAGAGATGCATCTGTCTGTGGGAACTGTATACACAGTCCTGACCTCGCACCAAGTCATTTCCACATGTTTGGGCCATTAAAGGAGTTCCTGGGAGGCCATCATTTCAGACGTGAAGCAGGCAGTCGGATCATGGCATCCGGTGTACTGAGAAAACTTTCTACCTTGATGGCATTCAAGCACTAGTGAAACACTGGGATAAGCATAAGTGTCTCAGGGGATTATATAATGTTTTGTGCTCTGTTATTCTGTACAATTAGGTTTTTATCTTTCTGCAGTTACTTCGGATCAGATCTTGTAGATCAGAAGATCAGAACTTACAACACTTTACATGCATTAAGTTATTGTTTGTACATCACCTGCATTACATCAACAAACTGCACACACACAGTTTAATTCATTAATTTATTCACCATTAGTATCCAATTCCAAGTCTGGAGTCAAGAACATCTGGAGTTTGGAGAAAATACATATTCGATGGAACTCCATGCACACACATTCACACTGCTGACCCAGTTTGCTTACTGGTATGTTAATAAAGGTGTGAGATGGAGAAACTCCATGTGGACATGTGAAGAGTGTGTACAGAAAGCCAAACACAGACTTTAATATGAGCTCAGGGTTGAACCAGGGACTGCAGAGCTGTGAAATAACCTTCCGAAACATATGTTCCGATATCAATAAGTGAATACGATGTTAAGGTAACATCAACCAAATGCACTATATACAGCACAGTATCTGCCACCATGTTATAATGTCAGAACCCACACTTTCATTTGATCTCTTTTGATCTCTATTTTTTTCCCCCTAACATTTTTCAAAAAACTATAGGTGTGCAAACTTGCCCTCTAAGCTATACAGCGTGTCAAACTCAATTTTACTAGAAGGTACAGTAAAAGGCCTTTTTAGCGTTTACTTTGTTGGACGCAAAGCTTTTAATGTTCTGAAAATGAGAGTGAAGTCGAGAGAGAGATGAGCAGCATTTAATGTCTTACTGACAAACAGCGGTTTCATCAGCACTTTGACGAAGTCACCACTTATCCATGATTCACACGCAGAAGAGTACACCGACAAGCTTAGTGATTGAGCATCTCTGTGGACAAATCCTTCAGTGGGGGCTTCTGACAGAACGTCCAGAAACGAGTCTTCTAACGTGGATTGAAAAATTAATGTCAAATAACAAAAGTTAATTAATCCACTCGCAATGTGTCTGAGTGTTGTATCTAGTGCTAGAGGAAACTCTTTTAATCTGTGTCCTAGCTGCACAAACACACACACACACACACACACACACACACACACACACACACACAAACTCTTGATACTGAGCCAGGCTCAGATCTACCGCACTGCTGTTGGCTTCACACACACAGCCAGCACCAGCTGTTACCTTCAGCTAAATATACACACATTTAATTATCACTCCTTCCCACCTTTTTACCTCTTTCTTTCTCCATATGGACCTTTCCCTGTTTTAATTCTTACTCCAATGCTATGTTTTTCAGTTCCTTATCACTCTACTTATTTCCCTTCTCCATGTTTCCTTCTTTCTCCAGTACTAATACTAATCCAGTCCTCCCATCTCTCTCTCTCTCTCTCTCTCTCACTGGCGGTCCGCTGGGAGCTGCTCCCCGATGACTTTTTCTGACAATTTGCCATCACACTGGCAGCCTGCTGCCAATTAAAGAGATTAGACATCCCGCTTCCACACATTCTTACACACAGCAGTATGTGTCTGCGTGCATGAATTTCTCAGCAGTAAGAGACAATATACTATTTCTGATTTTATATGAGTAAAAAAAGACATTCCGAGCAAGGGCTGAGCTTTCAAAAACTATTTTTTTGGGGCCAGATGCCTACTGCTGATTTGAATACGAACAAAAATAAATATATTAAAGTTACATAAATGTATAGCTATTTTGGTTTCTAAGAATGTTTTCAAGGTTTTTTTTTTTTAAATAATATGCATACCCTGCTTCTATAATGTATAAATGTATTATAAATTAGTTTTTTTTCTATTTCATCTTTATGACGTGGTAGATAGTAATGAAGCCCATCAGTAACTTTTAGTACTAGATGTGCTCGCAACCTTGTTCATGTTAAGTTCATGTTAATGGAAGTTAATTGCATTAATTGCACACTCATAAGCGTGTTTTAAAACATTTACAGCACCATCTGTTGAATTTTAAGCTAAACTAGTGATTATTTATGGTCGATTTATGATATTAGTACATTTTCTGTTTCCATTTCATTTCTGTTTCATCTTCTCTTCCCGTGGGCCGATTGCGATGAAACAAAGCCTATATGTTACCTTGAACTTGGCCAAATACACCTATAAAAACTCCATTAAAATTTGTTCAGTAGTTTTTACACCAATACATGCACAAACAAACAGACAGACAGACAAAAATTTCAAAAACCATCTTGATGTGTTCTACTATCATCTTATGTCCCCCTAAATAATTTTTTCTCAAATATCTTCAATGTACAGACATGCCAACTTTACAGTTTTATTATTTGTATAGATTTCTACTTTTGCTTCACTGCGTTTTAAAACTTGTTTGGGCCATTAAATGAGTTCCTGGGAGGCCAACGTTCAGACGTGAAGCAGGCAGCATGGTCATGGCAACGGTGTACAGAGAAAACTTTCTACCTCGACTCTCCCCAATCAAAAGTCTTGGTTTGACCCTAACATTACATGTCTACTCCATTACGTCCAATATAATGCCAATCGATACAGGATTACAGGCTTACACTAGAGATCAGAGACATCAGTCTTTTGCATTCTTACCTACAAGCAACAATTATGGATTAACCTCCTGAGACCTGGACTCTGGCTGTTGTGTACTTTGCGTTTCCTCCTCACAGTTTCTCTTTATTAGCACCTGATAACTATGACCTCAATCAAAAAGACATCTTGCAAAAGAGTTACACCTATGAGGATCACATAAGGATATATAGACGATATAGTTTAGAATTTTGTGTTGTCATGTAAGGACTTTTGGGTATCAAGACGTTAATACACTCATGCATGTTCACATGCACAGTATGGTTAAAGCTCGAATACGCCAGTTAATTGGACTACTGTCCTTGTCCCATAATACCAGCTTGGCAGGGGAATCGATTTACTGGCTGACTCCGCTAAGCTAGGTGGTGAAATGCCCCTTTTAGCTTGTTCGTATTGTATTCCCAGGTGACCGATTACATCACACACCAAACACTCGACAAACAAGTTAACTAACAGCGAGTAGCTGTCGAGCAGTGAAAACATGGACAGGTTTATAGAGCTGTACATTCCGTACATGCTGTACTTTTTGTACAAAAGTCATTAACACGCTTCCCTCGTGGGTATGGTGTTATCCCAAGGTAGATGACACCACCGTATTGTTGTTGGTTTTTTCTGTCTGTTCTGCTTTTTGTTTCCAGGTCAAAGCTTGGAACTGAGTTCAGATTCAGTAATTCGCGCAGGAATCCAGGGCTGAAGGTTCGATTTCTGTCTCTGGTATGTGTGTGTGGAGTTTGCATGTTCTCCTTGTGCTTGGTGGGTTTCCTCCCACAGTCCAAAGACATGCAGATTAGGGTAACTGGCGTTCCCAAATTGCCTGTTTTGTGTGTATGGATTGGCACCTTGTCCAGGGTGCACCCTGCCTCGTGCCAAATGTCACCTGGTGATAGGCTCCAGGCCCTTGTGTTATAGAAGTGCTATAGAAAATGAATTAATGAATAAATGTTTCCTAAAAGTCCGTTTAGCCCGGCTAAGGCAATTATTTGGACTAACACAACGTTGTGTAAATGTACTGAATAAGAGAGAGACTGGAGAAACCCATATAAATACTTGTAAACACATGAGCAACACTCATGCTCAGGATCAAAGCAGGAACGCTGTGTGTTGCTTCACTGTCTAGTGATGACAATTATGACATTAATGAATAGTCTGCTCTGTCTCTAGCAGCTCCTTTATACATCTGTTCATGATAATGCGGGAAAGATGCAACAAAATAAATTGGTACTAAATTACAGGATATAATGATAATTTACAGAGCCTGCTACTCTATACACATGATCTGCTAAAAAACGCTTGCTCCATACACACAGCAAAAATACAGCTTATAATAATAAAAATAATAATAATAATAATAAAGTGGCAACAAAACTATACATAAGGAACAAGCAAAGAGGATGAAAGAATGAGGACTACAGGGCACCTAGAAGAATAAGGTGAATAATAAAGCCTTGTTGTGTGTGTGTGTGTGTGTGTGTGTGTGTGTGTGTGTGTGCGTGCGTGCGTGCGTTTGGAAGAGATGGAAACTTGCTGTTCTGGTCTGTATCCAGTCTGAGACGTGGTGCTGCGTCCCTAATGGCCACTACAACAACCCACTGCCAAATTGAGCTGTGACTAGGCTTGATCTCCAGGGTGAAACATTCACACACACACACACACACACACACACGAGAGACATACTGTATGAATAGAGACACACAGTGAGTGGCATCGAACTCGGAAGACTCAAGAGGTTTCTCACCCAGCAATGAGCTTTCCTTGTGTGTGTGTGTGTGTGTGTGTGTGTGTGTGTGTGTGTGTGTGTGTGTGTGTGTTTGTGTGTAGAAAGGAGCCTCAGGGCTTCAAGTACTTTCGGAAAGTTCTGACACATACACACAAACATAGACTGCCTCTGAACCGTACTCAAAATCTAGCTGACCTCATTCATCTTTCCAGACCTTCCAGATCTTTCTATATAAGCAACACTGTAACTGTTGATGGTTGAAAATAACCAAACTGACTGAAAGAGTGAGAGCGGTGTTGCGGGGCTTAGAGGCGTCTCAGAGCCCTGTCACAACATTCTCACGTTTAGCGTCTGACACTCTTGTACTTTCCAGCTCTGTGCCAGCTTTTGTACTTTGTGTCTTCCACGCCGTTAATAGGCATACCGTCTCACACAGAGACTTCAGAAATGTCTTCTTCACACAGAAACTCTCTTAACCATGAGGCCGCATCAACACACACCACAGGAGAGATAAGCACGCTAACACACAACCCATAGCATAAAACTGCAAACAAAAGCACAGACCTAGAGATGCAGAACTCGAAATAACATCTTATACAACCCCCAACACACACACACACACACACACACACACACACATATACTGTATATGCATATACTTGTTAAAAGTATTTCAGGCAACATTGGGGTTCTATGATGGTTCAGTCCTACACTGCTCCACACGGATGAACATGGTTATATAAGATATTATCACACTCAATCGCAGGAGAGAGAAGGATGTGTGTGTGTGTGTATGAGGGAGAGAAATTCTAAAAATACTTAAGCTGTTCCTTCTCTGCTTGTCTGGTCCTGCGGTTTGCCTCTGAACTTGAAACCCCACGGCTCTGCACTTATCTTTAGATATATGAAACTCTCAGAAAGTCGAGCTGCATATTAAACCCCAAGACTTCTGGATTGTGCTATTTAAAGGGGAATTGTGGATTAGTGAATTATGGTAGGAATCGTGCACTTTGTACATAAGTTGTTGTTTATAATTCCCAACATTGGCCTCTCCTTTCATCGCCTTTAGGAATCCATGTTCAAGTTTACAAGCAGCAAAGTCATGTTAAAGTTCGGTAATGTCCTACTGTATACCAGGGAATTCAGGGAGAATTGTATCTTGCTGTATGATACACTCACTCACACGCTACAGGCAAGTTTGAAACACCAATCAACCTACACTGTATGTCTTAGGAGGAAACAGGAGTACCTGGAGGAATCATCCTCCAATCACGGGGAGAACATGCAAACTCCATGCACACAGACCCGAGGTGGGAATCGAACCCCCTACCCTAGCGGTGCGAGGCAACAGTGCTAACCACTAAGCCACCATGCTGACCTAGCATATGTTATGTAAATACATTGCGTGCTCAAATCCATACTCTTTCGCAGTTTTTTTGTGTGTGCGTCCTGAAAAAAAAAAAAGTCTACATATGAACTATCCAGTCATGTTATATGAAAAATAAAGATATTTATTGCAGATACAAGAAAATCCTGCAAAATCCTGTGTTGGAATCACCACAAGCTGCCTTGTTGTATTTTCCTAAATCTCATCGATGGTCTGAAATCTCTTTCCTTTCAAAGTTTGCCAAATCTAGGCTGTAGTGGAAGACTGGGCTGTAGTGGGCGCTCTCCTTGGTTAGGTTACAGTTCTCGTTATATTTACAATGGCCTGAATTTTTCTGGGCACACTTCGTTTGTTTATTGATTTATTGATTCATTTAACATTTATATATTTAGAATGGTCAGGACTGCAAAATTCCTCCATACACTCTCTTTGGGACACGGGTTCCTCACAGCCACCATGCACACACATTGACACATGGCATAAAATCAGCCAATCCAACAACTAGCATAATTTTAGACTCGAACCCAGGACCATGGAACCATGAAGCAGTAATGCTACATGCTGCAATTTTTAATAATTGCTGGGGTGAATTCAATTAGAGAGAAAATGTGATTCCTTGAAAAAAAGAAGGTTATTATGGATGTTTGAGTGCTTTACAGTAAGTGCCGGGATTTTTTAAAATCCTTGTCTCGTTTTTATGAGCAAAAACATTAGAATTTGGTCATAATCATAAATTAACTGGATGAAATTGCTTAGTCTTAATTTTCCTAGATAGGAGTGAGACTGGATATTACAGTTAATGCTAAAATAACCAGATTGGATTTCAGAACTCCAGAACACATGTGGATTTTACTGGAGAAGAGCAGAAAGAAATATGAATCATCCATTGTGTGGACCAGTGAAATCAAACAGAAAGCAGGACATCAAACAGTAGGTGGAACATTTAGGCGGGACTATTAGCGTTTCCTTGAGTCCCAGATTTTTGCCTGCAACTAGTAATATGTATTACTTTTCAATGTAGTAACTAGTAACAATATGTCCGTAAAGCTCCTAAGTAATGCAGCGGTAACATACCTGCTACTATCATCCGGAGATCGCGAGTTCAAGTTGAGTTTAGTTTGTTATGCCCATGCTTACATTGCTGCCTTCAGAGCAGAGAGTGTACTGATTATACCGTAATCATGAACCTAACAAACTAAGATAGTTAACATTTAACTATTACAATTAGCAGTATAATCTCTGCTCTGAGGCCATCACTGTCATTCATGATCCCATAGCAAGTACCGTATATGCAGTGTAAAATAAGATGAACCTGAAAATAAGTACAGCTACCTGTATGGATAGCTATAGCATTGTATGAGAATCTAACTCACGGTCTCTGAATGATAGTGGTGAGCAAATCACTGCTGCACCCTCAGGAGCTATATAAACACATATCAGTAGTAGTAATGGGTCGTACATGACTGATTTGTTCTTTTTGAATGAGGCTTTAACGTGACTCAGAAGAACGAGTAGTCTCAGAGAGTGATTTGTTCATTTTCTATTGGGCATATTGCAAAGCCAGGAAGCAAAAATAAGTATTTACCTTTGAGTCTTCAAGTCCTAATTGTTCGTTCTTTTGTAACGTGCCCCCATATACGCTAAGCAGTGCAATAGAATCAAAAGAACGAACGACCCGAACAAGAAGAACCACTCAATTCTGTTTCCTGTGTAATGCACTTAATAGCGTTAATGAGTGTCACGTGACAAAAGAACAAACAATTTGGACCAGAAGATATGAGAGGTGAGCTGCTCATTATGTTTATCATAATATGTCTTTAGCCGCATTGTAATGTTTTCATTACTAGAACTATAGCTAAAATTTGTGCATGTAAACGTGTTAGGGGTCTCTTTATTAAAAATTTAATATTTCTGATCAAAAGTATGAAATTAACTAAATGACTTTATTTTAAAAAAAAGATTTATTCATTTAGATGAACGAGATTCAAAGAAGCAAGTCACTAAAATGATCCAAACTTCCCATCACTAGTTCTAAGGTAGTAAGTTTGGGACTGTTTTCTTTGGGAAATGCTTTGTTTTGTTAAATTATGGTTTGATGTCCTGTCGAGTGCTTGATTTCATTGGTTCACATGATGAACCAATCTTATTCCTTTGTCACCTTAGAAAACTTTTGAATGAGTAAAATCTTTATAAGCCAGATAAGCAGTTATTATGGAAGATACAATCTTCCTTTTTAAAGCTTCTTGGAGCTTTACGTCAGCTACTACTGAAAAGACAGATCTTCTTGTTACCGTTACACAAATATGAATTCCAGCTTTTCCTTCACATTTTGGGTCAAACCATTTAACAAGATAGCAAAGTATGCAGTGCCAGTATTCATAGATAGAGAGATAGATAGGTAGATAGATGGACTTTATTGATCCTGAAGTTGAAAAAACTATTTATTGATCCTGAAATTGAAAACACTATACTATGAACATAAGAACATTTAGCATATTTAGGGGGACATGTGCTAGCATGTGTCTCAATAACATTGCACAGATCATAGTGGTACCTTGGCATACGAATGCCCCACCTCAAACATTTTCGCCTTAAGAACTAAAATTTTGCAAGAAATTTGCCCCGGCACAGAAAGCATTTTCAGCATACAAGTGAACAAACCTAGCAGAACCAAACACCGGCTTAGTTGCCCGTACGTCTGGGAGTCGTTCAAAACTT
This sequence comes from Leiocassis micropogon, assembly GCA_028565275.1. NCBI lineage: Eukaryota > Metazoa > Chordata > Actinopteri > Siluriformes > Bagridae > Leiocassis > Leiocassis micropogon. The sequence continues at coordinate 5,641,852 of JAOVVA010000054.1, read as the reverse complement.
GTTTGCATCAGTGGAAAGCATACAAAGTTTTTGTGGGATTTTTGCATTTTGTGCAAGATTTAGTGAAGCACCATGGGTCCCAAGAATGTTAGCAAGGATGGTAGCAAGAGGAAAATAGAGCCACTTCCAGTTTACTTTTTAAAGCATCCGGTGCCATGAGGAATCATTAATTATGGTTAAGTGAGGTTTAACGTCTATTTTGGCGGCACGGTAGCTTAGTGGTTAGCACTATCGCCTTGCATCTCTTGAACCGGATTCTACGATTTCCTCCCACAGTCCAAAGAAATCCATATTAGGCTAATTTCCATTTCCAAATTACCCATAATGTGTGAATGCATGTGTGAATGTTAAGCTACCACGGTCGTACAGGTAAGAATGAATACAATGGTCACCATTGGTCTCCAGGGTCCCTAGTTGGACTACAAGTTTCTGTAGATCTGTAGATAGATGGAAATATCTATTTATTTTGTATTTTACTTCATTTCATTTCGAAATGTCTATATTTTTTTACATGCAAAAATATGATTATAGTGTTGGAAATTGGTAATATTTGTGGGTTCCTGGAACGGATTATCTGCTTTTACATTATGTCTTATGGGAAAATACGTTTCACAATACGAAATTTCGCCTTAACAACTCGCCTCCGGGAAGAGATTTAATTCATATGCCGAGGTACCACTGTACTATGAACACAAGGACAATTAGCATATTTAGGGGGACATGTGCTAGCATGTGTGGCAATAAGGTTGCACAGATCATAGCATTTTTACCTTAATGTTGGCCTAAGATCTTTGGTCAAAGGTTTAGCTTTGGCTACCAGTGCAGTATCATTCCTGCTTTTAGATATTATCTAGACATTGCTAGAAACAACCTCAAACTGTTGCTTCCCCTGCTAGCCGCCCTCTTCATTAGCATGATTATTTCATGGGTTTAACATGCTCTCAGACAGCACCATTTGCCGCCACCCCGTCACCTCTTCATTACAATACCCAATCTGTTTATAATAGCTCTATCTGATCTGCAAACGCTCATAATAATTGAGACTCTGCACAGAAAAGCTAGCACATCCACTCTGAGATCAATGACATGCAAATTCCTTGCTAGTATAATTTTCTGATAGTATAATTTTTGTCTTCCACAAAAACACCAAAATATCACGATAAAACATTATTTATATTTTGCATTTGTGTCGTTGCTTCTCTTGCAGGCCATTAGAATAAAATAAAGTCACAGTCATGCTGTTAAGATGCCCACAAATAAACCTAGCTCACACAGAAAGGTGGATCCTAATAAAGAGGAAGTGGAGTGGACCCACACAGGAGCCGCTAACTAGCCACACTAATGAAGAGGACAGCTTGCAGGGGAGAATGCAGGAACACATAATGCAAGATATAGGGAAGCTTTGTGAAACCAAGGCAAAATGGTGCTAAAAATGAAACCGTAGACTAAATTTGGAAATGAAAATCAGGTATTATGAGCTATGTTCCTCTGGAAAGAGCATCCCTGTATGCAGTCTTTTTCTCATATCATTAGGGTAATTGAAGTCACTGCCATGTTTGCGCGGCTGGTTTGAGGTTCTGCAAACAATCACTGCACCACCAGCAGACTGCAGGTCTAACCGAGTTAGGTCTAAGTGTTTAATACTTTAAAACATATAGGATATATGTATTTTTAGGCAAATTAGACAATAAACCTTAGTGCTTATGAGTCGAGTCAAATCGAAAATGCCCAAAAATCTAATTGAATTGAGAGTCTACCTGCGATTCACAGCTCTAGTCATATATACACACTATAAATGAGACACACTATAAATGAGATGGTATGAAAATGTTACAAGACTAGTTTTATAACAGATGACAGCACAAGGCTGCACACACAGTCACAGGGAGCACCGACCTTCATAAGTCAGTGTGCCAAAAGACTTCATCCTGTGTACATTCTGACCACGTGCGTTACCACGTCTGCTATTTCATGTACAGCAAGTTAGAACAAAGAGCAAACGTGGAATTCTGCGTGAAACTGGGAAAATCTGCCACAGAGACGTTTGAGATGATTCAGCAAGTTTACGGCAATGCTGCAATGAGTTGTTCAAGGTGTTCTGAGACGCACTCACGCTTCAAGAGCGGAAGAACATCAGGAAGAGAAATCAGGAAGACCTTCGACGAACTCAACGCCCAAAGATTTTGAAACCATTCTAAGTATTAATAAGTTAGTAATAATAATTAAAGTAGTTTCTAGAAAACAAAGCTAATATTAAAACTTTTTGATACCACCTCGAATTGTAAAATGTCAAATTCGCTTCATGGCTTCTGAGTAATTACTTGGAGGGGACAGGTAAAAAGTCTATTCACATTAATAAACGGCTGATCTGCTGATGTCCATGTGTCATTGCTTCATCTCTGTGACTCCATCTCATTATGAGGTTGAAGTAAAGTTTAATATTAAAGTATCAGTCATCTCCATATGAAATAAAGGTCCTGTGGCCACAATGGTCCAAATCATTTGATTTCTCTTTCTCTCATTTTATCACAGTGTCATGAGTTAAATAATTAATCAATGTCTTGCACAACTTGGAGCTTTCACATTTTATGTTATGGCTGTATCTTTTTAACAAAAAAAAGCTGCTACAATTCTGCAGAATCTTCTGGCTAAAAATGTCAACATATTTCTTCTTCATGTGTCAATACCTGCGCCTTTGTGTGACAATTACGATGTATACACCAGGCTTTACTTAAGCATTATAAGTTGAGAGTGGCATTGTGCAGGAAATCAGCAGGGCTGTGATGGGCCAGTAAGCATGGTAGCACAACCTGAGGGCTGAAGATATTACAGCCATGCTGATATTCAGCACAACAGCATGACCCCGAGTGTGATTTTTTTTTTTTTTACGCAACAGTTCCCCAAACACCTTTTATTATGAAGAGATTATGATGGTTGTTTATTTAACCAGTTATTTTGCTCCGCCAACATATTTCTTTCCATGCCGAGTGGAACTTACAGTACTGCAACTGGTGGAGCTGGCAGCTAACAGGGGACAAAGTACTTTTAAATTCCTACCGGTATTATGGACAGTCCTTAGTACTGTAAGTTATGAGATTAACTTTAAGCTTCCAATAATTCCACTTTTTTTGTAGTTTCTGGGGTTGAATCCCAACGGATGTACGATGGAAAGCTAGTGTGCTAGAATCACTTGTTTTACACCTCAAGTGGTGCCATTGATCAAGGGTTAGAGAGGGTTTTGGGATTCAGCCTTATGTTTGAAGCTAGTATAATCATATATATATATGATTATACACTACCGTTCAAAAGTATCGTTCAAAAGTTTTAGAACACTTGCAAATTTCTTTGGTTTTGTTTAGTGATTTATTTTCTACATTCTACAACAATACTGGGGATTTCAAAACTATAAA
>JAOVVA010000054.1:5608731-5629439 GCA_028565275.1 Leiocassis micropogon | reverse complement strand
CCTTTACAATGTAGAAAGAAATAAAAATCAGGAACAATCATGGAGTTAAAAAGTGACCCCAAACTTTTGAACGGTAGTGTACATCTCCTAAGATGTGTCATTAGGGAATATTCTTCTTTTTTTATATGCACTGTTCCCTTTCTCCCAAATGTGATCAATAAACTAGGATATACCCCTGCTTATAAAGTAGGCGGGAATGATTACTGCTTTACACATATGCAGAAGACACCAAAGTATACCAAAGTTATTTAATCATCTAAATTAATCCTCTAAAAAAGCTAAAGTACAACCTAAAGTTAAAAATACAAAAGTATGAACTGTTACATTTACATAAAGTATGTATAATAAAATGAAATATTCACATAAAAAGTATTCTTCAAACCAAGCAATTATTTTAATACCTCATGTAAAATTAGTGCCAAGGGGAAACATAAGGCTAACTATGAACTGCTCATCATCATCTCATCATCTATACTGCTTAATCTTGGGGTCTGGAGTCTATCCCAGGGGACTTAGGGTACATACTGGACAGGGTGCCAATACATCGCAGTTGAATGTGATGTTTAAAAATGTAGTAAATAAAAATGTGGAGATTTTTCTTTTGAACTGTATATAAAAGTCAACAGTACTAGGCAAGAAAAAAGTATGACAGCAGTACAGTAACAAAATAAATTGTGCATTGTTATTATAAATGTAAGACTCAATAGAAGTTCAAAAAGTAATTATCATGTTTTATGATAAAAGAATTTCTTCAGTAAGGGAAGTAAGAGTTTTACTTCTTACACATTATTAACATTTGTTGACTTTTCTGTAGCAGCATCAACTGACCTAGAATGAGAGAATTGTTCTCAGCAGATCTTTGCACAGAATAAAGACATTTTTCAAACGGTCCAAGTCGAACAGATTGATGTTTTACGCTTTCTTTAAATTGAAATAGAACTCTGTTTACAGTAGAAAGGAGGATTTTAAGGTTTCTAGCTATTTGTCCCTGATACAGTTCACCCTCTGAACAACAAATCAGAAATCTGTTTGGAAGTTTCACATCTAGGCTCACTCAAAGATTGGTCCATTTCATGGAGACAAATAGTATTTATAATAATGGCAACACATTTTGGTGCATACACTACAAGTCAAAGTTTGGACACTCCTTCTAATTCCATGATCTTTCCTGATTTTTACTTCTTTCTACACTGTAAAACAATGCTAAAGGCGTCCAAAATATACAATAATCTCAGAGGTTGGTATTGAGATGTTTCTGCTACTTATGACCTGTAAATCCTTCATAATGGCTCTAATCTAAGGTGCAGTTTGTGCAGTTTGTTAATTGGTTATTTCTGAGGCTGGTAACTCTAAATGAACTTCTTAAAATAGAATGTGTGCCTGAACACTTGATTGCTATTGTAAATTGTATCATTATGGTATACTGTATGTACTGTACCAATTTACTTGTCTACCTTCAAGCTTTGGATTGTACCTCCTGCCCAAGTCTGCTGCTAGTGTAGCAATGCTGACTAAACTTACGGTAGTTTTCTGTGGCTGGTTTTAATATCTGATGCCCTTCAGTCCATAAATAGACGTATTAAAAGCACATAAGAAAAATATGTTTGCAATACTGAGTAACCGGATACCGCTGGGAGTAAATGTGTGATGATTTAGATGTTCGATAAAGGGCCTGAATGCTTCCTTTAATTGTCAGCAACATTAGGCTTGTAGCTCCAGTTTAAGACTCAGGAATTAAATGTCATAGACTAAGTACTGGCTGATTAACTACATTTGGAGATTTGGCTGAGGCATAGATAAAATCCAAATATAACTAAAAAAGTAGGTTTTCTGAAGTCGTTGTAAGACTTTCCATAAAGACAGCCAGCCAATGTACAGTACATTTTGATCAAGCTTTAACGGCTCATGAACCTAAAGCTCTCTCTCTCTCTCTCTCCTCTCTCTCTCTTTCATGGAGATGCTATTTTAACACCTGGCCTAGAATATTTATTTCCATTACACCATTAAATGTGCTTTCCCGACAGTGTAACCTGCATTTACACCAGGACTCACACACTCTCTCCAACTGGGTATGCATCTGCGTAAAGGCAGAGAAGGATGAATAGTGCATTCAGATGATCTCTGGGGAGAGGTGCAGCATCTCGCAGGCGTGATTACCATACCCGGCCTGGCTGCTAGTTCATTATTGTACTATAAGCGTACCCGCATAGTCGAGTGTATGTCAAGCAACGGGGTAGTGATTTGAATTACAACCAGTGACTATGCGGTTCAAATGTCAAAAGGAATGCATGATAGAGATAGATTAAGGAATTAATGCTTGGCCTTTCAGCATTATTTGCTCTTAACAACAGGCTACTGAAGAGAAGTGTTTGTCTGTAAAACTATCCATGAATATTTATCCCGTATTTAAGCCCTGTCCTGTTTTTGTCAAATGTCACTTAGTCCAGATTGATATCATGCATAGCTTTTTCTTGTTGGTTTTTCCTCTTTGTTTTTGCGGTTCGCTGCAATAAACAGCTATCCACACGTGCATCCATCTCGTTCTCCACTGCCTGACAGCACGATCATGGTTTCTGGCTAGAAATGCTACAAAAATCAAATTATATTTTTGAAGCGCATACCAATAACCTACACAGCACATGAAAAATATTTCAGTCTGAATTTGCAGCATTGATTCAAATCTGAACAAAAGTGCTACAGACTATACAAGAAAATCTTATTGCATTAACAACCCTTATGTGATAATGATGTGAAGAATGCTTATAATAATCCCAGATATAATATGCATGTTATACAGTCATGTTGAAAAGTTAGTACCCTCTCTTTTAATTCTATGTGTTTTTGTGTACAAACATAATAAAAATCATCTGATCATAATGGGTCTCATTAGTAGGTACAACGTCAGATAAATAACAGCTTATAAATTTTTTCACCATGCTATTAATTATTTCACAAAAATGCAACCAAAAAGAAAATGGCATGTGGGCAATACTAAGTACATCCTTGCTGCTTCCACAGGATTTAAGAGGGTAAGTTGCAGCCAGGTGCTGCTAATCATCATCAGCAAGTGTGCAGATCTCTATAAAAGTTTTGGCAGTTTGCTGATCTGAAGTATTCAGGTGTGTGTTAACACTATGCCAAGAGGGAAAGATATAAGCACTAGTCTTAGTTTAGCCTTAATGCCAAGTGCCATATTTTGGGAAAACCAAATGGCATTTTAGCAGAAACACTTAATACCAACTGTCAAGCACAGCAATGAAGAATACCAAAGAATTCTGGAGGCAAATGTGAGACCATCTGTTTACAAGCTCAAGTCTAGTTGAAATTCCAGGGGTCATGCAACAGGACAATGATCCGAAGCACACCAGTAAATCTACATCAGAATGGCTGAAAAAATTAAAGAATCAAGGTTTTGTGATCTGAACCGCTGCTGTAAATGTTAAGCATTTATCCCTGTAAGGTTTTCATGGTTTACACCATAAATGCAGTAACAAGTAACAAATTTATGGAAGGATGCTGCAGCTGACCATATTATCACCTATCACCTCTTTTACGCCAGTGATTGTAGGTTTCATACGACTAAACACTTTAAAATGTAGAGTTTATGCACACCAACACAATAATAATAACCCTCTCTACAGTATGTGGTTATCGACAGAGCGGTCACATCTTGTACTGACATCCTTAGTCTCTTGTAGAAAAGTGGCTCTAGTTATTCTTTTCCCCTTACATATCATATTAATGCACAATTATCACTGCAGTTGCATGTGCAGTTTGGAACACAATGTTCAGGCCTGTTTACTGATGTCTTTCGCATAGATCTGCATGCAGATGTCACTTTAGACACTGTTCCTATTGAAACAAGAGCCAGCTAAACAGTCTTTGGTTTAAGCTTCAACCATCTGGCCCAAATAATAAACCCATTTTTAGGAAAACAGGGAAAAAACACTTTTCCTCTTGCCATCTTATTCACTCGATATGGTCATCATTCTGATACACATCACAGAGCATAGTAATGTTAATGGCTTAATCATAGCATGCAGTATGTGAGGGAAGCATTGATGAGCACAGCTTCTCCACTCATTTATCCAGAGTTTTTCTTTTCCACAGTATGTGACAAACCAACCATACATTGCCATCCTAGCTATTTTATAGGGATGGGAATCATCAGAGACCACCTGTTATGATATTATCACGATACCTAAGTATATTGCAGTTCTGTAATTCTCACAATTTTAAAAACATCCTGATACAATACAGGTAGTCTCCAACTTACGAATGAGTTCCCTTCCGGGAGCATGTTTGTAAGTGCGATTTGTTCTTAAGTCTGAGTCTTATATGCCTTTGACACAAATATACAATGTAAAGCATACCAATCCACTTGACTAAATCTGTCCCCTTTCCCCACCCTGCTATCATGTGGATAAAAAACAGGAAATGAACCTCACACATGAAATATAACGGTGTTATCTCTGCGCCTTTAAATCGCGAGGGGAGTCCCGGACGCCATTTTGTATTAAGGATTATTCACCATCAGGAGAGCTTTACAGGACAGCCATTACCTATCATCGTGCTCTCGCACCCGCACATGCACACACATACATTATACTGGACTTAAGACAATTTATACACTCACTTACACACTAAAAATATTGTATATAATTGTAAATATTGTTATCTTGTGCACTGCAGTGTCTAATCTTTGTACAATACATGCGAGATACGTTCGTGATTGAACCGAAAGTGGAACCGCGGTCTGTTCATATTTCCGGAATGTACGGGGACTACCTGTATTAATTTTCTTCCAATTTTGTTACAATTTTAAGAACTTGAACCTTAAGATATTTGAGTCATAACACCAAAGATTTTTTACTGCCTCAAAACTCAACTTGACAATGAGCTTATTGAGCAGTTTTGAGCATACAGGCACCCTCTCTGTGGGTATGGTGTATGGGACTGGTGTATATGTATAGTAAATGGGTTTGGAGTAAAAGGCTGATCTGAGGTTTTTAACGCACGTGACTTTTACTAACATAATGCCATAAAAACGCCTTTCTGTTGCACCACTCGGAAGCCCATGCACTCAGCACAGAATTGGTTATATCTGGCTCTGAGTGCTGAATACCAGTAATGGAAAAATTAAAAACAGCCAATTTCGGGCAGAGGCCGATCAACCGGGGCTTCACTATTATAAATGTAAAAAAAAAAAAGTCGGTGTGGTAATACATGAATCAACACACAAAAGAAGTGCAATACATAACTGAAGCGATTTATTTACTATTTTATATTATGCTGTTTGTTGGCCTCTATTTATTACAGAATCAGATCATCTGTCAATGTACCTCACTGACTAGGATTAATTATTATCATTGGCTTATGAAAGACTTTAATCAATCTGTGATAAATTTCAGCATTTTCATTCATTGTTTCAATAAGGCTATCAAAGAGGAAAACTACCCTATCATTACAAAACCTTCTTTAATTAGCCATTATTAACCTTCCAGCATCTAAATCTGAGATCTGGCAATCACATTCACGATCCCATTCACATAAATGAAGCTGTTGTCGAGCTGGTACCCAGCATTAACTTCCTTGGAGTCCACATCTCTGAGGACGTCATTTGGACTCTGAAATCTTCTTTTCTGCTTAGGAAGACACAACAGTGTCTGTACTTCTTGACAAAACTTAAAGACTTCCGCCTGTGCTCCAGGATACTGGAGAACTTTTACTGCTATGCCATTGAGAGCATCCTCACAAACTGCATCTCACTGTGGTATAGCAACTGGTCTGTTCAGGACCGTAAAGCACACAGGGTGCTGAAAAACCTCCCAACAAGACATTGGCACCCAGCTACCCACCTTGTAGGACATTTACAAGCAATGCTGACTGCAAAGGGCAAGAGGCATTATCAAAGATTCCTCTCACCCCAATCATAGACTATTCACTGTTCTTCCATCGGGCAGGCGCTTACAGGTGCCTCAGAGCACGCAGCAACAGACTGAAAAATAAACTGCTCTGAACAGCTGATTATAGAGTGTTAACTAATACACCACTGAACTGTCAGTTTCTATCTATATTACAGTGCTTCATCCACTATGCAACTTTGCACCATCCATAACTTATGCTTATCATTGCACTAATGTATATTCTACCCATATTTATTCTGTATATATGACATCATTCAGATACTTAATTTTTGAGCATGTTATTTATACCGTATTATACTATATATATATATCCTTCTAAATAATTTGAGGGTCATGCTGCTACAGTGCAAAAACTTTATACTCCTTTATACTCCTAAGCTTCATTCTCTGCCAGAGCCTGACATCCCTCTGTCTTGGTCCCCTACTGATAACTTCAATCTCTCAACCAGTGGTCCCATGCCTACTGTGATCCATCTGTGCTTCCTTTCTACTAAATCACTGGGACTGGTGACCAAGCATCATGGTGTCTTTTATCTCTGCCGACTCAACTTTACTGGTGTTTTCCTCCAACAGAAGATATCAGACTGCATCCTCTTCCTGGAGGAAGAACCTGTCCCCTACTGATCAGTGTAAAGTCTCAACCCCACCACCATGAACAATTCTACTGACAGAGTAGTATTGATAAATGCTATATTGTCTAATATGCAATATGTTAGAATTGATGTACACTCTTCAGCCACAACAGTAACACCACCACAATCAATGCATAGCATTGATTATCAGTCAGGATGATGGGTACCCAAGGCTCATCTATGCCTGTGGGGATCAAAGCACAGCCCAGCCTGTCCTGTCCAATCCAACAGAAGATCTAATGTTCTTGCACAAATTGCTAAAAAAAAAAGGCTATGCTGATTATGAATGAAAGGCACCAGAACACCCAGTACATCACAACCTTCCAGGCATGGGACTTAGCAGGCAAAGAGTGCAGGGTTGTTTACCTGGCCTCCACAATCCAACCAAGCATTCATGGAGAATCTGATCAATGGATCCTTGGAGGACACACCCCTCAACCTACAGAACCTAAAGGAGCTGTCTTTAATATCCCGGTGCGAGAGACTATGGCACATCCTAGAGATCTTCTGGAGTCATGCCTGAAGGCACAAGAGGAACCAACACAACATTGGGCTTAATGATTTGGGTTTTAATGCTATGTCTGATCAGTATATAAGCTACTGCATTGTTTTGTTCTTAAGCTTCTTATTAACCTCATTATAGGAACTGGAGTTATGCTAAAAAATTGGACATTTAATACACTCTACACTATATGGGCTAAAGTTTGTCCATAAACACTTGACCACTATGCCCATATGTGCTTTTTCCCCAAACTGTTGCTAAAAAGTTGAAAGCATACCAGAATGCCAAAATGTCTAGAATGCCACTGTGTGCTATAGAATTATGTACACGTGTGCTTCTATGAGGTCACATATGTCTAAAAGCAATGCATCTATAATAATGCAAACATTTTTAGTATTTAAATTAATGTATTGAACTTTAGTGTAGACATACAGTATATACATGTATGTCAATGTCCTTTTATTATACATTGATTATATTATTAATCCTATTTATTAAGGTCATGTCAATTCTTATCTACTTATTAAACATTTTGTCTGGTATTGTCGTTCGTCTGTGCACTCACTAAGACGAATTCCCCATATGGTGTAATCAAGGCAGCAACTTCTGACATGTTCATACAAATTATTATATAACTGTTTCAGACATATATTTTCATATCTAATATCTTTAAAAAGCTTCTTTCTTTTTCGGAAGATGATCCAAACCCTTAAGCAACAGGATATGATGTGAGACCAATAGCACAGATTGCACAGGGATAGATGTTTTCAACCTCGACTCGGTGCTTAGAAGTCAAACGTGAATGCATGAATTTGAAATGTGGCCATGTTCTTGTCCTCCACTAAGATCTATGTCCTCATGTCCTTTGTCTTTCTGTCCATTACAGTGACAACACCGAATAAAAAAAAAAAAGACTCGACTAAGCCACAGGAGTCATTTTTCTATAATTTTTTAGGTAGACGAATAAAAATGGGACACGACCTGCTTCTTGGAGCGCACTGGGACGTGCTCAGTCATTAAAACAACTAAAATAAACCAAGACTGACCAAGGTGTTATTAGAAGAAAAATCAGGACACGGGGGTCATAAAGTTAGACGGAGACAGACAGAGACGAATAGAAATAGATGAGGGGATAGGAGAGACAAAATGCAGTGAGAAAGACAAATGATTAGAGATAGGAAATGAAGAAAGAGAAATGAAAGAAGGATGCAGAGAGAGACAGGGACAGACGAGTGCCTAATGCCATGGGAGGTGGCTGTTAGCCGTCAGTGGTATGTGGTTCTATTTTTATATCCTGGCTGGGGAAACAAGAGGTGTTGAGAGGTGCAAAGGCATGCATGCTTTCACACACACACACACACACACACACACACACACACACACACACACACACAGCATAATGGCAAATCCCTGACAGCTCTACCACCCATTTTCAACCTTTTTGGTTCTATTTAAAAAAAAAAAAAAGAGAGATGCTGCTGATGATTGTGCCTATCCTCTAAGGGCATTGGGGTCACTGAGGTATCTTAAACATGTCAGTGGGGTTAGGTAGGATCAGGGTTGGTGTGGTATAGGGACCCAGGTAGGTTGATGTAATGAGCATCACTGAGCATCACTACCAATAGAAATTTGAATCAATTTAAAAAGCCCTATTTAGACTTGGTGACTTAAATTCAAAGCTTATTTGAAAATTTTATTATTATATAAAAATTCACATTTTAGTAGTTTTTAGCTATTCAGATGGCTCGCCAGTGTATCTGTAAAAAAAAAAAAAAACCTTTTTGACCTTTTTCAATTCTTGCATTGGCCAGAGTTTAACACAAGTCACATAGATTTCCTATCATTGTGACCTCATATAAGAAGTTACCCCTCCCCCAGCTTATGTGTGAGCGCCGGGAAGTTCAGTGTGTTATGGATGAGCCCCAAGGGAGAATCGGTGGGGCAACAGACTGCAGGAGTGATTATGCACTTTGGGAAAGACTCTTCCCGTTCAAGAAGAAAAGCTTCCTCGAGCAGATCGGTCTAGTCTATTGGGGGAAAAAAATACTTTTTTTTTTTTTATAATCAACCCAAATTCGCCTTTTTTTTAAAAACAGGAATCCTCTTTTTTTCTTTTCTGTTCCTTTTCAACATAACTTTTTCAAAACTCAAGATTCAAGATTCAAATATTTACATTCATATTGGCAAAGCTTAGAGATAAGGCTCTCTTTTCTTTCTCTTTTTTTTGTTTCAACTCACTTCTTTTTTTTTTTTTTTCCTATATCGGAGTGACATAGATCCACTCTCATACCTGGTGTGAACTAATGTCCATGCAAAGTGCAGAGTCCAGGGGACCTATTTAGGTGTGTGTCCAGGCGTGCATCCATGTGTTTGTCCAGGCGCATCTTCCCTGACTGACTCTATAGCGATGTCGTCTAGCAACTGCGTGTGGGCTTTCAGGACTAGTTTAGTTTAGTTTGTAGTCTTTGCTTTGTCTAAAGTTTCACCAGCCAATTGCAATATACCGCAGAGTAGAAGGCAGAATGATAAACCAAGTTCTTTAAAATAAATTCAGAAGTCCAGGCATGAACACGAATAAGTGTGTGTCTTCACACTGATCAGTGAGCAGGATCGATCTTTTAACCTCACCCGTCTTTACCACCGTCAATAACTTCTCCCCTCTGAAAAATGTCAGGATGGGAAATAATGGAGGGAAATATCGATGATGCAAACAACCACACAGCAGCAATTTCTCGTGCAAACCTAACACTTAAAATGCCATCAAGAGGCTAGTTAGCAAAAAAAATGTGCAAACATCGCTGCAGCCAATGACCTTACCCACCTGCCATAACACTGATATTACAAGTAAGATGGCTACAGAATTGCAAGGATGAGACTTAATCAGTGTGTGGAATGCATGTGTATACTCTGTCTATGTTAGATACATAAGCACAACATACAGCACATACAATAAAACCACACACACATAGATATCTTAGATTCTAGCCTGTGTCATATATCCACTAGTGCACTGACTCAGGTTTTTACACATGCACAATCTTATACACGCGCGCACACACACATGCACGGACGTCGAAATGAGAGCACTGTGCCTGCCAAGAGTGTCAGCCCTCCAACTGGCAGAGTGTGTGTGTGTGTGTGTGTGGCATCTCTCTACTCCTGCAGTTCACCCTGGAGGTGGCCACTGGCTCTATCTCTCAGGGTGTCAACTCAGAGACACCTCATTGGCGTAACTGTCAGAAATGTAATACTGCCACATCAGTCAAATTTACAGATGGGGGTCAGACTGTGGTCATAAAAACATAACTCAACCACTACTGAAGGATTTCTCTATTGGTTGCTTTCAGGCTCACAGTCAAGAGTTTGCATTATGAAAAACACCACTTTTATTCTGATAGACATATATAAAATACTGTAGCTACTCATAAATAGGCAGATAGATGGAGACAGACAGAAAGGGAGAAGGTAACTTAGTACATTTATTTTGTTATTATACTTAAGTACACATATTTCACGAATCTGTACATATCTGATTATTATATAATTTACAATTAAATACAATATTTTCAGTGTTTAAATGAATGTATAAAAAGTCCAGTATATTGTATGTGTGCGTGTGTGGGGATGCGGGAGAAATGAGTCGGCCTCACCGGTTTCAGTGAATCAGTCCGGAAGCAGGATGATAAAAAATGGTTGTCCTTTAATTTTCAAGTATGAATGAAAGATATAACTTCTAGTGGATTTATTCACAAAGCATGTAGTTTGTATGAGATGGTTTAGAAATAGGGGACAAATCTTATGTTACTTACGGTTTTTTTTTTTTTTTTTTTGCCATTTGGCTTCTGTATACCACCACATTGTATTTGAAATGACTCAACACTGAAGATGTCAAGACTCACTCATCGTCTTTATCCTGTATTCAGGGTCGCGAGGGGCCTGGAGCCTATCCCAGGAGACTTAGAGCACAAGGCGGGATACACCCTGGACATTGTGCCAATCCATTGCAGGGCACACACATATACACACACTCACACACTATGGGAAGGACAATTAGCCTAATCTGTCTTTGGACTGTGGGAGGAAACGGGAGCACTCAGAGGAAACCCCCCAAGCACAGGAAGAACATCCATGCACACAGATGCAGGAATTGAATCCAGACCCTGGAGATTGTGCTAACCGACAGTGCTAACCACTAAGCTACATAAGCACTGCCTTTAATACTTGGACAAAGATCTTTTGCAGTCAACGTCTGAATGAAGTCTTAAACCCATGGACATGACCAAATGCTGATTTTGATCCCTCAAGACGCTTTGCCAAGACGTCACTGCAGCTGCCTTCAGCTGCGGCTTGTTTTAGGGTCTTTCTGCTCTCACTCTTCTCTTCAGTAAGTAAAAAGCAAGCTCTATTGGCTTGTAGCAGGTGACTGACTTGGCCAGTGAAAAATATCCCATTTCTTTGCCTTCAATCTATGTTTTAGGTCATCATCTGTCTGCAATATCACATGGCAGAATCAGTTTTGCAGAATTGCCCTAAACACTTCAGAATTCATCCTGCTACTTTTATCAGCAGTCAGGTTTGTCAATAAACACCAGTGACCCGATTCCACTGGCAGTCACATGTCCCCTTGTTTGAACTTGCATTTCTTTGCCTGTGTGACCTTTCTTCCTTTTTTCTTTTTCGCTCAGATATTTATATGCCACTCTATATTGCAATTGCAGAATCCTGAAGCCTGTATACTGTATATTCTTTAAATCATAGTAATGCAAAAACAGGCTAAAATGCACTGGATTTTAGGGGTTAATTATGACATTTATTTCTACAGCTCATCTGAAATACATCCATGTAATGATCATCCTGCTGATTGTATATTTTTTTCCTTTCTGCAGCTAAGCCAATGACCTAAGCATGTCTCAATTCCCATAACCTACAGGGAAAATGCTGAGTGCTTACAACCACTGATCCACAAGGGAGCCGGCTGCTGATGCTAGGAAATGCACATATATTGCATTGTCAGTTTAGCTGTTCTGTACAAGGGAACCATGCCTATATCTTAAGCATTATCAGTGACTGATTTTCCACATCCGTGTTCTTTAATAACCTTTCATTCACTTCTAAATCAGTATTCCTCGTTTGCCTCTTGCAGCTGCTATCACCAGCTCTGGTTTTGCTGCATTTGGGAGCCATGATACACTTCACTGTAATATTTTTGAATGACTGTAATAAAACAGGAAATAATGCTACAACAATCAAGAGACAAGTGCCTTGTGTACAGGAGACATAAAAGACACACACTGTGTGCTGAAAGCTGTTGTGTTCATTCTTCAATTAGGATGTCTGATATAATATTAAGGGAACATGGATATATAAACTATATTGCCAAGAATATCCGCTGGCCTGCCTTCACATGCATATAAACTTGAGTAAAATCCAAATCGTAACCCAAGGGCTTTAATATGATGTTGGCCCACCCTTTGCAGCTATAACAGCTTCAACTCTTCTGTGCAGGCTTTCCACTAGATGTGTGTTTATGGGAATTTTTGACCATTCTTCCAAGCGCATTTGTGAGGTCAGACACTGATGCTGGATGAGAAGGCCTGGCTCGCAGAGGTGTTCTATCAGGTTGAGATCAGGACTCTGTGCAGGGCAGTCAAGTTCTTCCACACCAAACTTGCTCATCCATGTCCTTATGGACCTTACTTTGTGCACTGGTGCGCAGTCATGTTGGAACAGAAAGGGGCCGTCTCCAAACTGTTCCAACAAAATGGGGAGCATGAAATTGTCCAAAATGTCTTGGTATGCTAAAGCATTAAAAGTTCTTTTTACTGGAAGTAAGGGGCCCGAGCCCAACTCCTGAAAAACAACCACACATCATTATCCCCCATCCACCAAACTTTACACTTGGAACAATGCAGTCAGACAAGTACCGTTCTCCTGGCAAACGCAAACCCAGACTTGTCCATTAGATTGCCAGACAGAGAAGCATAATTCCTTACTCCAGAGAAGATGTCTCCACTGATCTCAAGTAGCAGCATGCTTTACACCACTGTATCTGATGCTCTGCATTGCATTTGGTTATGTAAGCCTTGGATGCAGCTGCTTGGCCATGAAAACCTGTTCCATGAAGCTCTCTATGCACTGTTCTTGAGCTAATCTAAAGGCCACATAAAGTTTGGAGGTCTGTAGCTATTGACTCTACAGAAAGTTGGCAACTTCTGTGCACTATATGACTCAGCATCCGCTTACGCCAATCTGTGATTTTACGTGGCCTACCATATCATGGCTGAGTTGCTGTCATTCCTAATCGCTTCCACTTTGTTATAATACCATTAACAGTTAACTGTGGAATATTTAGTAGCGAGGAAATTTCATGACTGGACTTATTGCACAGGTGGGATCCTATCATGGTACTGTACTACGCTGAAATTCACTGAGCTCCTGAGAGTGACCCATTCCTTCACAAATGTTTGTAGAAGCATTCTGCATGCCACAGTGCTTGATTTTATAAATCTGTAACCAGGGAAGTGATTGGAACACCTGAATTCAATTATTCGGATGGGTGAGTGAATAATTTTGGCAAGAGAGTGTATGTGTGTGCTGTGCAAAATGACATTAGGCAGCATAAATATTACAAATAAATGTTAAATGTTGTATTTGCGATGCTGTTTTGGGGTTATTCATTCAAGGTTATTCCAATGTCATTTCATATTTCTGTAAAACTTTTCAAAAAAGAGCTGTCATCAACTACTGAAGTGAAACTGGAAGTCATGAAAAGTAGAGGCTGATCACGTTGTATGCTGAACTTTTGGTACTGTTTTATATGTTTCGCCATGATCTTCCACAATCTTTGTAATTAAACAACATGACAAAACAACACTTTGTCCTTGTTTCAATTTATCACCCACAATTGACTACAAAAACACAAAGCATGAGTTTTCTATAACTTTTGATTATAACTCAACTAACATATAATTCATACTAAATTGCACATGTACTGTACATTGCTACAAACACAGTCTCAGGTTGACAGTGCAATTATGATAAAACTGTAGGTAGTGGATTTATAGGGTTTTGCAAAAACATTCAAAAGTTATACTGATATTACCAAAATACATGCAATTCTGTCATTTGTACTTTTTATCACCCTTGTGATTCAAGGAAACAATACTTCTTGCATCATTTAAAGAAAGAAAAAACACCATGATGTAAGCTGTTCCCTTCATTTTGCGCAACATTAACTTTATTAGAATGCAAGTGCAGACTTGGGTTTTTTCTACGTCAAGAGGAGCACCAATAGGTGGGGCAACAGAAGTGTATGAAGCGTAGTAGTGCAGTGCTAATTTGATAGCTGCTGTGCACTCTTTGAGATCAAGTCTGTAAACAATGCCCTCCAGGTCTATCTCTGAGTGCTGTAATTGTTCTCTTAATTGTACCTGCTTAATCGAAGGACATTACCTATGTAATCCCTTGTAGTATTGGCTGTTAGAATGCATGAGATTATGTATTCAGAGCCAGGTTTGTTTTTAGAGGAGCCATAAAGATGCTTGGGTTTTCTGATGTATTATTGATGTATTAGCCTCTCAGCTGACATTATAGATTAAGCAGCTTTCAAAGGGATGTTAGAAACGTTAGATCTCCCAAATCGATTCACCTCTTCTGTTCCGCAGGGCTCTTCAATCACAACGCCCTGGGACGAAAATCCGAAAGAGGGCAATAAACACTCACATTTTCAATATAAACACAGCAGAAGAGCTGATTTAAAGTCCAGAGGCAGACGCCGTATGTACTCTCATGTCAGAGAGACAGGAAATGCAAATGCTCTTGCTTCTGATTTTGACCGGGAAAAAACCTGTTCAAGGGGCATCGGTGTAGCATCATAAAAAAAAATCACCATGACAACAAACTTAGCAAAGTGTATTTTATAACCACTAGACCACTCTAGCACTCTAGCACTTGTATGAGCATATCAGCCTGATAAAACTGTTCACAGGGTCAAATTTCCAACTATAAACTGATCTGAAAACTACAGACTTTCCTGCACTGAAGTGTTTCTCTCAGTCAAAGTATTTTAAAACTGCTTTACTATCAAAAGTGAAAGGAGAAACTGGAGTTTACGATTCTCCATATCCCCTCTACTTTTATAACAATTTTGTTTCATGGAAAAACAACATTACATTATTAAAAAGTTTATACATTTACATTGTAAATGAATCACATTAGTCTAGCTCATTAACGATCTTCATCATGGTCATCTTTTTCCTCAACTAATGTCTGTTCATGCTAACATTCTGCTTTGTTGTCTAAATTTCATCCTTTTTGTATAAATGTCTTTTGAAAAGTTTCTAAGGTCCCCAGCACACATCAACAAAGACCATGAGATTCCCACTGCATCCTAAAAATAACAAAGAGATCAACAGGAACAGGATCAAAATGGAAAAACGCGCATTTATTAAGTTCAATCCACCTCTTAGCCACAATTCTGTCAGGTTCTCCATTTGTCTATCATGATGTTACTAATTTCACATACATGATCACACGCTCACCAGGTCCAATTAGATTCATCCTAAGTTATTACTAGTGAACGTCAGCAATTGGATCCAGGATTTATAGTAAATTCACTGAATGTGCCATAGGTGCACTGATAACCTTAACATCATTATAAGCACCAGAACATAACATGAATGTGAATGTGGCATGGATCTACCATGGTCATAGTACAAGCCTGAAGAGGTCGTTCTAAGAACTTCATTGACGTAGCAAATGATGACTCAGTCAGAACGCTGTTGAGTCTTTCCTGAGCCATATGCATAGTATGTCAATGAAGTCCGAAGAGGTGTTAGTTACGTCGTTCACTGGTCTGTGGCTGTTGTTACTACATCCTTGTTAAGTTATTCCTGCGTCTTGCTTCGATCACGGGAGACAACACTACGTCCTTACTGGTTTCTTCTGCATTCCTGCCAAGCTGTTTAAGTTCATCCTGCACTCACTCAATTTATTTTTTGGACATAGTGGAAGGGTGGCTCAGTGTGACAGGGGGATAAAAGCAAACAAAAATTTTATATTGTATGGAACTGCTGATGTCTTTGTTCTGTGTACAGATACTGTAGAGAAGCGGTAGACTTTGGAGCATAAAACATGTTCTCGAAACCGAAAGTACTGTACAACTCCTACATCAGGTTACATAAAGCTTCAGCCTTTCAAACTGGTTAAAATGCAAGATGCTTCTTCTAAAAAAAATATAGAGGAGAGATGCCGAGGTAGAAAGACGGGGACACAGAGAGAACAATAAGGTGGGAGATACAAAAAGAGATCTCGTCCCAACAAGCAGAAGATGGAATGGAAGAAAATGGAATATATTCAAAACTGTACGGCATTTACTAGACATTACGCTATTTTGGATTTTTTTGTGGTCAGCAGATAAAATCTTAGACTGCAGTGAAATAGGTAGGTGGCCAAGTGAGGCATGGTTCTCCAGGTGGGGCCTAGAAGCCAGAGAGGAAATATTTTGGATTCATCTTTGTAGCCATTAGTATTCGAGGGAATTCCATTTTAGAAAAAGTGGTCTCTCTTTTCCTGGAGTTTCCTATAGTCTACCTGAGCCTCCAATAACCAATTGGAATCCATATTAACTTAAACACATCTCCTGTTATACCGAACTTCCAGTCTCACACAGTATGATGCAGATCAATCCCTGCTATCCTTTATCACCCAAATGAGGATGGGTTCCCTGTTGAGTCTGGTTCCTCTCAAGGTTTCTTCCTACTGCCATCTCAGGGAGTTTTTTCTTGCCACTGTCGCTGTTGTCCTCAGCTTGCTCATGAGGGACAGTCTTATCATTTTGATTCATACACATTCACAATTCATACAAACTTTAATAATTCTTTTGATTGTGTAAAGCTGTTTTGCGACAATGTCAATTGTTAAAAGTGCTATACAAATAAAATAGAATTGAATTAAATTAAATTTTGCAAAATTAAGAAATGTAAATCTATCTATCAATAAACAGCCACAAGGTATATACATTCAAATATTGCAATCAGGGCACCGTAATGCTGCCCACCGTAAAACATGGGTGGGGAGTCTGGAGGTCACATCTGGGCTCACTTTCATTTTTACAATGTGGTCCCCAAGTCAATCTCAGTAAAACTGAATTGATTGAAATCTCTGGGCTGGGAAAGTTAGCTGAATCAGGACTTGGAACTGAATGCGTTAAAATGATCACAGTAATTTGAAAACCACCATCATTTTCTGATTAGCTGAACCGAAATAAAATTGACCCTGGCCCAGGACTTCAAGCCGAATAAAATTGCAATTTAATTTAATAAAGCTGTGATGAAGCTAAACAAATAATAACTGCTGAAACGAACAAGCTCACACCTGCTCCCTGATTATCTCACAATATTGAACCTTGACATCCCTCATGCTCAGGCAGTAACAGCTGAAAGAAAATTGTGTCGATGAAGCCTGATGATGATTATTATTATTATTGGGAATACCAAATCATTCAGCTTATTAGGAAGCAAACATGACACTGCATTCAGCTGAAAAGAAATAACAATACAGGTCCCCAAGGCAATCATGTTAACTGTACTGAGCCATCAGTTCTCACCTTTCCAGAAATTCCTCTTCCTAGCCACTTTATTTCAGAAGCTGGAGAAACAAGCTCACACCAAATACACCAAATGCCTAAATGTACATGTAAACAACCATTTGAATGACCGTAATAGCCTTAATGTTGGATGTTGAAAGTGTGTTTCACACTGCTATTGTTAACAGACTCTCCATTATTTAAAAAAAAGTTATAACATTATAGTTCAAAGAGAACTTGCACAATTTTTGTCACACTTTTAGTATATAAAAAATGGTACCATGTATAGGTACCATGCTAGTCCGATGGTAACTGTACCCCCCCCAGCCACTGGATGCAGTGCCGGTCCCAAGCCCGGATAAAATGGGAGGGTTGCTTCAGGAAGGGCATCCGGCGTAAAACCTATGCCAAGTTGTTGTGCGGACTGGAAATTCCGCTGTGGCGACCCCTTGCCGGGAGCAGCTGAAAGACTAACAACAACAACAACTAGTCCGATGGTAACTGTACCATGGTATAAAGTACCATAGTATTCCAACAGTATCATTGAACTTATTTGAATAACAGAAACACACACACACACACACACACACACACATCTAGGGGCAATTTCAGATCTGATCCACCAAACATTTTGAGTCTAAATAGTGCACAGGTATACACATTCAACCACAACCTAGGCCCTGAATGAGCCAAATTGTTCCACTCTTCTTGGTTCAATACACCTGTTTCATCTCAACTGACTGATAATTACGTGATGACTCAGCTAAAGATGCAGAACATGAAAATGTGCAGTGTTTTGACCCAGCGACTCTCCATCTGAGCCACGCTGGGCCGAGTGGATCAGTTTAGAGCACCACAGCGAGAAACATGAGAGGCTTTTATGGGCTCCATCGGAGCTACAAATTTATTAACTGTTGCCTTTATTTCAATTATCAGTGTCATGAAAACTCTTCATAGGGTGCAGTGACCATGTGAGAGATTCTGTAACCAAAACATTAAAACACTTCGAGGGATTTTTGTAGTGAAGCTACTGTATGTGTGGGCACAGAAAAGCACACACACATGAACACAGACCGGGGAATGCATGCTCATGCAGACTCGCTCTCACAGAGTGAGTGTTTACATAAGGCCCTTTTGCTCTGGTGATATCTCTCGCTGTCAGGAACATAAAAGCTGGATGGAGAGTCGAGGAGCCAGGAGGAAACTTCAAAGAAATGATTAAAAGCCGAGGAAAAAGGCACCGCTGCCAACAACCAGAAGGAGCCAAATGCCTCTGACATCCATGGTCGGCATGAAAAGTGCACACACATACACACACAGACATGCACACACAGATGTACAAACTTCCAATAGATGGTAAAAGCTCTATTCTGTCTTTATTGACCACATTTAACGAGAAGGCCTAGCGCTCTGTGTTTTGCTGATCATCATACAGAAGCCTTAGTGAAAGCGAGAGAAAGTGGTCGGGGAGTTTCTTCACCAAATTCATACCCTTTGAGAGGTCTAATAGCATGGTGCTGAATGTATCATGTATCAGCTGTCACTGAATTTTCCAAGAGGGTGAATGACATGAATAGCACACCAAACATTTCTGAACTACTCCTTCTTTCTCTTACTCACTCATTCTCTATACCGTTTATCTTATTCAGGGTCACAGGGGGTCTGGAACCTATCCCAGGGCACGCTGAGCAGTGTGTCAATCAAAGCAAACTCACACAAACACATACAGACTGTGGGCAATTTGGAGATGCCAACTAGCCTAATCTGAAAGTCTTTGGACTGCGGGAGGAAAGTGGAGTACCCAGAGGAAACCCACCAAGCACAGAGAGAACATGTGAACTTCACTCACACAAACCCAAAGGCAGGGTTCAAACCCTTGACCCTTCTTTGATTTGATCAAAATTTACTCTTTGAATTTCTCATTCACTCACTAATTCACAAATTTGCTCATTCAATCATTCACTGGTTAACTTACTCTGTAATTTATGTGCCCGGATGGTCACTCACTGGTTCACTTACTCATTTACTTATTGAGTCACTCACTAAATCAGCAATTTGTTTTACAGCCAGTCAGTCTGTTAGTCATTCACTCAGTGATTTAGTCAGACATGATAACGATTATTTCAATATACCCAATATAATGTTTAGAACTGGCTGTGGAGATAAACAAAGACTAAATAATGCTTGTGTTTAACAAAAAAAAAAAAAACAATACCAGAAGGAATTCAAGTTGATTCATAGCAGAAAATAAAAATGAAGTATACATTACAAATGCTGCATACTTTCTTAGTTTTTGTTCTAGTAAGTAAGAATGATGGGTATTTGTGCTTCTGAAGTGATATAGACTTACATATAAATTACACAAAATGTAATTTTCTTATAAAATGACCCACATACTGTAGATTATAGACTAATGGATGCTTGGTCAGAACGAGATCTGGGAATTTGGAGGCCAAGAGAACACCTTGAATTCTTTGTGTTTTTCCTCAAACCCTTCCTGAACAGGTTTGACAGTCTGGCAGCTAGTATAATCTGCCTGAAAGAGGGAATACTGTTACCAAAAAGGAGTGTACTTGGTGTGAAACAATGTTTAGTTAAGTGGTAAGTGTCAAAATAACATCCACATGAATTCCATAACTCAAGATGTCCCAAAGGAACATTGCCCAGAGCATCACACTGCCTTTGGAGATGCATTGACCCAGCCATGTAGCCATCACAATGTGGCCCTTGTCACTCAGATCCTTACATCTGCCCATTTTTCCTACTTCCAACAACTCAACTTCAAGGTCTGACTATTCACTTGCTGCCCAATATATCCCTTGACAGGTGCCAGTGTAATGAGATAATCAATGTTATTCACTTCACTTAAAACTGAAAAACTTTCTAACTTGATGGTATTCAAGCACTAGTGAAACACTGGCATGAGTGCGTTAGTGTAGCAGGGGATTATATAGAAGTACAGTGGCTTGCAAAAGTATTCGAAAAGAACTTTTCCACATTTTGTCACATTACAGCCACAAACATGAATCAATTTCATTGGAATTCCACGTGAAAGACCAATA
>JAOVVA010000054.1:5578056-5589666 GCA_028565275.1 Leiocassis micropogon | reverse complement strand
CAGACGCAGTGCTAATATTGTTGACCTGCTTTTGGCAAAACCATTTAGTAGTCTTCCTTACGAGGAGAGAGAAATATAAGCTTCCCCTGTTTCAAAAGCTAGCAGCCACCACTGTTTTTGACTCACCCTAGTACATACAGTATATAACTTCCATCATGTCCGAGTTACCTTATCAGGTAAAACAAAAACAAAAAAAACCTGTATGAACTGGATAGCAGATGCCATGATAGAGATGATATGCTCTTAAGCCCAAGAGGCTTTCCACCTGTACATTATCATATGTGACTTTATGTCATTTACATTTATTGATTTATCCTGTTGTCGTTGCCAAACACAATCAAATGCCCAAGCTTCAGCTCGGATAGGTTTACTTAACTCAACATAGCAATTTATACCTGCCATTAAAAGTACTACATTTCTGCCACTCAAGTCATACAAAAAGTCCCTTGGTCAGATATTTTAGACACAACCTCTACTGCCATTTAGGACAGAACATTTCTGGCCCAACCTGTAAAGTAAACCAGATTGTGAACAGCAATGGGAGTTCTGGGGAAACCTGGTTTTACCTGAGCCAAGCGTCAAGAAGTACCAGCAGAAAACAAATGTTAGGCACATGTCACTTTACCCCAAATAAAATGTCTTTCTAAATGACTCACCCTTGTACACATATACAGTATAAAAATGCTTAACTTCCATCATGCCCAAGTTACCTTATCAGCCAGAAAACATGTTTGACCTGGATAGCAGATGCCATGACAGGGATATGCTCCATGGGAAGTGCTCCAAGCCCAAGCAGCTATTAGCTTATGTGACTTTATACGTTTATTGGTGTATTCTGTTGTAGTTGCCAAATCCCCAAGCTTCAGCTCAGACAGGTTTCCTCAACTCAACCTAGCAATTTATGGCTGCCATTTAAAAGCACTCAAGTCATGCAAGGAGTCTCTCAAGGTTCCCTCTCTAAGCCAATTGTACTTCCTATATATATATCACCTCCTTGGTCAGATATTTTAGTCACACAATATATACTGTCATATATGACATGTACATGTATGAATAGGCCTTTCACAACATTGTTTGCATTACATTCCAAGTAACTACATTCATTCATCATCAGGAAACCAATATACTTTATTATATAACTAGGGCCTATCCCAAGAACACTGGGTGCGAGGTGGACACACTAGTTCATACTGAGGAGTAATTTAGCATATCCAGTTATCCTTCCAGCATGTTTCTGGACAGTGGAAGAAAACTGGAGAATGTGGATGAAACACACACAGAGTACAAACCTTCCCATGGACACACAGTAAAATCTTCAGTCTGGATTTAACACTTTTAAAGATCATATGAGTCCAACTGGACCTATATAAACCCTGTAAGGCAGTGGCTCCCAACCCTGGTCTTGGAGCCTGTACATTTTAATGTTTCCCAGCACACCTGATTTACCTAATGAGCTAAATAATAACCTTTTCTGAATCGAAGTGGGTATGATAGAGTAGGGAAACACTAAAATGTGCAGCACAGCAGGTCCTCCAGGACTACAGTAGGGTATTAACTCAATACTTTGTATGTTAATTCAGCACTGGGGATTTTGGAGTGCAGTAACCAAAGGTCATAATTAAACCAGGGACCCTGGAGCTGTGAGGCAGAATTTATCATCTTATGACATATCATCAGCAACCACAATTATTTATGACCTATAATTTTGAGCACTGTCTGCTACTGAATACTAACTGGGTATTATAAAGAACCTCACCACTACACCGATATGTGCTTTTTGAAAATTCCATTCTAGACTTAGTCGCCTTTGACTCTTATTTCAACCTCCAATTATCTGCAAAGACTTTCCATTTGATTGGCACATTTAGCCATAAGAGTTTTATTTAGGTCAGGTACTGATGTGGGGCGAGGAGATGTGCAAAAAAGTCAACAGTCCAGCTGGTCCCAATGGTTCAGTGGGGATGAGGTCAGGGCTTTGTGTGGGCCAATCAAGTTCTTCCACTATAAACTTGACAAACATTGTCTTCATGGAAATGTTATTCAGTGAAGACAAAGTGCAATGCTGCAGTTAACAGACATTCTATACAATTGTATGCATTCAACTTTGTGGCAACAGTTTGGAGAAGAAAAAAAGGGTTGCACAAACTTTTGGCTATATACTGTAGTATTTCAAACTCATTTTAAATTAAAATTTGTTCCGCATGAATTTATTAGTTTTGTTTTTTGATTTCTTTACACATTGCAGCTAATCAGAAAGCATGACCTGGATTAAAACTGGGAATTCCAAAATGTATTAGGAACACTGACGTGAAGAAGGATTAAACACAGGAGTGATTCATGCTTGGTCCACATGGCTAGGTAGATTAAATACAGCTAGGTAGATTAAATACAAAAAAAGTCACAAAAAATGGTGGATAACCTTAAAGTACATCTTTTTATTAATACGACACCAAAATTCGACACCTTTCCTGACTTTGGTAGGGTTGGTCTGACTGGGGCCACGGTTGTCTGCACTGCCAGCTGATGTCCACAAGCTGTTTAAAACGCTGCATCCCTCTGCTTTCAACGTCATCCCGTGTGTCCTCAAATGTTTCATTAGATTTGGCGTGTTTCCCCCTTCACACACAACTGTTGAAAGACATTTATTGCATTTATTGCATCTCTGTGTCGAAATCCTTTGTTGTGAAATACAGCCACACACGTTTAGGCATTTTAATTTAAGAGTGTTTAGCTTAGCTTAGCTAACACTACCTGCTGCCATCAAATTACTTCGTTCACGCGGATGGTCTTATTTCCGGAGTTGTGCTTTTAAGTCAGAGTGTGAAAACACCATGAACACTCACGTTACTACAATGCTTAGTTGGATTTGTATTATTGGAGCTTTCTGACTCGTGTTCATGTGCATTTTCTCAGTCAGGAAAATTATTTTTCACATGCAGTGTGGGTGATGATGCTTTCTATTCATTTCAGGGTACCAGAGGACAAATACTTCAATCATTCACTCAGGCATTTAAGTGGGCCTGAAATCTGCATTCTGATTCGGTTGTAGTATATACCAGTTACATAGGTACCATGCCATATTGGAACTGGGTTTCGGTACTCATTCCTAGTGACAAGCTTTGACCCTGAAAGGTACAGCTTAATACTTGCTTACAGTACCTCTTACATACACTACCAGTCAAAGTTTTGGACACTTCCTCTAATTGCATGGTCTTTCCTGATTTTTATTTCTTTCTACACTGTAAAACAATGCTAAAGGCATCCAAAATATGTGATAATCTCCTTTGTACAGTTGATATTGAGATGTGTCTGCTACTTACAGTATGCTCTGTAAAGCCTTCACAACAGCTCTAATCTGAGGTGCTGTTTGTTAATTGGTTAATTGGTTTGTTAATCTGAGGCTGGTAACTCTAAATGAGGTTCTCCTCTGCAGCAGAGGTGCGTTTTGGTCTTTATTTCCTGAGAAGATCTTCATGAGAGCCAGTTTCATCATGGTGCTTGATGGGGTTTTGCAAATGAACTTGACAATAGTGTTCTTGCAAGAACTTTTACAGAACAGCTGACCTTCGTGTATAAAAAATAACATTATTTATGTTATTTAGGTATTTCATAGAGGTGGTGTAGTGGTTAGCACTGTCGCCTTGCACCTCCAGGCGTGTTCGATTCCCAGCCAGACTCAATTCCCGTCTCTGTGTGCATGGAGTTTTGCATATTCTCCCCGTGGTTGGTGGGTTTCTTCCCACAGTCCAAAGACCTGCAGATTAGGCTAACTGGTGTTCCCAAATTGCCAGTAGTGTGTGTGTTCCATGCGATGGATTGGCATCCTGTCCACGGTGTACCCTGCCTTGTGCTCTAAGACTCCTGGGATAGGCTCTAGGCCCCCTGTGACCCTGAATACAGAATAAAGAGGTATAGACAATAAGTGAGTGAGGTATTTCATAGTTTTGAAATCTCTAGTATAGAATGTAGAAAATAACTCACTTAAACATTGTGTCCAGACTTTTGACTGGTACTGTCCATAGTATAAATGCACTAACAGAGTAAGCCGCATCTCAGCTGCATACAGTTCATGCATACAGATTACTGTACACAATTGTATTTGGTGATTACATTTTCTTTTCATTGCGTTCAATGAATGTTCTTTCAGACGCTTTACATACTGTATATGGAGCATTTATGCTGTGCTAGCAGTTTGCATTTACATTTATTCCCTTGGTAGAGACATGGACCTCATTTGATGGAGGTACTCTATAACTGTTGCACTATTACTTTAAACAGGATTTAATGTTTGCAATCTTGAAATAGATGATAATTCCATTTGCTATTTTTAAATTTTTTTTTAGTGTTTATTAATTTTCAGTAAAAATCTTATCTTAGTCTGGGCCGTGAATGATCGGGAGCCTATTATGGGAATGCACACATTCATTCACACATTTATTCAGGGGGAGGAAAAAAGAGAACATAGAGGAAACTACAGACATTAGTTTGTAGAAACTGTACAGACAGTCCACATAGACAGTAATCCAAGCCCAAGATCAAATTAGGAACCCCTGAACCACCATGCTGAAATATGTTTTCTTTAAAAAAATTCTTGATATGGGCTCTATTACACTATCTTTCAATAATAAGAATGTGCGTGAATATTTGGAGCTCAGGTTGTAGTTTATTCCCTGGTATTTATTTATCTTCGGTAAGCACTCTATGCATTACATCCATGAATCATAGGTAGTCTGTCACTTTAATTTAATTTGATTTTTGGACTTTGCAAATTTAAATTTAATTTGATTCGATAGCACAAATGTTCTATGTCTGATTTGTCTCAACCAGCTATTTTTCATACAGGTTTGAAAGTATTAAAACTACTAAACGTTTCCAATATGCATTGAAATGCTGTGTAAATAATATTGTTGATTTTTAAAACATCATATCCCATGGAAAGCATCAATCTTTCTCTCCTTCTCAGCCACTCTCCAGTCCAGCAGGTGGCGGTACTACACCAACCACCCATAAACTTTACCATCCATTAGTTTATGTTTGCAGGAGATTTAAATAGGTTAAATGTTCTTTGAAAACTGTGGTATATGTTTCAGGAATTCGTCCATTTTAGGTCATTTAACAGTTTAAGTTTACCTAAATAAATTTAAATGTGCAAATCAATTCTGAATCAAAAACTCACCAAAGAATTCAATTAACTGAATTGATTAAATTGCACAGCTCTACAGTGTATAGGTTCATAAGGTATGGATACTTATTCCAGGAATACTGGGTGTAAAACGGAACGACCCCCTGAATGGGATACATATCATTGTTCATCCTCATTTACACACACCCTGGGATGACTTAGCATAGCCGTTCCATCTACCGGAAGGTGCAAGAAAGCCATAGAACCTGTAAGAAACCCACATAAACATGGAAAAAAACATGTGAAACGCCATACAGATAACAACACAAGCTCAGCATCTAAACACTGGCCGGAATCAATGCTAGTAAAACTATTCCCGTTTACCCCCAAATCATGTTATGACCTCTACCTAGGGGTGTAATGGGCATAACACAGATGTTTTAAACACTCTGCCATAACTACTCAGCTGCCTCTGATAGTATTATGCTGCTTTTACTAGGCCCTTGCTCACACAGGGAGTCCATCAAGGCTCGGTTCTTGGCCCCTTCCATCTCATATAACATGTAACTCCACTCCACACTTAGTCAGATACTTCACATAATCTCATATTTCAAAAGAAATTATACACATAAAGATCAGTTTGATTATGCAGATGTTGCTGACTTGATTTTTATCAGCAGAAGGTCCACCGCACCTTGGCTGCCAACATCATTAACTGAACGATCAAAAATTTTAAACTAACTGCAAATATCACCCTAAAACTCATTAATCTTCTATACTGATTATCCTTTTCCTGGTCACAGGAAGCCTGAAGCCTATGCCAGGAAACCTCAGCCACAAGGCGGGGTACACCCTGGACAGGGTGCCAACCTATCTCAGAGCACACTCATACACACACACACACACACACAAAACACACTCACACCCTCATTTACACACTATGGGCAGTTTCCATCCATCTACAGTAGGAACCTCTGAAGTCCAACTAGGGTCCATGGAGGCCAATGGCGACCGTTGTATTAATTCCCATTTTGTATGACAAAGGTAGGACCTCCGGTCAACATTGTCACACTACAGGCAGTTTAGGGACACCAAGTAGCCTAATCTGCATATCTTTGGACTGTGAGAGGAAACCAGAGTACAAGGAGGAAACCCACCAAGCATGGGGAGAACATGCAAACTCCTTGCACACAGACCGGAGGCGGGAATCGAACCCTCGACACTGGAGGTGCGAGGCCACAGTGGTAGCCACTATGCCACTAAAAATTTCTATAAATAAAATTAAAAATAAAAGTAAAAAAAATAAAATAAAATAGATTTCAACGGTCAGATTACTGTTTTGTTTGGTTCCTTGACTTCCTGAAGAAATTCACAGTTGAGTGGGATTTACATCATTGGTGTGTTAATGCTGAGAAGAACTCCACAGACTTTCCAGAGTAAAGAGTACTTAATGACCTGCACATTTTAGTGATTTCAGTTCTAATACATGTGTTTTCATTCAGGCACTAATTGATGAGCTGGGAACAAAGAACACATGAACTTGAAGTTACATGCACTATACATAAAAGTATACACTGGGTATTTTTTTTTATACAAGGATGCAGCCCAAGTGCTGAAGATATTACAGCTGTGCTGATATCCAGCACAACAGCCCGACCTTGAACCTGATATTGCTTTTATACAACACATTTTATTATCAAGAGATTATGATTTGTTTATTTTATCCAGTTAATTTGCTCCGATAACACATATCTTTCCATGCCTTGAGGAATATACAAACTGCAGTTGGCGTAGCTGGCAACCGAGAGTGTGAAAGTTGTTTAAAATTCTTACTGGTAGCCAAAAGATGAGTGAATAAACCATGGTGGACAATCCTGTAAACCTCGTAAGTTTCTTTTCTTCATATTTCCACTTACTCCACTTTAGAATATCACCTGACTTCCAGGTTTCCAATCAGGATTTGGGATTCAGCCTTTGTTAAATGCTAGTTATTTTTGCAGCTCGCGCTAGCTATGAACAAAACAACATGGACGGGGCTGAGGCATTTTGGGAACTACTTAGGAGGCAAAGTGTTCTTTAAGATGATTTAATGTTATCAGATATGTTTTCTTTCTGTAAGTGCTTCTGTGTCTGGTTTTGAATGTGTGGTTTGGGAGGCAGCTGCTCTCTCTTCTCTTTCCAGTACTGCAGACCATACTGACCTACAGTACTTAAACAAATACTGGAGACCGACAGTTAGTGTAATTAACGACATGGAATGTGACACGGAATGACAATGGAATAGTTAAACATCCCAGTGCTGTTATGCTCTATATCACGACACGAGGAATAACTCCCATCCAATCATATGATTTGGTCAGAACTAACCGTTGTGTAACATGCTTTTAAATTCGAGAGGTTTAAATAAATGAATTGAAATATTAACCAATTTGTAATTCAAAAAAATGACATTAAGAATGCGTGTGATGCTGGAGTGTGTTTATTAGCTCATTAACTTAACCAGTATTTGCTGTACTCAGTATTTTTCAAATTAACTGGCAAAATACCCTGAAGCCAATAAATGTTCCTTAAATGCTACTCTATTTTGTAGTTATTTAATAATGTTTTAATTTAGAGTCATTTTTTAAATAAACCATAAGCTACAATCCCATGTAAGACGTAAAGACGTCTATTTAAACTTCCTATACTAGGGCAACAAATTAAAGGGAAAATCAACATACAGTGTGTTAGTAAGTTTCTGGGCACAAACTGCCAGTGCAGACTGGCATAGATAATACAAATACCGTTCTTCCAAAACATTCAGTATTCCCTCAGTGTTTTGATGATTTTATTGCAAAGCACTGTGTAACACATCAGTCCATAATCTCCTTTAAGTGCTCAACTGATTGACATACTTTTCATCCACATCAGTATTTTTCATTAAGCCTTCATGTGTACATACAGGTCATCTAGTAGAGTCATCCTGGAGGAAACCGTGCTTATCAGGATGGAAATGTTGCATTATTGCATCAAGGTGTTAGAAAAACTTCATATTGACTTGCACTGATGCATCCCTTTAAATGGACTTAAACCATGTCAGCAAAAATCTATAAATGCCTCTGCCACCATTACCAGATTGCCTGTAATTTGTCACCCGTCTGTAGTTCCCATAAGGCCGCCAATCTTTATTACATCCTAAGCATGATGACACTTCCCCATTATAATCATGGCCTTGCTTGATTCAGCTACAGGTCCACTCTAATGTGGCCTGACAGCCACCAAACAATCAAAAGCATCCCTGGAGAACAATCAGTGGTTTACAGAAAATTTACTGAAAGATAAAAATTAAAAACAGGATCTGGTTCTTTTGCGAAATTGCAAATTTTCTGTGCCTGTGTGTGCTTCCTCCAGGTCCACCTGTCTTTTCCTAGCTCCTAAAACCATTTTGGTGGGTGGATTAGCCACTCCAAATTGCCACTATGTGTTTACTGTGATATGTAATAGACTATTGTGCTATATCTGGTGGATAGGCCTGAGATGCTTTGCAATTTGGGAGTACATGAATAGTTGCATGAACTATTGACGATGCAACATATTTGGAGATGCAACTAAAGTTTGGATGTCACACAAGCAATGCAGTGAATTTTTATGCAACACTTAGCACCCTTGCGATATTCCACTTAAACTGCAGGTTAGTGGTTTGGTGTGAATTGCTGGTCAAAGTTGCCAGCTAAATAAAATTTCTCAAATGGCTTGACCTCTTATTCTCCACTTGTGTAGAGTACAAGGACATAATTAGTTAAATTCGGTTAAGAACTCTCAAACGTATTATTAAAACCTCGAAGGAAAGTGCTAAACTGTCCACTTTGCATAAGAAATTAGGTGAGAAAAAATCTCAAATGACAATATGAATAAATATGAATGGCAATAAAATGAAGTTAGATGATGACCAGAATGTACTAAATGACCAGGTTATCACATCTATGGAGTTTTTCCTTCATGATGGCACAGGCGTTTCCCAAGATTGATATAGTGGTTCTGAGAGCATGAGGAATCATCTAAACACGTGAACTGGCCAACACATTGAGCACCAAATTGCTCAAATAAAACTAAAGGTGGACAAATAAAATTGTATTAAGTATAACCAGGGGGACAAGCAGTGTATTTCAAACATAATTATAGTGTATGTTTATTTTCCCTCTATGTTGTCAGGTTTTAATGGCAACTTCATGTAAACGTCTAGTATTTAGATATTTATAAGATACATTATATGAGTCCTCTGAAAACTTACATCAGTGCAGGAGAATTACGAGCTGAAACTCTACACTGTTTAAAATGCGACACCTGTTGAGCTCCCACATGTCGCACTTTTCCGTTCCCTCCCTCGTGGCCACCTGTGCCACCAGGTAACCGTAGATCCCTTTCCTGTCAGCAGCCTTATGGGAAAGAGCAGCTCTGGCAGGACCATATGTTACCCTGGCCCCCTAGGGCCCTTCACATCCTATTTACTTTAGTAAAAATCAATACAAGGGGGCATAAAGCTGAACCCTGGGGCACAACCCACCAAGGCACAGATTATAACTGGCAAGGGCATACAGGCCAGGGAAAGAGAAGGTGAAATACATTAGAAGATGAAAAGAAGCATTGCAGAAATTGGCAAGCTGTTTTTTTCCCCTTTTTTAAATATGAATGTAAACCCACATTACGTACCACTGCTATTGTATTTTGATGCAGATTTCTGCCAACGTTCTGCAAACTGATCTGATTACTAAACAATAATATAAGGTAACTTTTATTCTTTTCCTCTTCATACTACTCTCAGAAGGCTTAAATCTAGTTAAGCCCCCTTTATTTTGCCAGGAAAGCACATTTCAAAATTGTTAAATATTATCTGTTTATTCTAAAGCTATTTGCTGCAGTGTCTTGGGCTTCCTAATTTCTATTTATCTTTGGTCTTAGATGGAGAGGGGACGGGGGCGTTTAAGTCAGACTGGGACTTTTGATTGTGCCGAACAGAACATATGAAGGTAAAACCTCCTTTATTTCTCTATATAATCCCCTACTACACTAATGCACTTATCCCAGCGTTTCATTAGTGCTTGGATACCATCAAGTTTTTTCTGTATGCCGCAGCCATGATTGAACTGCCTGCATAGTGTCTGAAATGCTGACCTTCCAGGAACTCCTTTAATGGTCCAAACATGCGGAAATGGCTCTGAATGAGGTTAGGACTTTATGAGGGACGTGGCATTAATTCCTAGCCGAATAACTGTAATGTGCAAGAGGTGTTGGTGAATGACTTTATGTACAGTTTCCACAGACACAAGCTGTAACAAGTTATTCATCGATTTTCAAGGATCAGGCGTTCCACACGCTAAACATTCACGGGCATTAAATGCATTAAAGTCTTCTGTAAATGCCACTAGGTTTTGCGGCTTCATTCACCACAGGTCCCAGTTTGGTTTGAACGCAATTTGTAACTGAGCACTGTTCACATAAAACGTATTGCAGGTTGTGTTGCAACATTAGCAGCAATACCGGAGACATGCCAAAAAAAAGTGAAGAACTGTGGCAGGAGCTCCAAAATGCCAGTGGGAAAAAACTTCAGACACTTTAAAGTAAATAAATAAAATTAACTTCATGCTTGATTAAATCTTCCCAGGATTGCCTAACTGATTCAGTTTTAAAGGAAAAGAATGAAATCAAATACACAGTATATTTGGGTTGCTGTTTACTACAATTTCTAGTCATTTTATTTATTATAGGGGCATGTTTGCGCAAGAGGCAAGTTTTTGTCATTTCATTTACAGAATCTTTTTGCCCAAGTGATTTCCAAATAATTTACTCCATAAACCACTTCATGGAAATATAAATTGCAGCAAAAGAGCTGGTCACATTATACTACCAAATGTAATCTTTCATGTTCAAGTACCACAGGAGGACCGGCTCTCTATCGGAGGAAAGAAACAGCAGTACAGCTTGTGGCTATGGCGACTTGCCACATTATGGTCCTCAAATTACTAACAGGTTTTCTGCAGGAGGGAAAATAAAAGCCAGCATCAGTTCTTTAAGATACAACACTATCCAGTGTGTGGGTTGTATTAAGTGTTTCTTTTATTTTTTGAGCATAATTACTAATAAAACGTTTTATGTGCCAAACAGGCAGAGTTTTATGTACCACTTGATGCGATAGCTCAGATGGGGTTATGAAAGGCAAATAAATAGTATAATAAATATTCAATATTGTAAATGTTATTAGGTATGTGTCCCCACTGGTAGTGCGATAACACAGTAAAAACTGTACGAGTTAACATAAGAGGGCCTGAGGCTATACCATGGGGTACACCACAGCAGTATAGGACTACAGTGGTGTGAAAAACTATTTGCCCCCTTCCTGATTTTTTATTCTTTTGCATGTTTGTCACACGTCTGATGTTTCTGCTCATCAAAAACCGTTAACTATTAGTCAAAGATAACATAATTGAACACAAAATGCAGTTTTTAAATGA
>JAOVVA010000054.1:5559307-5577956 GCA_028565275.1 Leiocassis micropogon | reverse complement strand
TAAATGTGTTTGATGATCAGAAACATTTTGTGTGACAAACATGCAAAAGAATAAGAAATCAGGAAGGGGGCAAATAGGTTTTTCACACCACTGTATGTAATGTTTCTATTGCACCATATTTCAAAGTCAACTGATCTGCAAGGTTTTCATTTAAAATGTAGGTGAATAAATGAACCATGTACTGTCTGAAGCAGCAGAGGCGCACAACTTAATTTAATTCATATCATAATATTGAGTACATGTATGAGTATTTTTTACTAAAAATATAATAAATATAATAATCATAGACTGTAAATCCATTTTTGCTTTTTACAGCAGGACTGTAAAATACCATATTTTAATGTTATAACGCATAGGACATGACACAATACTACAAATAAGTGCTTGGATACAAAGTCAAAGTTTTGGCATATTGTCCGAGAGGACATTTATCTTTCTTGAATAAGTGTGTTTTTTTTTTTCCTGATGATGTACATTGAAAACCAAGGAAGCTGGAAATAAAATGTTAAAATGCATTATATTTCTCTAATTTCCCTTGAGATTAATATTGATTCATCTTATCCTAAATGAGACCATGCAATAGAGTGCTTTCTTATACTGCTCATATTTTATCCATTTCGATTTTCTGCTATTGTTTGGAAAATTTCACAGATGACTGAAGTTTTTAAGCGAATCTAAGACTCCCCACAATTTGTCATTTTACCTGGTCATATGGATCAGTGTGTTCACAGATGGCATATTGTAAATCCTTTTTAAATACTTAAATGCTGGTAAACTCAATAAACATTCCTGGACTTAAGGAAAAGTGTTTTATTTTACAAGAACCGGCCTCACTGAAGCATTTCCACACTTTGGAACGGGAACAATTTACTTGGGGCCGAGCATGTCCTGGGGACGGACCCACTGTTCGAACTGCTCCTCTGTCAGATAGCCCAGCTGGATGGCGACTGCTTTTAATGTTGAACCCTCTTTGTGTGCAGTTTTAGCGATGGTAGCAGCTTTGTCGTAACCTGACAAAGAAAGAAAGACAGCATGTGATAAATACACAACCCTGCCTGTTCGATAAATGGATTTAAAAAAATAATCTGGAAAACTAAACACAACCACCTCCAGTTACACAAAAGAAAAAGAAGAA
Source organism: Leiocassis micropogon (assembly GCA_028565275.1). Classification (NCBI taxonomy): domain Eukaryota; kingdom Metazoa; phylum Chordata; class Actinopteri; order Siluriformes; family Bagridae; genus Leiocassis; species Leiocassis micropogon. The sequence continues at coordinate 5,576,821 of JAOVVA010000054.1, read as the reverse complement.
AAACAAAGCTTTTTTTCCACATGGAAACATTAATATACAAGAGGAGTTTCATCAAAACTAGCACAATTGAAAGACCCTGGAGTCGGCAAGCTTTTAATCCCAATGATTTTCAGACCTCGTAAGAGATCAGCTCTTTAGTTCTGTCTAAGATTTTTGCAGTCTGCACAGAGATCATGGCTCTACACGTTGCTGATTGCAGCAATTTCCATGTGCTTTACTTCTCTGGATACAGAGCAGTTCTATAGACATCTCTCCTTTCTCCTCATTCATGTATTTAATGTAATATTACACTATAGTCACCTTTCTTTATTCACATTTTATTATTTTGCCCCATTTAGATCCAGATAGGGTGTTGTTTTTATCATAGTTTTATCAAGATTATAGGTTTTTGGGTATTGGTGTAACAAATAAGGGTCAAAAATCATAATCAAAAGTGCTGTGACTAAATTGTATAGAGATTTATTATAAAGATTTTATAGGTTTAATGTTGATTTTGCTAGTTTTTTTAAATTTTTATAAACAATCCAGTCTAGGTTTTCTGTCCTTGTTCGCATTACTGTCTATACCTACACAGTTTAACTCAGCCAGCAGTAACAGCCCTCTAACCTAAGCCCTAGTAAACTTCTCTTCCACACAAGAGTAAATACTTATTATCTCATTAAAGCCGGCTTGCTCCTGAATCCAATTACTCCACTAGAAAGCAATCGGGTTTGAGTTCATGTCCTGCGTTCAGTGGCTGGAAAAGTCATGTCCAAAAACTGATCTCTATATTAAAAGTGTGCAGTCTCATCTGCTTAGTCCTAGTCTTGTCTAATGGCAGCTTTTTTGTCCATCCAAGCACCTGTTAGTCGACTGATGGCCAGGATCAAGTGATTAAACTGGTGGAAACAGCTGCGATTTCTGCTTGACTGGAACAAAAACAACCTGCAGCCCCATCAGCCCTTCGTGTATACGATTGGACACCAGTGTTCTACGCCACGCCAGTTAACCGTGCCGGATGTTTCAAGAGTGTGTGTTAAGATTCTCAAAGGCTCTCGACAGCTGCTCTGGGACAGAACTAACGGCTGATTGGCTGGGCTATGCCAAGAATAGGCAATGTGTCACTTCTGGATTTGCAAGTCTGATGAAGGTCCTTAGTAAGTGTGAAGGCCTGCTAGACTAAGTGAATATTAGCTGCTCCTATTTAACACACACACACACACACACACACACACTGCATCCTACTCTCAGAAGTTCAGCACACTATTCTGACATACTGTACCATATGTGAATCCACAGAATTATTAATATGAAATCAACTGAAATGTAATACGCTGCTTGGCGAAAAAAAAGTCACCATTTCGATTTAAATAAGCATATACTTAAGTGCATTTGACTAGATAATTACTGCAGCGCTTAATATGTTTCAGCTGGCAACAAAATCTTTTAACGCTAACTGATGCAGTAAGTAACCATGTTGGAAGACATCCTGTGCTCATAAAAAATATTGGACAGTACTGAGTAAAATGTTAGTGATTGGAAGAGAAATTAGAAAAAAAACGATCTGGAGTTGCTTCAAGTTGCTCAGGTCTAGGCTCTGCAACGTTACGTGGCAATAAAATGAAGTCAGCTGACGACCTGAATGCATTGAATGATCAGGTTATCACATCTATGGAGTTTTTCTTGCCTGATGGCATGGGAATATTCAAATCATCACAAGACTCAAATGGTAAAAGAGTGGTTCTGTGATCAGAAGGAATCATTTTAACACATTCAATTCAATTTTATTTATATTGCGCTTTTAACAATCGTCATTGTCACAAAGCAGCTGTACACAATCAAAAGAAGTAGGAGTTGTGTAGGTTGCATCACTGACACCTGCCTCTCTTCAGCGTCCCTGTCCTTTAAAGCCGACTTTCCAGTCCAGTCTTCAGCAAAAACATCATCAAACACTTCCTTCCCAGGATCAGTGACTCTGAAAGACTCTTAACATTGTCTTCTACTCTCCATAGTTCTTGGAGCTGTGACATCCTATCTAGCCTCTTCTTCGTCAGCGCAGTACATGCACAACAGTCACTTTCCGGGCATTTTATTCTTGGTCACGTGACCAAGGCTTATTAGAACAGGAATATAGTATGTTGGTGTAATATAATATTTGACAGAGATTGTTGATGGGTCCCTCTGCCTTGAAGCTAGCCTCAGCTGTCAGCGTACACTGGGTGTGACAGTCAGCGGGATATCTAACTTTACACTCAGATTTATTTAAAAGATCATGAACATAAATATATTCATATAAACACTGACCTGTAATAATAAGATAATGTTGTCAGAAGTTGGACATTCAAACATGATAGTGTCAGCCTGGGAACCAGGAACTAGACTTAATACCCGTGCTGTTGTACCAATCATTAACTGATGCTACAACGCTTTACAAAACATTTTCAGTTACCTGAAGGTTTTGTGTACTTACACATGAACTGGACACCACAGAATCCTGACCGTACCCCACTTAAAAGTCTTCGCAACAAGCCACAGAATACTTTATTGATTGCTTCGACTCTCTCATCATCAATACAAGCTCTCAGGAAAAAGTTAAAGCAATATTGGATGGAAATAAACGTTTCGAGATTACACAAGATTGGCGAAACAATGCCATGGTGAATGTGTGACACAAACACACAATAATAGAGCATGCAATGTTAGTGTGACCACCTCTATAAACGCATAACTTTTCGCAGTTTGATCCTCTGAAGAACTTCAATGTGTGTTTGATCAGACCAAGAATAAAAGACATCAGATTTGACTTTAGGGAAGAATCTACTGCTGCTTAGCAATCTCTGAAAATTTTAAAGGCCATCTCCAAACACTTTGAAACTCACTATTCTACAGTGAGAAATGACTGGCAACTATTTTAAAATTTAAGGCTCTCCATTTGTAGCTAATCTTCCCAGGACTGGGTGTAATTGACCAGTTAATTGATTGTTTAAATTTACAACAGCACAATCAGAAAAAGACTCAAGGCCTTCATTTAAGGGTAGCTAGGAAAAAGGCACTTTGTCTCTCTCTCTTTCTTACAAAAATAAAAATAAAAAATAAAAAATAAAAAAACTATTCATAAAATAATGCCCTGAAATTCTTCTCTAAAATGGAGAGTAACTGATAAGCTCCATCTGAAAACATTTACTTTTATCCTTGCTAATGGTGGTTCTACATGAAACTGTATTATGTATGGGTGTACTTATCTTTTCCCACCTGGTTAAAAAAAGAAAAATAGAAAAAGACTAAAATATTGAAATCTTTGTTGTAACCTGATGTCATTTGTTTTAATGCTTGGTAAATAAAAACAGAATGGAAGGAGGTTGTACTTTCTTTTTTCCCCATGACTGTGTATTTCACTGAAACAAACAGGAAATGTGCCCTATTAACTTAACTAGCCTTTCAACCAATTATCAAAGTAATGGGTTAGAAACCTTATTAACCAACTTATTAATTCAACCTCATTTTAGTGACACTCGAACCAAATATCTAAATCAGAGTTTCTCCCTTTTCACTTTCGGGAGTCAGCTTTAAAACTTTAAAAAAGTAGAACTTTTACTTGCGAGTGGGATGTGTGCATGAGAGAAGCATATTTCGGCTCAGGACAGCATGTCCGTAGTTTTATTTATATAGTACGCCATGTCAATATTTCACCTTGTGAAGTCTTTTCCACAGATTTTTGACTGAACTACTGCTTTTAGACTGAAAAAAACCCCAAAAACTTTATACCGATGGGCGTCGAGCTCTTTTGAATAGTGAGAAATAAATACTTGGTGTGATTGACACCATCATTAGGAAGATTAAGGACTGGAGGCGTGACTGGGCGTTTAAGTGCAGAGTGACAGTGAAAGTGAATGATCGGTTGTGCCACAGACCGCCCCCTCTGTTCAGTTATGAGATCATTCAACTGCCTTTTATACACGGTTGTGCTGTTTAGGTGTAGAATGCCTTCATACGACAGTTTCAGTGTTTATAGAATTTGACTGTTTGAAACTGCATTGGGTTTATGTGTTACATTAGCAACAGGGGTATATATATATATATATATATGACAGAACACTTTTGCATTGCTTGTGTGTCCCCCTGAATTTGCAAAAAATAGTCTACCGTCCATGGACACTAATTAATCCAACTAAAAGTTGGTGCTACCAGTAAATCAACTGGGACTTGGCTGAGGTCACTAATCCTGCAGCTAATGTTGCTCAGAATAAGTAGCACACAATGTTGCTACTACATAAAAATGTAAGACATGAACTGTATTAAGTTAAAAATCCATACTTTATGGTTAAACATTTATAAACACCTGAGGGTGAGTCAAAAATGTCCACACTCCAGGTTATATTCAAATTTGTGTTGGCTGCACCGTCTTAACAGCATTCAAGGCTACTGTCTCCCCAGTCAAATGGATGCCCCACTTGTGATTTGCACAGGAGAAGAGTAGCGTGCAGTCATTTGGTTTTAGTAGTCTGACAGTATACCTAGTGTACGTGGTGCCTTAACAACTCACGGAAGAGCATAAACAGAGGCGTTTGGATATTTGCCAACAAAATTTGAAGCGATACTCTAAGGAAGATGAAAGTTTCTTGAAGAGAATCATTACTGGTTAGGAGACACGGATGCACCTGAGGGTAAATGCCAGAGTCTGGAACGGAAAAATTTAACGCTTACAGTTTTCTGGGATTCTCAAGTGCCAGTATTGGAACATTATTAAAGGTTAAACAATCAACAGTGCTCGTTACAGTGAGATGCTTATTGAAGAGCTGAAGCCTAAACTTCTGATTAAACACAGAGGACTGATATCCGAGGGTGTAGTGATCTTACATGAGGATGCACATAAAAACATCATCTGTTATATTGAACTTTCAGCTGCTTAACACTGCAAAACAATTCCTGCTATCCATAACCACCCAAATGAGGATGGGTTCCCTGTTGAGTCCAATTCCTCTCAAGATTTCTCATTATTGCCATCTCAGGGAGTTTTTCCCCTTGCCACCGTCACCCTCGGCTTGCTCACCAGGGACAATCTGAACATTTTCATTTGTATACATTTTTCATCTTTCATACACATTTCAATAACTTTTTCTTTTGAATCTGTAAAGCTGCTTTGCGTCAATGACCATCGTTCCAAGCGCTATACAAATAAAATGTAATTAAATTTAATCAAAACACAAAGTTAGAGAACAATAAATGTATGTGCGCTGTACTATTACAATTTCCTTTTACTGGAACGAAGAGGACCAAACCTGTTCCATAAAACAAGCTCCAGAAGGACATGGTTTTTAGGTTGGAGTGGAAGAATTTGCGTGTCCTGCACAGTGCTCTGACCTCAACCCCACTGAGCACCTCTGGGATGCACTGAAACACCAACTGGATACCCAAAAATCAGGGCTTGACCTTACTAATGCTATACCTTACTAGCTGAATGATCGTAAATCCCCAGAGCCACACATTAAAATCTGGTGGAAACCAGCAGACTAGATATTATTATAACAGCAATGGTGGACTAAATCTGAAATTAGATTTGCAATAAGCATAAATGGTCAGGTCTTATAGCATACCACACCGATGAACAAAAGAATAAATGAGTAAACAAATAAATTGAGCAAAAAACTCGATATGAAGGACAATTTAGAACACACGAGATATAAAATTTGCTCTCTCTCACTGGGCTGGTAATTTTTTTTTATTTGTATTTGAGTTCATTTAAATTTTATCACCTAGATTTAGACAACGAGAGACGAAACAATGAAACACATACCACATGGACGAGTGGAGACATTTGGGACACCTTATATATGAAAAGTGTGGAAGTATGTACGAGTAACAAAAATTAAACTGTGACTGTTGACTAAACCTTGTGAAGGAGCACCCTCTGGTGGCCGAGGGATGAAAATGTACTTGCCTATGTGAGGGTTGAGAGCGGTGACGAGCATCAGAGACTCGTTCATCAGTTTGTTTATCCGATCCTTGTTGGCCTGGATTCCAACCACGCAGTTTTTCGTGAAAGACACAGAGGCATCACCTAGCAACCGGGCGGAGTTCAGCACGTTCTTAATCTGTCCAGGGAGACGGAGATGAGCAAAGAAATATCGACAAAGTTAAATTCTTGAGGATGGCACACCTCAAACGTGTAGATATAAATCATATAATGGACTTCTGCAGCACATCAGGACATAAATCTTCAAACTGAATTCAATCAAGCATTGTCTGATTTTCCTAATTCAACATACCTTTAAATTATATAATTTTGCTCATCTTAAAGCTTTGAATGCCATGTTCTTCGAGAGACATTTAAATCATATCGATAAGTGACTCAACAGTCGCCCCTTGGTAGAGGATATTTGCTCTTTCCACACCTTATATGGTTATTATCATGTATATATTAATAGCATCTTAAGTACTGTAGAAGGCAACCCCACTAACTTGCTGAAAAATTCAATGGCACGGTAATATGAACTGGGAGCTTATCTCTTTAGGTGTCACTTGAATTGTTCTGAGTAAGTAACAATTCAGTTGTGTTGCATCTATTTTGTGCTGACTAAATATTGTGCTGGTTAATTGCGATCTGACTTGAGCAACAGTAGTCTACCCAGCTGAAGTTTCAGGAAAGATCCAATAGGCGGTAATATATATATATAATAATATATATAATGTTGGCTGTGCGAGTTTACTCTGTCTCAGATAAAGATCAGCAATATTCAGTTTGTAAGGAATGTATAAGTGATACACTACTGCTCAAAAGTTTGGGACCACTTGTGAACTTCTTAGATTTTGGTTAGTTTTCTACCTCATATAACAATACTGGCTATTTCAAAACTATGAAAGAACACATGGAATTAGGTCAGCCTTTCTGGAATAGTTTGTGCAAAAACAGTATTGTGTCAAGTGCAGTTGCAAAACCCATCGAGCTCCATGATGAACCTGTCTCTCATGAAGACCTTCCCAGGAAAGCAAGACCAAAACTTACCTCTGCTGCAGAGGAGAAGTTCATTTAGAGTCACCAGCCTCAGAAATCACCAATTAACAAACAGAACCTCAGATTAGAGGCCTTATGGAGGATTTACAGATCATTAGTAGCAGAAACATCTCAATATCAACTGTTCAAAGATGATTAATGCATATTTTGGATGCCTTCAGTATTGCTTTACAGTGTAGAAAGAAATAAGAATCAGGAAAGATCATGGAGTTAGAAAGTGATCCCAAACTTTTAAGCGGTAGTGTATATCAAGAAGAAGTACTATAGGCAAGAATTTTATATTTCCTAATTGCTTTTACATTTACATTTAACGACATTAAATGTAATTGAAGCTTCACAGAAAGCTTTTTGAGGGGCTATTGGAAAATTCTTCTTATTGAGTATGTAGCTGTAGAGCAGGCCGAAAAGGCTTTTGAAACAGTTACTGTTCAGAAATAGAATCTTTCATGTGAAATGTGGTTACATTAAAAGGTTATTTCATAAATTTAATTGACTGAAATTGTGCACAAGTGTGATGTAGGGCTTAAAAACATTTCAGTGTACTTTTTATAATAAAGATTTCTTTGTTTCCCTGTGAATAAAGGCATAATAAATATCTATCAGTACAGGGCAAAATATCATTTTAAAAAACCAGCACCGAACTTTGCTGTGTATCCCTAATTTTAACTATTGTACCATACAGTAGAATGTGACAACTACCATATATTAATTAATTTTTTTAAATAAAATGTATTGAATATCCAGTGCAGTCCTACTGTGTTGTAAAAGTAACACGGTTACAGAAATGAGCAGCACAGAGTTTGTGGTGAAAGAAGATACGAACGATCATTGGCTTGAACACGTTGAGCTCGAAGTGTCCGTTGCTTCCTCCGATGGTGACGGCAACGTGGTTCCCCATCACCTGAGCAGCCACCATGGTCATGGCCTCACACTGAGTAGGATTCACTTTACCTGGTTCACACACACACACACACACACACACACACACACACACACACACACACACACAAATGTTCATTAACATCTGTATTATCAGAAAGATTAAGTTTTATTATTAGGAGTTTAGATTATGTAGAATAACAGAACACAATATAAACTAAATTATTTCTCTATACAATCCTTCTGGTGATCAAACCAGGCTGTGTTGTTCGTTTTTTTTTCCCATTAAAGGAGTTCCTGGGAGACGAGTGTTTCATCGATGATGACGTGAAGCAGAAAGTCCGATTATGGCTCTGGTGTACTGAGAAAACTTTTCCACCTTGAAGTGCTAGTGAAACACTGGGGTAGGAGCATTAGTGTAGAAATAAAGCCAGTTTTTACTCTCATAACTGTGCTTTGTTATTCTACACAATCAAAAGTCCCGGTTTGACTTGAACACTCCTTGTAGATTAGATTATGAAATATTAAATTGCCAATGTCCAAGCTGTCACAAATGCATTGAAGTGAACATAGAGCCTTGTGAGGAATGCAGCAGTGCAGAATTCTGTGGAGGTCAAAGGTCACAGCGTGTCTAAAAGAAGACTTGAAACTTTAGAAGTGTTTCAAAGATCCAGAAAAAGAAGAGGAGCCAGACCAGTTGTACTGCATGAGCTTGAAACAGACCTACTCGAGCAAAATACGCAGGTCATTACAGCACAACTGGATATCAGAAACCTAAAATTAATGGCACCCTAATAAAAAAAAAAAGGAAATAATGATAAAAGGCTAAATATTGTAAAGGATCAGATGTTAAAAATTCGATATTTACCCCTCTTTAAACCAATGAATATTAAATAAAAACAGCATTTAAAATACAGTAAAATAAAAATAAAATAAGAATAATGAAGTAAATAAATTAATTAAACAGGTGTATGGATAATGAATATTTGGATCACCTAATTTTTTTTAGGTTTTTTCACGAAAAAGTGTTTCTTTGGATTTTGAAAGGATATTTTTTGTTTAATATTACTGTAATAGTCTTAAAAACCTAAATCAGCTCATGATGCCCTACAGCAGAGTTCAGGATTTAAACGCCCCTACTGCATGTTCTCTTTTCAAATTAAAATATTTAATAACAAACACCGTATCTTATCATAAGACAAGATACAAAAGCATAAAGTGCCAGGACACTTTGATACCGATATCAAAGCATACTGCTTCCTGAGTCTTGTGATATGATTGGTTCTTGGCCCCTGCCACTTACCGGGCATGATGCTGGAGCCGGGCTCGTTCTCTGGCAGGATGAGCTCTCCGAGGCCCGAGCGAGGCCCTGAGCCCAGGAAGCGGATATCGTTGGTGATCTTCATCATGCTGACAGCCACCGTGTTTAAAGCTCCGCTCAGCTCCACCAGGGCGTCGTGGGCCGCCAGAGCCTCGAACTTATTTGGCGCGGTCACAAAGGGCAGGCCTGGGTATGATCATACAACATCATCACAATCCATGTGTTTTTCTTTTACACTATTTGATCTGACACAAACTATGCATACGTTACAGACACACTTGAACAATTTTTAGAAATAGAAAGTTGCCCCTGGAAGCACTTTAGTGAGAATGTTTGAGAGGTTACACGTTTCATTTTAAATACAAAAGGAAAAATTGCATCCAACATCATAAAGTATCATCAAATCAACATGATCATTTTAATCAGAAACCAAAAGACTGCAGCCAAAATGTCAAGCTGTTCTTCATACATAACTAAATTAAAGATCAGGATCAGAAACTTGAGCTGCGTTCTAATCACACATGGACTACATAAAGAGTTCAGCCATGTCAAGGATGATTCCACACCGTAGGGAGCAAAACTGCTCTGATCGACGGGAACTGAACGGTGTACGGGCGTGACCAAAAGAGTCTGCTGCTCCAGTGTTTATAGAACTTTTTGTCAGATGTTACTATAGTATACTGAAGTATAATTACAAGCATTTCATTAGTGCCAAAGGTTTTTTTTATTGGCAATTACATAAAATTTATGCAAAGACTTAATATTTGCAGTGTTGTCCCGTCTTTTTCAATACCTCTGCAATTCGCCCTGATATGCTTCTGGGCCACATCCTGACTGATTGCAGCTCATTCTTGCATAATCAATGCTTGGGGTTTGTCAGAATTTGTGGGTTTTTTTGTTTGTCCACCCGCCTCTTGAGGATTGACCACAAATTCTCAATGGGATTAAGGTCTGGGGAGTTTCCTTGCCATGGAGACAAAATTTTCATGTTTTGTTTACCAAGCAACTTAGCACTTTTGCTTTCAGCACTTTTGCTTCATGGCAAGGTGGCCGGTCATGCGGGAAAAGTTTTTTTTTTCCCCTGTACCTTTTGTAGAATATCAGTCTGTCCCTGATGTTTTTCCTGAATACAAGTGGCGTCTTTGCTTCCCTTATTGAAATGTATAAAGGTGAGTGCTACCATCAGTCCTGTATCATTTATTTAAACATAAAAGGAAAAAAAAAAAAACAGGAGTGAAATAATACACGTGCGAGTCACCTGTGAGAGCTGCAACTCTGTCAGCCACTTTCTCAGCAAAACCGATACGAGTGTTCAATCCAGTGCCAACTGCGGTGCCACCTGCTGCCAGCTCGTACACACGGGGCATTGCCGCCTTCACTCGCTCAATACTGTATTTCACCTGCTGTACATAGCCTCCAAACTCCTACACACACACACACACACACACACACACACATTAGGGAACCTAAAATACAACCCAAAATGTTAAATTGTGGTAAAACAAAGACAAATATTATAATTATCACCCGAATTTCTCCCCTTTGACTAAGAACTCTCCTTATCTTTTTCAGTTATGAGGGTGGAACTATCTTTTTTTTTATTTCTCTATATAATCTCCGGCTGCACTAATGCACTTATCCCAGTGTTTCACTAGTGCTTGGATACCATCTAGGTGGAACGTTGTCTCAGTACACCGGAGCCGTGATCAGACCTCAGTCACCTTCATCAAAAGTCCCTGTTTGACTTGACCGCTGCTTATTATTAAAGAAATCAGTTTTATCCCGGAATATATTGCATCATAAAGAGAGATGTTCAACTCCTAACTGCTGCTGGCTCTCTTCGGTAGACCTAACTCTTTACCAAGCAACTCTCTACCAGTTTAACAGTTCCCTTAAACTGTCATCAGTTTGTGATAAGACTTATAAAACACTGAATCCCATCTTTTTTCCACCTGTCCAAGTGAAAGAGGCACAGCGTCCTGTGTGTGCGTGCGACCAATCTTGATGATGTCCTTAAATTCATCGGCCTTGGCGGCGAGAGCGTCGTGGAGCTCCTTCAGGCCGGGCAGCAGCACCTCGTGCACCTCTTTAGCTGCAGCAATGTGCATGGCAGTGGGGAACGTGTCGTTGGAGCTCTGAAACATGAACAACACAAACACAAACAAATGAAACTTTACGCTTGTTTAAAGCCAGTATTTGAAAGAAATCATCAAGAGATATATACAAAAAAAATGAATCTTATACATATGATATTCCTTTAAAATATCACTTATTACTTATGCTAATGAACCTTTTAAGCTTTAACCTTTTTTTATTATTATTGTTTTATTTATTTTTTTAAGAAAACGATTGTGACTCGCACTAGTATCAGTTTAATTGGTTCATGTGTATCTGTCAAACGGTTTGCAAAGAAACACTCTTTATGCCGATCAAATGTTAAATACTAACTCAAATATTAATATAATCTATATATATTTTTATATTAACATTTGAGTTAATATTTAAAAAAAAATATATATTAATATTTGAGTACAGTAATTTTTTTATATTAATATTTGAGTACATTTGAGGTACAGGAACTGAAGTAAAAAATGAAAAGACAATAAATAAAAAAAATCCTTCAGGGAGCCTTGAGAACTTTTCCTCAAAACTACGTTAAAAATACACAAAAGTCCATCTCTTTGGAAGCAAAATATGAAGGGGCTCAATATTTTTGCATATTACTGTATATAGCACTTTTCATACACAGAATGATACGATAAAACAATAATTATGCAATAATAATGCAACAATGCCAAAAAAAAGTAAAACTAAAATCAAATATTGAACAAAATGTTAAAACCTAACAAGTAATTACAATACGCACTAAGCTGCTTCTATGCATTAAAGCTGCTGAGAATTAAGGTTGAGCCGAGTGACGTCGTGTGATGCGACGCTTTTCACACAGCTGCCCACCTGACTCTTGTTGACGTGGTCGTTGGGATGCACGGGGTCTTTGCTGCCCAGTTTGCCCCCGAGGATCTCGATGGCCCGGTTGCTGATCACCTCGTTGACATTCATGTTGGTCTGTGTTCCTGAGCCTGTCTGCCACACCACCAGGGGAAAGTGCTCGTCCAGTTTCCCAGCAGACACCTGGAGCAGGGATACACAGTTTGCAGAGTGCGCGAAACACCTCATCAATTCTTAAATCTTTCAAACAGAAGCACAGTGAAAGATACTTTCATTTTTTTTATGCTACTAGAGCAAAAAAATACGTGAATTTTAGATGTGGTAATAAATAAATAAATAAATAAATTTGTGTCTATTTTTATAATTTAAACCCTAAAAATGTCCCCAAAACATTATTTCAATTTAAACTCGGCTTAATACATTACCCTTAAAAAGTGAAAAAAAAGAATGTAAAGGTAAACCCGTATACAGTACTGTACTGCTGTGTCTCCCGCAGTGCTCAAATATAAAATACCAATGTTATCCTTATATGTACTGTAATTCATGCAAGCGCATTTTCTTTGGTATGCACTGTCGCTTTCTTTGGTATAAGTACTTTACGGTAAATACAGCAATAATTAATTATAGTAAGCTGCATTGTCCTCTATGGTCGCTCTGTATTCTCTCTACAGTACAAATTTTATATGGAAATTTATCTGAGTTTAAATTACTATTTATGTTACCAAAATTAGTAAAGTATTTTGTTCTTAATTAGTTTAGCATAAAAACGCATGTAAAATGATATATTGCTACGAAAAAAAGCCATTAAAAAGAATTGCCGAGGATATTCGCGAACAATCATTAGTTAGGTTACCGCGAAGGACTAAGGCCGTGATCTCTGAACCGAGACTTCACGGGGGTCGATTGTAGTTCCATACTTAATAACACACTAGTTTTTACATCATGCATTTCTACAATGCAGATCGTTAGGATTTTATATGACAGACCTGAAGTAATTAAAAAAAAAAAAAAAAAAAAAATTCTACAATAAAAACAATGTCAATTTATTGAATTGTTTTTCTGCCTTTCCGCAGGGTTATGATGTCTTGTGATCTTTTTCAGTACCTCATCTGCGGCCTGAACGATAGCGTCAGCGATCTTGGTGTCCAAGCCATAGTCCTTATTCACCTCAGCGGCTGCTCTCTTCAGAATGCCAAATGCTTTAATCACCTGGGTCTAAATCACACACACAGACACAAACACACATATTCAGTCAGGGATAGAAGTTAAAGGGAAAGTTACAACTGTTGGACATTTGGAAGATTAAATTTTTTTCTTATTTCAGACAAACTGTTTTAGCATTTTTCACATTAAGATTTTAATATACACAATCCTTAAATAAAAAAAATGCATATATATCATGCAGTTTGAAGTTCAAGTAAAAACTGCTAAGAATCTGGATATGACTGAAAATGATTAATGAATGAAATGGTTACATTTATTAATCACTTAGTGTTTATTGGTGTATCTACACTACCAGTCAAAAGTTTGGACACCTCCTCTAATTCCATGGTCTTACCTGATGTTTATTTCTTTCTACACTGTAAAACAATGCTGAAGGCGTCCAAAATGTGCAATAATCTCCTCTGAACAGTTGATATTGAGATGTATCTGCTACTCATGCTCTGAAAATCCTTCTTAACAGCTCTAATCTGAGGTGCTGTTTGTTAATTGGTGAATTCTGAGGCTGGTGACTCTAAATGAACTTCTCCTTTTGGTCTTGCTTTCCTGGGAAGGTCTTCATGAGAGACAGTTTCATCAAGGTGCTTGATGGGTTTTGCAAATGCACTTGACACAATACTGTTCTTGACCTTCATGTCTTAAAATAACAACTGTTTTGGAATTTCCAGTATTTTTAAAATGTAGAAAACAAATCACTAAACAAACAGTGAATTAGTGAGTGTGTCGAAACTTTTGACCGGTATTGTATATTTTATTCTTGTGGAACTCACACCACTTATCTGTACATTATTCAGCAAAACACAAACACACTTTCCACAATGTTCTCCCTGTTTTAGGACTTACCGGCATTCTCTCTGTCACTCCACCAATTTTGAAGTTCATGGTCGAACGCACGGTTTGAGCTCCGTAGTATTTGTCACTCGGCACTTTCAGCTCTCCAAAGGTGTCCTTTTCGATTCTGTAAGACTCCGAACTCGCCTAAGAGTCAGAGAGATAATGAGATTGTGTTGTAGAGAGTTGGATGTAACAAATCTCTGAAACCTTAAATTGCTTCTCTGACCCATCAGGTATGATACAAAAACTTTAACCATACTCACCTACAGAGAGAGAGAGAGAGAGAAAGAAAAAAAACAAAAAAAAAAAACACACTATTCGGTAAGACTTTATTTTAACATAATTTATCTCTTTGGTAAAAGACTCCTTACTTACATACGTTAAGATACAAGGGGGTATCAGAAAGTTTCGAGACTAGTTTTGAAACACGCCAACAGATGGCAGCAGGAGGCACAAACAGCACAGACTTGTATAAGTCAGTGTGCCAAAATGTGAACACCAGGAGCTGCGCAACTGGTGCTATTCTGTCCATGTGCGTTACTACGTCTGCGATTTTATCATAAACAGCAAGTTAGAACAAAGAGCATTGGTATGCCGAGGTACCACAGTACTAAGAAACATACACGCACCTGTTTATAACTAATAAGGTTTGAATTAAACTCCTAAGATTCAAGTGACCATTATGGCTGGGCAATACTGTGATACAATCTCGATATCATGATCCTGATAAGATTTAACATTAAAGTTACTATCAGTCCCTTGATTTATTTATTGAAAAATTTATATTTATAAAAAATGTATGCGATATACAAGTTTGCACTGAATCTTTAAAATTGGAAATGGCACTCTTATTATTTAAAAGTGCTCTTTTTAAATGACCAAAATTGCTATATTTTAGAAACATTAAATTACTAATGTTTTAGGATTAGTACTAAGAAAATAGAAATAGAATAAAAGCAGTGTTATTGTATTTGCTTAACTACTAAAGTTACACAATCAGACTTTGACCTTGTTTCAAACTTTTCAAAACATTTCTATTAAGAATGTCATGCAACAAATTGACATACTTTTTGCACTCATGCATATATTACTCATTAAAATAAACGAGGCTCAAATAAACCCCCAAACATGCCAATTTATTTCATTTACTCTATGCTAATTTGATAACCATATTTTTACCCTATCCGTTTTCGAAAAATCCCACCCCCTACACGATGATTGGCCAATCCCGGGTTCCACCTGCAACACCATTGGGTAAACCGGACTCCCTCAACGCAGGATTGGTCAAAATTAGCCAACGTTAAAGCACAAAACGCGGAAGTGGTACGAAAACGGTTATGGTTGCTAATATCACCTATGCTAGGCTAGGTAATAGAAAAAGGTCATTTGGAGCTGTACAGGACAATCGAGGTAGTATCTAAACACTGTAAAAAGATGACCTTACCATCCTGAGGCAGCTGTGGGATAACGCAGGCGTCCGACTGTGTGTTTGAGCGGCGACGCAGCGCTGCAGAGCCGAGGAGTGGCTTTGGAGTCGCTGCAAGCGTCTGAGCGCGATGCGGTACATGGCTGTGCTTAGCTCTGGTTCTGACACAGGGGCGGAACCAATGTGAGCCAACCAGCACGGATATATTGGGGGCGGACACATATAGTGGAGACACCGGGTGCGTCTCAAAGCGACTCAGGTTTCTGCGTTCACAATTGTAATGGAAATGGAGTTACAGCCTTTATACTTATACATTTATTTATATATGGTCACTTTTTTAATCAAGTGCCACTTTGCTTATATTTTTTTTTATCGCTTACTGAAACCACAAAAAATCATTTTAAGCACACATAAGCCATATGATCACCTGCCTAATATTGAGTAGGTCCCCTGAGAGCTGCAGGTTTGGAGTTGCTTTAAGCCAGTTGTCTAGCCATCACAATCTGGCCCTTGTCAAAGTCACTCAAATCCTTACACTTGCTCATTTTTTCTGCTTCTAATGCATCAACTTGCTGCCAAATATATCTAACCCACTTCCAGCCGCTGTTGTAATGAGACATTGAATACGTGACAAGAGCCAAATTGAGCTCTTTATTCTCAACGTGTTCCAACGTGGAGTTATGTAGATTGCCACCCTGCCCAAAGTTTACCCCGCCTCGTGCCCTATGTCTTCCAGTGGATAGACAATGAGTGAGTGAATGATGGTTGGAGAGTCTCCCTACAGAAAAAAAACAAACAAACAAAAAAACTCCCCAACAAACTCTACAGTCATCTCTGCATACATGGGGTAGATCAGGAAAAATCTATGTTAAATCATAATACTTGTCGTACCCTGTGTGATACACTGCTGAGGTTGACCAAAATTATCTAGACATCTGACTAGCACACCCATATGTTCTTCCCAAAACTTTCCTAAAACAGAATGTCTTTGTATTCTGTAGCATTACAATTTCCCTTCACTGGAACTAAGAGACCCAAACATGCTCCAGTATGTGACGTCCATGAAGGCATGGTTTGCGAAGGTTGAAGTGGTTGAACTGAAGTGCCCTTCACAAAGTCCTGATGAACTGAAATGCAGGCCCAGGCCTCCTTTCTGGCCTCGCTAATGCTCCTGTGACTGGATGATCACAAATCTCAATGGCCTGCTCCAAATCTAGGGGATTTCAAAGAAGTGTGGAGATTATTTACAAAGACTAAATCGGGACTGGGATGTTAAGTGATGGTCAGGTGGTCAGCAAACTTAAGGCCATATAGTGTAAATTAATTACAGTAGAATATAGGGTGTCCAATATGTACACGGAACAGCTGCTGCTGTAACAATGTATTGGATTTTTACTGATAAAGCAATCTCACCAAGACAAGATCCGCTTTTGATGATGATGATGATATTATTATTATTATTATTATTTTATTTTATTTGTTTTTTTAATGATCATTTTCACTGTTATATCTTAGAAAGCATGATTAATATGCTGGGTCGATTTGAGACACAATAGAGCTTGTTCAGGGGAAACAATTAGAAGTAACACACAAGCGGCATATCAAAATTATAGACTAATATAATAAGAACAATTATGACACTAAATTTCTGTGTACATTAATAAAATAGCAATGTTAATGTCACGTGATTCTGTTTTACAATGTTTTATTAACTAATAAATTATTATTATTATTAATTAATTAATTAAATATGACACGATTTAAAACAAACTTGATGTGTATAACTAATGTCAGTTAATCTAGTCGGTAAAGGAAATGTTCCATATGACGCTTGCTTTTGGTTTACGGTTTTAATTAAATTCACTTTAAGTTATATAAAGTTTATATGTATAT
>JAOVVA010000054.1:5533058-5550013 GCA_028565275.1 Leiocassis micropogon | reverse complement strand
TTATTATTATTATTATTATTATTATTATTATTATTATTGTGATGATGATGAATATTATAATAATACAATAATAATATATTATTGAAGATGTCACAAAAACAAGAACATTTAAAAGTTTATAAAGTTTGAATACGTTTAAATTCTTTCTTTCGCTTTCTTTTTCTTCTCTACTATATTTTTCTCGTTTTTAGATTTCTTTCTTAATTCCTTTCTTCCCTCCTTCCCTTCTTTCTTTCTTTCTTTCTTTCTTTCTTTCACCTTTCCCTTCTTTTATCTTTTCTTCTCTAAAAGAAAAATCGAATAATTATATAATAGCGTGTCCCAAAAGTCTGGAACCACAGGCAACTGTTAGCATCTTCACTATTTAAATTATTCTGTTTAGTGCAAAAGAGAACGAACTATTTTGTATTTTATATTTGTTAAATTTTAAAGCTGTCTTGGATCTGAAATGCTTCCTAACTTTCAACCATTTGCTCATGTTTGCGCTTTTTGTTTGTGTCCAGGTAAGCCCTTGTTATGGACTCCGTTCATTCAGCGTCCTTTGCACAAGCGGAAAGGAGGACAGGTGCGTTTCTCTAATGATCAGACTGTGGAGCTGGAGAAAAAGTTCGAGACGCAGAAATATCTCTCACCACCGGAGAGGAAACGACTGGCCAAGATGCTCCAGCTGAGCGAGAGACAGGTATACAACAACAACAACGATAATAATAATAATAATAATAATAATAATAATAATAATAATAATAATAGCCTAATAATAATAATAATAATACTAATAATAATAATAATAATAATAATAATACATGTAATTCACGCCTTATAGTGTTACTTCGATATTAGAGGACGCTAAAACAAAATTATAAAATAAGATCACCAGTACAAAAGCACAATCTTTTTATCCAAAGCCGTGATTCACTCATTTCCTTGAAATGTCCTGTTATTAAGGATACCAAATATTATTATACAATATACGTATTATTTATTACTTAAAATACTCACTTGAACATTAATCTTTTACCCATGTTGGTATTTTTGTCGTTTACCAGTGGTTTGTTCATGTCATCCTGCAGGTAAAAACATGGTTTCAGAACCGCAGGGCCAAATGGAGGCGACTGAAACAGGTGAGAGAGTGAAACATTCACACTTATAACTCTACACATTACATGTCACGAGGAAACAACCCGAATGAAATCTCTTTCTTTTAATATGAATACTCAATGATAACGTTTATATATTTATCATCTGCGTGTAAAAACTATTCTCTCATTAGAATAGCATTTTAGAAGAAATGTTTGAAAGAATGCGTTTGTACCTTGGTAAACATAAATGTAACAAGTAATATATAAGTGGCTTAAAGTTATTATTAATTTAATACTCAATATTATTAATATTCATATAAACAGTAAATACACAGACAATAAAAATAGGAAAATAATAAAAAGGGCAACTCATTAAAATAATAATCAAAAGGGCAATTATTAACATCACCATCACCACTACTACTACTACTACTACTACTACTACTAATAATAATAATAATAATAATGAGATAACAACAACAATAAATAATAATAATATTAATAATAATAAATTATACTACTACCACTACTACTACTACTAACAACAACAACAACAACAACAACAACAACAATAATAATAATAATAATAATAATAATAATAGCCTAATAATAATAATAATAATAATAATAATAATAATAAACTTTGCAGAAACATAGTGGAAATAGCACACGTGGATCGGATATTATATATATATATATTTATTATTATTTTATTATTCTCTGTAGGAGAACCCTCAAGGCCCTAAGCGCGAGCTGGACAGCGAGCACTCGGAAAGAAGTTGCTCGCTCGCAGAACCCCGGAGTTCGGACCCGCACCCCACGCGCTCCTCGTCATCGTCCTGCTCCTCACCGTCTTCACGCGCGCTACTCGAGTCGGAAGTTTCAGACGATTCAGACAGAGAGCTGGACATTGAGGAGGACGCAGACATCTCACTGAGTCCTCCGCTATGAGGACGGCTCTGTAAACACGGGACAAGGGGACACTTATTTATGCACGGATTCAGATGGACTTCCATGCTGTACATAGTCATTATGAAAACTTTCCGTGTCATACTTCTTGTAGGATCAGACTCTTCAGTGTTTCTAACACGCACACACGCAGACACACACTGCATTTTCAAGCATTATACCATGGCTCCAAAGTTTAACATCGCTCTTTATGTTAAACCAGTGTTTGAGCCATGTGTTAAAACAACAAACGGACGATAAGTGATGTATTAAATGTTCAGCATTAAGCATGTAAATATTTAATGTATAAAATGCGTAATAAATGATATCTTATTACATCTTGGATACACTGCTCATAATTTAAGTAATAAATGTCTAAGTAATGCATATGACAGGAACTGAATGAGTGATAGTTTGGTTGATTGGTTGAAAAAATTGTGTTAAAAGAAGATAATTATTTTTTTAGTAGGAGGATCCAGTGGATCTTTACAGAATACTAGGACTCATTTTGAATTACATTTGTGGAAGAAGTTTGTTGCTTCTTGTGTTTGGAATAATAATTAATATTCTGTAACACAAGTTGGAAAAACAGCTTTTTAATAGGTCTGTGTTGAGATCAACACTAGAGTAGTTATGGACATTTACCTTCGTCATGCAGAAAAAATCTGGAAAGGTCACTGGTGAAGTTGTTTCAATATGGAATGGATGACTTTTATCATATTATGGCCACAGGTCTGCTACATGACATTAAAATCTGGGTTGCCTACTATCAAATCAGTCTTCCAAATTTTTGGAAAATACTATAAGTCTTCAAAATTAAGGGAAAGCTACATTGTAAACTAATATGGGTTAATCCTTTTTTTTCAACAAGGTATATAATAACAAGGTGTAATTCTATTAAAGTATTACAATTCATCCTAAAGTTGTTGAATTAAAATCTTTGTATTGGCAAACCATGTCTACATGGAGCTCACAATGTCTACATTGAAACTGTCATGTCGAAACAGGTTTGGGCCTCTTAGGTCACATGAAGGTACATTTTAATACTAAGGCATTAAAAAAACATTCAATGCACTCGGCTGCTTTCAAACTGTTTGGGGAAGAGTCATGGGTGTGTTGATCAGGTGTCTACAAGCTTTTCTCCATATTGTGCATTATAAAATATGCACTTGTGGGAGATGTTTTTACCTGAAGCACCTGCTAAAATGTTGATGGTTAGGTCAGTTAAGGGTCTGGCTGAAGGACTAAACTGTGGTTCCCTGGAAGTGCTCAATGTCAATATACAACCTTTTGGTTATTAATGTGGTAAATGAAGGTGATGGCCATGTCAGATGGACTTACAGAATTTAACACTCCAATTCTAGGACGGTCTGAAGTTTAACCTACATAAGGAGATCAAAGCCTGAGGTTTAACTAACAGAGCCATGGGTAGTTATGTTACTTCAGCAGGAATCTATATTCTTGGTGGAAAAACCTAAAAGACCTATCTGGTCTTAGTTTTAGGATTTAACAGTTCGTCCAACCTGTACCTATAATCTAAACATTTTTAACAGATTTAAATCTTTTGTACAAACTGTTACAGCAAGGGTTAGGCCATGTTGGAGATACATTGTTGCTCAAATTGTGTTTATTAAGGTTTTCGTTAATGTGTATTGGCCATGATGACAGTGTTACAAGGTTTTGCCAAGATGGTCAGTCGTAGCTATGGCAATGTTAGAGTGAAAATAATAATATGTAACTGCCGGCCAACAATTTCATAAATTTTTTGGCATTTAGAAATGTACAGTTGAACATTTGTGGACACTTTCAGATGCATGCCATGCCAGTAATAACTTGTTGAATGTTTATACCAACAACACCAAATGAATAGTTAAAATTTTTTACTGTGTAGTCTACACATTTCCAAATAGAGTGATTTCTTAAATAAAAAAGGAGCAAAAAGTGGAAAGCAATGAACCAATTCTAATATGCAGAAATTATCAATTTCACTCAAAATAGATTAAAACATATGCAAATATTATAGTTTAGATAATTTAGCACACTATTATTTATATTAAAAGTTTGTTTGCAATATCATTAATTAAACATGGCTATTAAAATCTAGGATTTAAATATTGCACAACATCTCATTCATATGCTACCCTTAAAACAACAACAATATGCTATAATCTTGAAAATCCTTTGTTCCATTAACACCAAATGAACTGAAAATATATGAACATTTATTAATCAAAAATGTAAGATTTATAACATTGAAATTTATAATGGGCAACATGCTAAAAAGCTTACAAATTAAATAATCAACAACAATAACAACAAACATATTACACACATTCATTCAAATTTAAATGAAGGTCATGACGTGTTGGGTTGCAAGTAACAGATTGATTTTATTTTCAGCAACAAATTAGCAGTAAAACAAAAAGGTGGTCATCTAGCACCCATGCTAATGACATGAGGCTAATAAACATTTATTTGCTGAAAATGGTCTGTAGTTCACTTTTAATTTGTTATTTGATTTACCGGGTCACACTTTGAGAGTGACTTCATTAGTTAATATCACAATATTACTTAAAATAAAGAAAAGGAAAGCTCCATGGATGTGATAACCTGATCATTCAGTACATTCATGTCATCAGCTGACTTCATTTTATTGCCACATAACGTTGCTGAGCCTAGGCCTGACCAACTGAAGTAACCCCAGATCATAACACTGCCTCCAGAGGCTTGTACAGTGGACCCTATGCATGATCAATGCTGCATGTGATTCACTTGTTATCCTGATACACCCATCACTGTCCAATCACTGTCCAAGTCCAATTTTTCATGCTAACTAGAAAACTGAAGCATTTTTCTAAATTTTTCTCATTCACAAGTGTTTTTTTTATGGACACACAACTATTCCTGTGACTAATCCTGTGAGTTCTAGTCATACTGCGTGTGTTGGGAAATGCTCTTATTTTCACTGTTAAACATAGCTATGGTTTTAACTGTTTTTTTTTTTTTTTTTTTTTTTTTACCATGGAACTTGTCATGCTTCATCATTCATGAAAAATTTATGATTTTTTGTTGATGTTTTGTTCAGCATTATACTTCCAGGCTTCCAATGGTTCTTAACCCAGTTCCAGTAAAATGTAAATATCCTTAATTGTTTTCTTTGCTCAATGCAGCCCATTAATTTGACTTTATTTGACCCAAAATGATAAATATATATTTTTAATGAATAATTCCAGTGGGGTTTAAAAGTCTGAGACAACATTGATAAACTGGCTTTTTCTATCTTTTATTTAAAAAGAAATAGAAATAAATACAAAGATTTAAATTAGATGTTCAGTATTAAGGTTAAATATTCAAGATGCTGCACAATTTCTAATTGTCCATTTAAATATAAGCAAATGTGTAATAATGAGCAAGGTTTTCCTTATGCCTGATCTCTTATATTCAGTTGAAATGTTGATTAGTTGCTGGATTTAATCTAAAAGTGTATGGTTTAACACAAACGTCTGGAGGGCACACTTTAACAAAGCAAAAAGGCTTTGTTAGTTTATTACTAACACAAACTGAAATTGTTGTTGATCATATATTTTTGTAATGAAACATTTTTAGAAAAGAATGCAAAATAAAGTTCTATCAGATTTTTGACCCTCACTAATCAGACTTCAAAAATGCTGGTTAAATATTATAATGGCTTTATCAATGTTATAAAACCATTATATAGTTATATATCTGGAATGCAAATAGGACAATTTACACCATAAAAGCACTCTTTATTGGGTTTAAATGTCTTTTGTCTTTACTTTCAATAATCAACGCAATACTATCCATTAATACATGCCTGTTAACGATGAGAAGTCAATAGTACAGTGCTTCATCACTGAACCAATTTTATTATAACACCCTGTTATTTTCCAATAGGCCTTAATCCAAGTGTGTGCTCTTTCCTGTCAAACCAGCACATCGACCAGCATGTCCAGCACAGGCTCACTCTTGTCTTTGACTGCCCTATTGGCAGATTCAGCTTCAAATGGGTTATCATTTAGCGGATGGTAAACAGACGTTAATGATTGCAGAAGCCTAGAGGGTACAATGTGATAAACGGTTGTGCACCGTGCCCCCTAGATGCTCACCTGCAAGGTTCAACAGCCCCAGAGCACTGGCAGAGTGTGGCCAAAACCAACAGACGATGCATCGATTTCACTCATGAATTGAGTAATGCTTCACAAATCCTATAACCAAAAAGCCAACACAGAAACAGGACAGTGAAAATGGTCAATGGAGTAGAAAAAAATAGAGAGAGGGAGAGAGAGAGAGAGAGAGAGAGAAAGAAAGAAAGAAAACGAGAGAGACATTCTTTGACGGGACCTGGGTTCCAAAGGTTTGAAAAGCTACTAGGATGTTTGTGTGCCTGTGTGTGTGTGTGTGTGTGTGTGTGTGTGTGTACGCGTATGTGTACATATTTTATCTAATATCCTCTGCACACTGTGTGCAAAGTGTCATATCCTGTCCTTGTATGGCTCAGCAGGCAGATCAAGCCATTTGGGTGAAAGCTATTTATGATGCCCACAGTGTTTTTACTTCCATTGGCACACCTGTTTGGACAAGTAATCATTTTATGGCTCGGAGTGAATTGGAGATTCAAGCAGAAAATGCTGAGCTCATTTAGAGTAGCGGGTGACTGCTTTAAAAAAGCTCTATCTCCACGTGAATGAGGCCTAATTGAAAAGCAAATAGCACAGTCGACTGGGCAATCGCTTGCTGAGTGATATTTTCCTAGGCTGCCGGAGGAATCCAGGCTCGAGGAGCCTTTTGCGCCGTTCAACATGTCACTGGACGGGGATGAATTGATGCTTTAGATATTAAATCCCCAAAGGCCTGCTGGTAAAACGAAGGGGATAAGTGGTCTCTCAGACAACGACTGGCCAAATATTGACCCAATCGTCAGCGAACAGTGAGTTCTAAAGGTTGGCCAACTTAAGCTGAGGCAGGTCTAATTGTTTAATTGACAGAAAGTTTGTGCTCCATCAGATCAATTAACAGTGTTTTTTTCACCACTCCTGTGTTAGTCATCCTTTCTATCATTTACATACGAGTGTGTGCTTGATTGCATGTGCCTTCCTCTCCTCCCTTTCTCTCTCCCTCTAAATCTCCAATCACTCTTGTACACATGATGGCTGAGAGCAGCTTTGTCGCTCTAATGGATTGTTTGTTCCTTTTCTGCAGGCAGTGATTAAAGCTGGGGAATAAAGCTGCTCAATAGTTTAGCATGCTCATGTGAATGGGCTGTGATAGCAAGCCAACTGATTGTATCTGGCGCTCGAGGCCAGCAGATAGGCCATGATTGTTCTATCTCTTACCCAGAGGATGTTAGTGATACATGCAAACAATGCATCCATTAAAGATTATGAAGGAGTGATTGAGTCTCTTTTTAAATCCATTAGGCAGATATCTTAGAATAAAGGCACAGCAGTTGAGGGAATAATCGGGTGCAAACCTTGCACTGTTTTCTAAAGGGGAGATGTATTTAGATATTATGTGGAACAATCAGTTGATGGCAAAAAAAAAAAAAAAAATGATTGTGTGGCACCTAGGATTTTAACTTCTGACACTGTATGTTTAATATTGAAATATATACTTTCATAAAGATATTGTCAATTAATCTTATGGTAAAAATGTGTCTCTACATCAACTGTAAACAGTGAACTTTACATTTGTGTATTTTTTACTTAAAATTAAAATCCCCTCTCCCTGAAACAATAAACTTTCATTAAGAACTTGGAAGAAGCAGCTGACCGATTCTTAGCATATTTAAAACCTTTGAGAAAAACTTTTTAGGTGAGTCATCTCAAGAAACAGACTGAGAACATGCTAGGAGTGTTAAAAAAGCTTTATTAGTATCATTTTATGGATTTAAAATATGAAATATTTGGATTCCTTGGAACGTTACTGGAAACATGAACACTGTTCTTCAATAAGATGTTCCCTCAATTGATCTTTTGATGATGGTGATGGAAAGCACTGTCTAATACAGTACTCTAAAATCTGTGGTTTGGGATTTCCCTATTTTGAGGGCCATAGCATAATGTACGATTTACCTAATTTTTGTTCACTGTATGCTTGTGCCCAATAGTTGGGGCAGTTCTTATTTATGAACTTTGAACATTTTCTTTTCAAAATATTTGTATTAATGTGCATATAGGCTACTTTTCTTTATCCTAGACAGTCATAAATTAGGAAATATATCAAAAGTACTTATTAATAAAAAAAATAAAATTAATTAAAAAAAATACAAATAAACAAGGTTGGTATATAAAAAAATACTCCTCTATACACACACAATCTTATATTTAACTTATATGTGGGGCATTCAAGTCAAATCTGGACAAGTCAAAATTTCTTGTGAATGAAGGTGTAAAACCGATATACAGAAGACATTTACAGAAGACTTCAAACACAATATGGTGATGAGATTCCTAGCTGAAATCCACAACAGTTGTTTGTGTGCAAGAAGAGTGTTTGATCCTTGAAAATTGACAGACAACCTTTTGCCAACTTTCAAAAGAAACAAATCTGTCTGTGGGAACTGCACACACACGATCATTTAAGAACACCACTTGCACATTACAGGAATTTGGCTGGGAGTTTTTGCTACAAACTTGGTTTAGTCCTGCTCATGCCCAAAACCTCATTTAGTCCTGCTCATGCAAAAGCCATTTAAACATGCTTGGGCCACTAAAGGAGTTCCTGGGAGGCCAGCATTTCAGACGTGACTCAGGCAGTCTGATCATAGCATCTGCGTTACTTTCTACATTGATGGTATCCAAGCACTAGTGGAATGCTGGAATAAGTGTATTTGTGTAGCAGGGGATTATATAGAATAATAAAAGTTTTTACTATAATTAACTGGGTTCTCTTACATATTCTGCACAATCAAAATGGTCTAATTCAAATGGTCTAATATTTATTCTAATGATTTAATTATGAAGTTATTGTGCAATAAACTAAGAGTGCTGTTATAATAAATATCAGCAAAGTAGTGATTCGACCCTATGTTCAAGGCCGCATATTCGGTACAACAGAACAACATTGAGTTTCTTTTAAGCAACATATGACCATATTAAGTGTAGTAACAGTTTCAATACAATGAACAATTTCTAGAATAGAATTTTTATATAATATACACAGACAAGTACAGTGATACAGACAATAACATGTCCCAGTCTGTCTAGTCATACGACTTGAACAAATTGGAGTACAAGCCCTAATTTAACACAAAGTCCAAGCCATATAATTATACAGTGTATAATAGACTGTTCATAGGCATAACAAGCTTAATAATTAAATATTCTGATTTAAAAGCCTATGCTGAAGGTGAGTGCTCACGGATACAAGAATTATATTGTAAATGCTAGTAGAAACTAATTGAGCTGGTCCATGTTAACATCTATCAGTATAGTGCAACTGGTCTTTAGAGCATAACTTGTGTAATAACTTCTTTCTTTGTGTATTTTAACTTGTTGATTGCACATTTGTTTCTATTTACTTATGGCTGTAATCTTCAGAGCTGACCTGTCCATTAAGCAAACTCTGCCTTTTTGCTATCTATATAGCTTTGTCACTATATTGCTCAAATATGTGATCATTTGAGGGCAATATTGAGCATACTATCTGACCTAACTAATAATATTCACTTTCTTTATTTTAACATTAGTTGTACTTACCCTTACAGCATTTAACGATACAGTAGGAAGCTGAATGAACTATACTGTAGTAATTCTGAATCATAATACTGTATATTATAGTTTGTAAGCTGTTTTTAACACTTAGGCAACCATTGCATTACAACATATACTGTATGGGTATATAATATGATCCAGATCACCAATATCTTTTTTTTTTTTTTTCCATAAAAGCTCTTTAGTAATAGTGGAAATTTCCATTAAGTTGTGACGATTAAATGGATATGAAGTTTATACACATATACAATTCATCATAGTCCTCAATAAGTTCAAACTAGTTACCAAATTTTTTTTTTCTAATGACTTCCATTAACTTTGTGTAAATAGGTACAGAATCGTAAGCCTGTAATACACTCCAAGAGTGTAATAATCTTGATACTGATAAATCTAGCATATAGTATACTTATGTTTTATTGTATAAAAAAAATTCAACCTAGCTTGGAGCAATCACTGATGAAGTCATGATTTCCCTCAGGCCTGAATGTATTATCCCTAGCTTCCACTAGTCTCTTTAGACTTCAGAAATACACCCTCAAAGAACTGAATATATATAATCATCTGATGTTCAATAACATACCAAAGATTTATCTTTTAGTGCAATGATAAGTTTATTTTTTTCATTGACAAGTTGGCCTGTTTTCATTTGTTTAAGGATTAACTACATTACCCACAATTGGTAAATGTAGTGTATGTGGGACTCCACTTAAAGAGCACTATCAAAAGAAAGTGATGCAGCAGCATTTAGTACTTTAGTCTGTCCAGCTTTTTCATCTCCCCATCTATACACTTCAAAAACTAATACCGCAATCAGCACAATCATGCTGTTCTTCTTATAAATCACTAAGCCGACAAAGTGAGTCTCTGCATTTTGGGATTCTGAGTCCAGTGATTTGTTTACAGCTTCTACAGGGGAATTAACAGGACTCTGATCCTGAGTGAGAAAGGTAGCTGTTGCTCTTTTGGTCTAGGAGCTATTAAGAAAATCTGACCCTTATTCCCTACTGTATATATATTTCATGCATATTTCGGCATTTATTTCGGGGGTTTGGGTTTTCAAGATTTTTAGGATCCCTGACATTTACGCATAAACATTGAAAAGCTTGTAAAAGTTTTTAGAAGTTTTTATTCATGCCAGTGCAGTTTGTCACTGCGGACTCACTGAGCACTGCTCAGAGCAACAGTATCAATGCAAACAGCATGCACTCATCAATTTCCCAAACTGAGATAATGGTGTTCGTTTATCCAAGGTCAACAGTCCCTGCAAACACACACGCACACACATGCACACACACACACACACACACACACACACACACACACACATATAGTGTGGTGTCCGCATTCCTTAGTCACTCGATAACCACCACCTCACCTGCCATATCATGACAAGCATTTTTCGATCCGTATCACCAAGATTGTACCTGTACCTGAGTACTTGTCACATGGAGGTGCATTCGCACCTCATGCCCAGTGTTCCACAGCAACTATGACCAGGATAAAATGCACAATGTGTTTTATTCCTATAAACCAGGCAAGCCCTAAAAAATACATTAAAGAGACAAAAATGGTCAAGATGTGATTTTTTTTTTCTTCAAATATCCAGACAATAATGTTTAGTGAGTTGTATATCATTTTGCACACTCTCCCCCTCACAAGCCTAACAGATGATTTGATGAAGCTTTAAGGATATAAGCAGATGTACTGTGGGGGATATCTATAAAATTACTCAAGTTAAACAAAACATTAACCTCTTAAATAGTTAAGATGAGCTCATCATTGTGTTAATCCAAAGGTGCTGAAGACAGAAATGAGATTAGACAAGTGATACTATTTATTCACCCCTTTAGGAAGGATGTGAGCAGACCAGTGAAGAGTGACAGGAAACAGAACGGGTTATGACACATCTATGTGTCCATGCAAAGAGAGATATGCAACTGTTTTAATTCTCGATTAGAGTGAGGAGGTGACAGAAAATGAGAAATCGAGAGAGAGGGAAGTAGAACAAAGGCTAAGGGACATAGAAATAGAGAGCAGGGAATAAAACATTGGTCTGATTAGAAAAAAGGAAGCCAGTCTGAGACGAATCTGGCATTAGTGGCCTTGTACAGACCATAAATGTTCCTTTTAATACCTTATTCGTTTATCGATCTCCTCACACAAAGGACGTATTGTAAAGCGGCGTGTACGGGATGGGCAAAAGCGAGCAGCGCTGGAATTTAACTAGCGGGATCAAAGCAGTCATTAGCACGCTTTATCTTCACCACCCAGTGTGTATACAGTAGTCTAACATTAGCCATAAATCCTGATGCTTATTGCTGTAGTAATGGATGGCACACACCGAGCTTATCGGATCACATGAACAGCAGGTCTAGGCCAGTGATCGGGAGAGTTATTGATTGCCAGTAGTTTTATGAGAGGTTTTGCGATTGTTGTGACTTACTCAGCAAACAGGCCCCTCATAAAACTGACCGAACGGTGAACAGGCATTCAGCTGGGTCAGTGAAGCACACGGATTGTTTGCTTTTTTGTTGGGTTTTGTGTGTGTAAGACAGAAAGTTTGAAGAATCAATAACAGAATGTTATCGCTTGATAATGCTGGACAAACTGTTATTACTTGTTAATGGTGGACAGCTGAAAACCTGGACCTATAATTCATTATGACAGCTCTCTCTCTCTCTCTCTCTCTCTCTCTCTCACTAACCTTTAAACTGTTTTTCCTTAAAATTTTGCGAATAATGCAGGTAATGTTAAAGAGTCAGAATTGGAGTTGGTGTTCGAGTTTTTAAGGTAGAGTTGATGTTCTTTTCAATGCTAGTCTGTTTATTAGCATTAATCTTGCTAACTGAGTTCTTCCTCTAGCTAGCTGGCTAACATTTTCCAGAACCCAATTCAATGTTCTTGATCTAGCTAACATTAACTAACTATAATCCAATTTTTTTGTACTTATCTTATCAGTTTTTTACAAGTTGTATTAAAAGTTGTGTAGCCACTATTATCTGGATATCATGAATTCGGTTCCCGGGCGATACTACAGCCATCGATAGCTGGGAGTGTAGCTAACCCTAACCCTTGGGGGGGAGGTATCTCACACTCACACTCTTACATCAATCATAGTGACGCTAACCAATCATGGGTGTCTGTGAGCTTATGCAAGTGAAAGGGATGTCCTCCAATTGTGCTACGTCGCTCCCTTAAGGGCGGATAAGCGACAGTTCGAAAAGAGGCGGTTAGAGGAAGCTTGTGTTAGTCTACGCTTTGGTTGGTAGCTTTCTCTGATGTGGGTGTGGCCTAACATAATGGGTGGGAATTAGATGTAACTAAATTATGGAGAAAATTGGGTGAAAAAATAAATTGTGTTCCAAGTATTACATTAAGACTTTGGTAGCTCTGACTTTCTTCATCCATGTGCATGTTGAGATATGCTAACATTAACTTTCGTTCTTTGCATTCTCACCATGTGTCGATTTAGATTTAGTGACGCCCACAAAAGTCCATAAAAGGCAGAATTCAGAGCTGAAAAATTCAAAATGATGATTAAATGGCAAAACAGTGACTCATTGACACAGCTCATTATTATTATTATTATTATTATTATTATTATTATTGTAAGTAGTAGTCGTATGAGCTTTATATTTAGATTAACAAGAGGGCATGATTTTGCCCTTCTGATGCCGGTAATGAGAATTCTTTTCAGTAAATGCTTTTGTTAAGTGCTTTTGGTAAGGTCATGCTGCCACTGAGGGCTCATATCCTGTTTTTCGACATTGTGCGCCCTCAGCTCAGGGTCTCTCTCTCTCTCTCTCTGTCGCTCTCTCTCCTGCTGTCTCTCTCTAAACCAGTTTCCCTGCCTCCTTCAGCTTAGACAGGATGTGGCATAAGGGAAGTGATGAAAGGATGAGTGAGAGAGAAAGAGAGAGAGAGAGAGAGGGAGAGAGAGAGCGAGAGAGAAAGGGAGAGTTTAGACTTCAAGGCCCTCAGTAGGCTGCTAGCAAGCGGCCGATTTCCTCCCAACACAGACAATCCACATGACTCAGGAAGTTATTCTTGCATGTATGCTTCCACAAATAATGTTATTGGGAGAGCTTGGGGCTCTGAACAATGGCGGATAATTTGTTTGGCTTCCCCTTTGGCCTATGGCAGGCTGTGAAAACAAAGATGAAAATACGAGGAAACTCCTTTAAATGAGTGCTGAGGAATGCATGGCTGGGGATTTTGACTCCGTGGAGCCGTAGAAGCACAGGGTGGACGGTTTAAACGCTTCCCATCGCTTTCCGATGCTTGTTTCATTTCACGTGGTTATTTCTGTGGGAGGCATTAAAAAGGAGCACATGCAGGATCCTGTTTTAAAGCTAATCTGTGATACAGTTTTTCTTTTGATAGATAATGTTCCTTACTGGTAAATCTGCTTAATGATGTGATAGCTGGACATGCAAATCAAACAGGTTCTTCTAAAAGAATTTTGAAGTGTTGAAGTGTTAATTGCTTACTTTTGGTCACTTTAATGTGGATTAATCTCACTCACTCATCGTCTACACCGTTTTATCCGGTATATAGGGTCGCGGGGGACCTGGAGCCTATCCCAGGAGACTTAGAGAAAGAGGCAGGGTGCACCCTGGATGAGGTGCCAATCCATCGCAGGGCACACACACATATACACACACACATTCACATGTTCATGGCAGTTTGGGAACGCCAATTATCCTAACCTGCATGTGTTTGGACTGTGAGAGGAAACCGAAGTAACCAGAGAAAACCCAGGGTTATGTTGTTTTTATAGTGAAGGAAAAAAGCAACAATGCAGCAATAGATATGTCCATTACATTAAGTAGTATTAAAAAGTAAGTAAATTGAGTAAAACAGCTGAAATTAGTATTTTCAAGAAGCTAAATCTTTAATGTAGGCATCATGTTTTAATGGCTACTTCAGGTAAGCTTGCAAATGAAACCATGGTCTGTTTGTTACTTCGTTAAACTGTGGTCATATTTTAAATAAATGTCAGTAATTGTATGATAATGATAATGATTGTATGAATGTCAGTAATTGTATGAAGCCAATGTATAAAACATTGGCTTCATTCAAACTACATTTTAAACTACTATAATTTTCAACAGTATGTAAACAAATCCCTTTAGAGGACCTCCTTGTTAATAGAGAAGCCTTTGGATGGAGCAGGGTACAGACGGATTGTGTCTATACTCTCCTACTGAAAAAAAAAGTAGTCCATCTTTCCATGCTGACAATTGAACATAAATAAAAAACAGTGTGTAAATTATTAATGCTTTATTGCAGAAAGGGAGTTTATTTTTATTTATTTATTTATTTTTGCAGGAATAGAGAAACTGGACAATCTACCAATTTGCAAAGATGGTCTACAAGTTTGAGTTGCATGGCCTGTGATTTGGCAGGTGGCTGTTGGTCAGTTGAAGCTGGATTAGAGTCCATGGTCAGGAATCAATGGCTAACATGTTAGTCCACAATTTTAAACTTGCACACATTTGTTAAGACGTGTGCATACTTACATTAAAATGTAGATTATTAACAGAAGTTAATTTCTATTCTATTCTATTCTATTCTATTCTATTCTATTCTATTATAGCGGCGTAGTGGGTAGCACTGTCGCCTTGCACCTCCAGGTTTATGGGTTCGATTCCCGCTCTGTATGTCTGTATGCATGGAGTTTGCATGTTCTCCCCAGTGCTTGGTGGCTTTCCTCCAGGTACAGATTGGCCGTAGTGTATGAAAGCACGTGTCAATGTGACTGGGGGTCCTACCACGGTCGTAAAATGGGAATAAATACAATAGTCACCAATGGCCTTCACGGTCTGTAGTTGAACTACAAAGGTTCCTAGATGGATGGATGGAGTTATGATATGATATTATATTATACTTAACATGAATTTCATTTGACAGAAAATTTGTTCATAGCAAATAAAAAAAAATCTAGAACTATCCTTCAAAATGTTATGTGTTTTTAATGAATATTTATTGGCTTCCTTCTTATGTTTAAGAATAATTTACCTAAAGTACCTTGCTAGCAATTTTATGCTAGCATGCTGTGAGGGATGCTGTTTTATTGAACATATACTCATGGTATTGTTTTATCTGGTGCAGCATATGTCTTTGGAATAGCAGGAAAAGCCATCATGAGTCAAAACCAGGAAGTACAACTAGACATAAGACAAGGAACTGGGGATGCTATGGCTCGACGAGACTTTGCAACACGACACAGGAGAGTATAAATAGACTAATCAAGTGTTTTAACAGAGAACACCTGGACACACTTGGGCAGTACTCCAAAGAAAGGGCAGGGGCGAGACCGACGCACATGGCCAGACTCAAGCACATAACAAAAACAAACAATGATGAGAACTATGTTCACAGTCACTTTGAACCACAGCAAAGAGGGGGAATTTGCAACTCTGGGATTTCATATAACCTTACAAATTAATTAGTAGTACTGGACAGACCAACCACTTGATACACTCAGCATTCATAACAGTGTAATGTATGCTATGGTATGAGAAAGTTATTAAAGCACTGTTAGTACATAGATAACTATGAAATATGTTAACATTAAATAAATTAACAATACATGTTTAAGTTTGCTACAGATGTGTGACAAATTACAAGAAAATATCTGTTGTGGGAATTTTGCATTTATATTACTGCCATGGTTTAGCTTCACCTGAAGGAGGAAGAAAGAAGGAAGAGTCACTACAAATCAATAGACACATTTCTAACCTGATGAGTGTGATATCTTCCAGCATGGCAACCCCCCTCCACAAGTTAAATAGAACATTACAGTGTCATGTAGCAGGTGGCCCACAACCTTACTGAAACATTTGTGTTGGCTTTTCATTATTAGTTATTTACTATTTTATTTTTATACCCTTTAATATGAGCATCACACAGGGAACATGACATCAGAACCTATCAAAACAATCAGGAATATTGTACAGTAAGAGTAAAAGTACAAGCAAAAGTAAAAAAATTTACCTCTTTTCCCATGACATTTGACAGAAAATTTGGGCCAATCCAATGTAGGGCACAAGCGCACACTCATTACAGGCAATTTGTCAGGCAGCGTTATGCAGCAAGTTGCAATTAGCCTAATCTGCATGTGGGAGAACCATGTGGGGAGAACATGCAAACTCCACAAACAGACCTGAAGCTGGGACTCGAACCCTCGAGT
>JAOVVA010000054.1:5502765-5526300 GCA_028565275.1 Leiocassis micropogon | reverse complement strand
CCCATGTGCTTATGGTTACTGGGTACTGAATGACTAGTGACCAATAGTTGTTAAACATAATGAGTTGGTGGGTCAAACTATATTGACCTTGGTTTGTAGTTGTTGGATTATTTTTGATACTTTCAAAATGACCTTCAAGCTAAATAACTGGACGAGGTTAATAGTCAAGTATAAAGAGTAAAGTGAAACACTGAGGGCTGCAAGTTCTGTGATTTCTCAAAGCACTAACATTCAACCAGAGATGAAAACATTCACAATCTGGAATTAGGGTAGCATTCCTAAGTAAACAGGCAAAGTAATCATTTAAATTCAATGAAAAGTTCTATTAGGACAGTGGCACTGTGGTTGTAATTCATATTACAGGTTTGTATTGTAGGCTATTAACATAAAAAACAGTGAGAGAATGGCTTTTAAAGCTATTTCATCATAAGAATCACAAATGTTTGGCATTAAATGTAAATAAAACATTTACATTGTATTTATAGATTTGACAGTGTTTCTTAATAAATTACAAATTTAATTTAAAATTATTGGCCTAAGGAGATAAAGAAGAAATGTAATTGGAAAACAATAGTGAATTAACATGATTGGTGAAGTTGTGGTGTAAATAAATGGACAGTAGAAATCAGAGCTATGTTTAACAGTGAAGGTAAAAGCATTTCCACAGGCACAATGTGATGAGAACTAACAGGATTGGGACTAAACAGCTGTGTAGACATGAGAAGGGAAACAACTTGTTAGTGAGGCATCGGGGAATCAATTTGCTAGAGAGCATAATGATTGGACGTTCCCTGGGAACAATGCTCATGTGATCTGATGAGTCCAGATTGAGCCAAAGTAATAGAATAGGCTTAATCAAGGTAAGAAGGGAAGCGCATGTAACATCATGCATAGTGTTCCCTCCACAAGCCTCTGGATGCAGTGTTATGATCTGGGGTTACTTCAGTTGCTCAGGTCTCGGCTCAGCAACGTTATGTGGTAATAAAGTGAAGTCAGCTGACTACCTAATTGTACTGAATAATCAGGTTATAACATCCCCCCCCCCCCCCCCCCCCCACATTTCAAAATAAATTTTGTGATGTTACATAAGGAATGTGTGACATTACAAAACAATGCCATGGTGATAGTGCCCTGTTAACAAGTCTAAAGTCATGTCAAGAAAATATTAGAGTGTGCAACGCTGGCTGCACAGTGTCGTAGTCGTTAGCACTGTGGCATGTTACCTCCACAGTTGAGTGTTTGAATCCTGCTTGTGGTCTAAATGTGTGGAGTTGCATGTTCTTCCTGTGCTTGGTGGGTTTCCTGCAGGTACTCCCAAAGCATGTAGATTATTTTAATCAACATTCCAAAAATTGCCTGTTGTGTGTTGTTTGTGTGTGTATGCACATGTGTGTGACCTGTGATGGATGGGCACCCTGCCCTGGGTGTACCCTGCGTCGAGTCTCTTGGGATAGGCTGCCGGCCCCCAATGACCCTATACAGGATAAGTGATGTAAAAGATGAAAGAATGAAAAAAACTTTCCCTTGTGTAGTGTAGTTAAAGATGTTCTTATAACATCTTATATTCATGTAACATCATGTCCTAATGTGTTTTTATTCCTTTTATAAAAGCATTTATTTATTTAGACACTTTCAAAAAAGTTCTGACAGAAGATTTTTATCTTTTTCAACCTGTTATTCATTTACCCAGCTTAACACATATTATTCAATAATGACAGTGCAGCTAATAATAATGATATATACAAGAGTGAGAAATTTAACACCTTTAAACACATCTGTACTAATGCTGTACATATCTCTGACCTGGTGCTAATGGAAAGCATATTTATCATTTCCTGTCCCTCAGGTTGTTTTTAAACCTTCGTTCTGTGATTAGATTGCGTTACAGTGGCAGAGAGATAGAGAGAGAGAGAGAGAAAAAGAGAAAGAGAGAAAGAGCGAAGGGAGAGAGAGAGACAGTAGCACAGACCCAGAGGAATTGCTATCACAGGTTGCATATGTTGCCTATGTGACAACAGTACACTATCAGGGCCAGACAGATTTGCGTGTTGGTCTTATTGAGAGCCGAGGTTTCTGCAGAGCGTGGAGGATTCTGAGAGAGACAAGTGTTTCACTTCTGCTTTCCAAATGAGCACCGAGTCCTCAGCCAAGGCCAACGCACGCTTGTTTCACAAGACTGAACGCCAAACAGTGAGCGGTGAGCTCACAATCCAGCTCAGAAAGAAAGAAGGGTAAAAGATAGAGAAGTGACAGCAGGGTTTTGTCTCTGTTTCACTCGAAATGCTGACATTATATGTTAATACCAACTACTCATTAGTGAATCTACATATATTCTCACTTAGCATTTACTAAAGAATAACTGGGTGAAGTTTCGAAATGGCAGAAACTGGCTATTTTGGGTTGCTGCTTCTGCCAAGACGGTGGAGGTGGGAAGGAGAACTGTGAGCAAAGATAACGGACTAGATTGCTGATAATGTCGTCATATACAGAGGCTACTTCACAAATATTTCAAGTCAATTCATTTTTATTTGTATAATACGTTTGATGGTAGACATTGTCACGAAACCTTTACAGATGTAGATTTAGCAACCTAATAAACAACCCAGAAACAACAGTAGGGACAACAGACCAAATGAAATGGCATGAGGAAGAAACCTTGAAAGGAACCAGGCTCAAAAGGGAACCTCTTTTGGCTGACAATGGATAGAGAGATTATAAATAATTACTTCGTTTTATCTTTTTTCAATTAGTGTCAGCCTTTCATGTAAGGAAAGCAACAAGAACGCACAGCTAAGACATTTAAAGACATTTAATGTGTAATTATGTGCGTTAAATGTTTGCATCATAGCTTTAAAGGTTAACAACCTTATTTTCTTTGCAATACTTTTTCTAGTTATATTTAGCTTAGCATACTGCATTCAACAGCTCATACAATTTATTTTCTCTAGAAACAGGAATGCTTTCTAAATATTATGTCCTAAGACTTTGTTACATTATACATGTAGTGAAAGGGTATACTGTACGAACCAATATTTTATATCTCCTGCAGTGCTTGTAAAAGTGGAGTTACTGTTTTGAAAAAAATATAAAAAGTTGTAAGGTTTGTAAAAAAAGAAAAATATTCTACACTCTGACAAATGTTTTAAGTGCTCTT
Source organism: Leiocassis micropogon (assembly GCA_028565275.1). Taxonomy (NCBI): domain Eukaryota; kingdom Metazoa; phylum Chordata; class Actinopteri; order Siluriformes; family Bagridae; genus Leiocassis; species Leiocassis micropogon. The sequence goes on along the minus strand of JAOVVA010000054.1, from coordinate 5,523,146 downwards.
TCTTTGTTTAAGTGCACTTTTACCATCGCTCTGTGCTCTCAAGGCCTCTTGGCTGTTCACAGGGGCATTTGAGAGACGAGTGGGATTTTACTGCACTTACTGCGTCTCTCTCAGTGTCCCCCGTCCATCAACCAAGCCCTCGTTGCTGATACGCATACAGAACTCTGAAAAGCCCGAGACACAAGAGAGTTTCGCTCAGTGCTCCAACTCCACTCCAGCCTACAGACCACACAGATGCATGTCAAGAGAGCCCTATCTAAACAAATGAGGGGTTTTGACATGAGATTTTGGTCAACATACAAAGTTTCAAAGGTAGACTGGTATTGATCCTAGAGAGTAAACTTACCAGACATTCAAACAGGTGATCCAAAGAGTAATCTAATCTAGGCTTCGACAAAAAAACACAATTAACTCAAAAATAAACGCTGCGCAAACATGAATGGAGCCCTCACTAAACCTCTGATAGGAGTGGGGCCTGGAAGGCGGCAGGCTGGCAACCTGAAGCCTACTTGGCCTAAAAACCTACTGCTAATGGTTAAAGCATGTCCATGGTGGAAGAGGAAGTCAACAGTGTTTGCTTGTCAACAGGCGACCAAGCCAGGCTTTGAGACTCATTAGTCAAAGGGTCGGCTGTTTGTTGGCCTTTGAAGCTGACACGCGTCCTTGAAGAGAAAGCACATCCAGCAATCAGGCTGCACACGCACAAGAGAATGACGGGAAAGAGAGGATGTTGCTCTACAATAGGGATGAAAACTCATGTGACACAATAAGCGTATTGACCAGAAGCGAGGGAGATCCCAAATCCCAAATGACTCCCCATTGTTTATCCTATTGTCCAGTATATAGTGTACTACCTAGGGAGTACATAGAGAGTAGTGTGAGTCATGAACAATCCCGAATCCAAAATATCTGCCAACACTGCAGGGTACAGGACAATATAGGGCCTATAGTGCAGGTATATAGATATGTACTCTATATAAGACTACTGACATGCCATGCAATCCATAAGGAGTACTGACGACCATGAGTAGTATCTGAATTTTACATACCTCCTTATTTTGCATTATATAAAGAGAATATTAGGAGAGTAGAAAGTATTCATGAATGAGATCTGAATCCAAAATAGTTCCCTATTGTGCAGGATACAAGTCATTTTTACAGAAGCAAAACATCATGAAGTTTATAAAAGTTTTTATTGAGAGATATACATGAACTCTAATCCCAAACCTCTTCAATTACACTGAAAAGTATAGCATTAAAAAAAAAAAAAACACTTTAAATTTACTACTCAAAAAAATTAAATATAGACAGTGGTCCAAATGTCTGCATCCACAGACATATTTACCGATATAAAATTTTATATACAGATTTTTTTCAGACAAAAACTAACAAGAGAGGATTTCATTAAATAGATGTAATACCCCTTAACTTTTTTCTCTGGGCTGATATGAAGTCAATCGTCTATCAGAAACATCTCCGAACAATCTACAGCACTAAAGAAAGAAAACATTTTTTGCATGGAACAGCATCACTTGTGAAACATTAAGAAATGTTCAATGTACTTAAACTCAGTGTCATGAAGTCAAAGGTGGTCAATTTAAGTAATTTAAACTTTTAAACAGGTTTTTACTACTGGATCCAGACTTTTGTGCCACGTTATAAAATTTACATTATATATTGTCTCATACAGTATATTTATGTCAGAACTATAAAACATCAAAAACATTTCTGTATTAAAGGAATGTTGCATCATACCCCTAATGTATGAGACAGGAAAAAGAGTTAAACCTGTTTCACGATCCAAATATTTTAAAGTAAAAAAAAAAAGAAGAAGAAATAAAATTAAGAAATAAAAAAAAAACTTGATTTTAAAGACTGATAATGTATATTAGAATGCAAACTAAATTAGTAGTTGAAAATATGATTTAAAGACTAATTATATTGGGAAACCTTGACCTGATCCAAAATTATCCGATCCGAGTGGTGATGGGTCAGAAAATGAGTAGGATATAAGGTTTAAAATAAGTGACTAACAAACACTATTGCTCTTCTAAAACAAAATGCTGCAACTGCTAGATTAGATCTAATTGTCACAGCCAAAACATTTATGTTACGTACTGTATGTTTTGGCTTTCACGTGAGTTCACATGTATATTGTTGTGGTAGTGACGTTCAGTTCATCATTTAGGTTCTATGTAATATAACGTTGAAACTATTAAAATATTATACCAATTCTTTAGTCGGAGATCCATCACTGCAGTTCATTCCTGGTATTACTATACATGTGCTTAAAATATGTAACAAATTTAGTTAGTTCTATTTCCCAATATTATGACCCTGACCAGGTGGATACTAAGAATGAATGAATAAATGATGCAACACACACACAGCTGCATGTTTATGCAAGCATCATGTGTGCACACTGGCATACTCCCTCATGAAAGGAAAAACCTCCCACTTAATGTGACTTTCATTTTTTTAAATAAAAAATAGTGCTCCTATTGCATATAACATACAGTATAGACATATAGCATACAATATAATATGCAGAGGTCATTATGAAAAGGAGTGTAAAAATTTGAAACAAAAATACCAGTATTGTGTTGTTTACAATGCGGTAGAAGCAATTATTTCATGTCCTGTGAAGTGCACTTATATAATTATTTTCAATAGGAAATACAGTGCTAATATTACATATCCTAAGTAATGCGCTTGCATAGGAAGTAACAGCTTCCTGTGTATACAATATAATAGTGCACTACTTAGGGTGTAGAAACCACTGTTTGTAGTGTACTTACATCATCTTGGTTTACATTCTGTACAAAATATGGTGCAAGACCTTGGCGGTGCAAGGCAACAAATTCTATCCTATGTACAGTAGTGCACTTCCACAGAAAGGTCAATACTACATTCCAGATGTCTCTGTACTATAGAGTAATGTGCAAAAAAGTCTTGGATACATGCAAATAAATGTTGCAAAATAAAGATCGAATCTTTTTCATTATAATGTGCACTAAACATTAATAAACTAAGCAAAGTGATGGGATGAAACTTTTTATGCACAATTTATGCAATGTACAAGAAAATTACTGGTTTAAGTTACTGAGGATCTTGGAAAGTATGACACAGTTGCCCTTGGAACTTTTTTTGCAGACTGCAGAAGCCTTTGTTACCTTTTTTTGGTCTGGAAAGTGGTCTCTTAAGTATTATGCAGCTTTCTTTCAAACATTTTTCAATAGCATTATTATTATTATTTTTGTTTTTTGGAAAAGTCACTTTGAAAGTCTGATATGTTGTTGTACTAACTCAACAATGCAGAAATTATATAGGGTGCCTTAGACTATTTGCAGAGTATTGTGTGCAGTACATACAGTGTAGTGCACTACCTAAGGTGTAGAAGTCATTAAACCTTGTGTAGTGCACTTGCAAAGGAAGTAGGGAACTATTTGGAAGGCTGCCAGAGTTTTAAGGTGGCCGGATTGCTGAGGCACAGGAAACAGTTGAGCGTGATCAGGAAGCTCACTCTGAGGAGATAATGGCACACTATGACCGAGTTCAAGTACCCCGATGGGCCTCATCTTGATTCCAGCAGCGCTTCATTATCTGGCCAGTCTTTTTTTTTTTTCATCTAGTGAAACAGTGTTAGGACAACACTGCTTCCGGCAGATAAATTAGCTATGGGAGGAAAGTCAGCAGAAAGGCCTGTGTGCACAATGGCATCCCGGCGGCCGCTGTTCCCGCACTTCAGACACACATATCCGCTACAGATGGGAGGAATCATTAGCCGCTTCTTGTTTTTCACCTCAGCAATGAGGAAACCCCATTGTTTAGACTCATGGCCAAAGAGACCAATGAAGATTTGATGGCACTTTACAATGACAGCAACGAATTAGTCACACCTGAAGTACAGGAGTGTTTTTCAGGAAACATCTTAGGAACACGGTGTCATCTGTATACTGTATGGCTATTGCAGGTATATGGATGGCTAGTCTTTATAACTGTCATTTAATCAATCAATCATTATCTCGTCTGTTTACTTTTCCATTTGAAATTCATGTTCAGTGATTCAGTGCTGATTATAGTCTTCCATTTTTATTCACATCCTGTTTGCCGTAATTTTACTGGAAGACTATCACGATGACCCCTTTCACTCTTAAACAAGCTGATCAGAGTCGGCTTGTCTGATTAGAGGAACTCCACCTGACAGCGCCACACAGTGGTTAGGATCGTTATTAAACAAAAAAGCAGTTTAGCTTACAGTGTTCCCTTATTCCAAACATTGGGAATCATTAAAAACATGTTCGGTGTATGAAGTTAACTTTTAACTACGTTTTGGCTAATTATTTCCAGGAATTGTGTGATTGACTTGTAAAAATCTGTTTGATTCTGCTCTGGTTAGCTAGCCACACAGTATGCATGGGTTGGTGTGTCAGTAAAATGATAATAATTGAGGTCTGAGTATTGATATATATATAAGCATTGCCACTGGTGTTAGGTCCATTGTGAATTTTTCCACAACACACCCATCTGATTCACTTAAATCAGCTAATTATTAAGCCTTGTGTGGGTTTAGGGCTTGAAGACACACATACGAGCAGAAACTGTTTGCTTTAACCAGTCTATAATGTTGCTTAACAGGAAGTAAGACAAATAAGCAAAGATAACCATGTAAAAAATAAATAAAATAAGGACGAGGAAACAAATAAAGGTTTTCCAAACCATATTTTAAAGTCTGACATAAAACATGTACTTACAGTACAATTATTTTTTTCATCTCGATGTCACAGTTTTAAAATCAAGCTTTCAAATCAAAATACACCTCTGTGCGCTCTTACTTCATGCAGGTCAAACATGCATTTAAGCAAATAATTATCTTAAAAGACCCTGAGACACCAAATTCATTCACAAGCATACTCACAACATGATACTGTAACCTGTCCTGCAGCATACAAGGATACATAGTGCAGTGTTGTTTCAGATTTAAGGAGAAAAATATAAGTAATTAAACAGAACTGGCACACCATGACTGGTTATCCTTCTGTCTTATAACATTGTCCCTGAATAAGAATTAAAAAAATCTCAAATACAATTTAGAGTTTGAAACCTGACATAAGACATACGTTATAGTCATATTATAATACGTCAGTAATAATATTTGAGGAAATGAAGACAGAGAAACGCTCCAGATGTTAGTCTTCTGTAAAATCTACCTAGCCTCTACAGTAAGATCTAAAAATCTGAGTCCAGTACCAACTTGCATGAATAAAAGGTATTAAAATAAAATAAATAAATAAATAACAGTTCAAAAATAAATATGAAGTCATTTCAGTTAAGAGGGAAGAACACCGCCTTCATTCAGACTGACAAGCAAAGTGTCAGCATCATGCAAAACTGTCTGGACAGAATTTAATAAAACTCAATGAAACGTTAAAATTAAATAAAATGAAATCAAAATGTTGAGTAGAAATGAAGTTATAAGCAGTTATGTGCTTGATTATGTCACAGCATCTAATAATTTAGTTTCTAATTAAGCGCCTTTTCCTTCAAAGTGGGTGTGGCTATACGTGTCACTCAACAGAGCCAATCAGCACGATAGTTTATTGTATATAGACCGTATGCAGAAGACACAAAAGCGGCAAAATCCTCACGAAACAGAAACAAAACGCAACGTACTGTTGCATGGCTTACTCCAAAAAAAAGTAAGAAAGAAAAGTAGACTATGAAAAATGAACCTTAGAAAATGTATGGACAGATCAATAGAAGGAAGTTTAAAACTAGTTTGTCTCATATGTTCTGAAACTGTGGTGATAAAAGCAGTAATGTGAATGTGACCACTATGAGATGAAACACAGGTAGTTAAAGCAAACATATCCGCAGCAGTCAGAGGTGAGGGCGTATAAAATACCCAAAATAAGAGCCCAGTGTTATGCGCTAAAATGCCCCCCCTCCCCCCCCCTCACACACACACTCTCCCGGCAAGGAGAGAGTCCTTAGATATTTGCCTGAAATTTACCCTGAACCATAAGTGAAATCAGTGGTGAGTTACATGGTAATACCTTGCAAAATTTTATTTCGTTGTAATAATAAGTTCTGCCTACATGACATGTACATGAGCTTCAATCTGAAATAATAATAATAATAATAATAATAATAATAATAATAATATCACTGCTTACATTAAAACCCATCAGCTTATTTTTAGCTTTAACCTTTAAACTATTTATACAAACTCTTTAACTGTCAATGATGGGTACTTATGCTAGTTGGAATAGCCCAAATCGTAGTCCAATGCCTTAACCACTGAGCTATTCCAGAGCCCAACTGATAATGGGGCTAAGGTTGTAGAGATGTTTCTAGCCCATATTTAGTACTTTAGGGATGGGGGTGGGGGTGGGGGGCACTTAAAATATTAAACAATTTATTATTCCACATAAGCTATATTAATAATTAAACTACTACTAGTACTTAGTACACCCTCCATGTATTAAACATTACCAGCTCTAATGATTTCAGTCACTCTGATTTTTTTTCTTTATTGTTGAGAAAAAAAAAATCATATTCTTCTGCTACAACACAACTGGTTTTAGATTCTCATTCATCGTGAAATAAAAACAGTTGGTAGTGGACTCAGCTTGTACCACTTTCTCAAACTTCTTGTACTGTTGCTCCCTCTGGTGGTTTCAAACAGGATGTGCAAAGGCACAGTGAACTGGGCTTGCATACACTAAGAGTGTGACCTCTTTATGATTTAATAACTCCATAAAAATGGATATAAAATGCCGGGTGAAAATGGATAGAAAATACGGGCCATAAAATTAAGCCTAGTTTCCCGAAAACCTTGTAGCAACAAAATCTAATAAAAAAATAAAATAAAATTATCATTCCATAAGGATGATACATTGCTTCCTTGATCGTGGTTTGGAAATTATGAACAGAGGCACTACAATAGAAATTGTTTTACTATGTCAGGGCCAGCTTTTCTGGACCCATTATTTTATTTTTTTTAATCTAAACTGTCTAAGATTCTGGGTTAAAGTTCCTGCTTTAAAGTGGTTGAGCTGAAGGTTCTTTGATACCTTTTCTGTGCTAAAGTTGATGGATTACAGTTCCCATAGTACACACTTCCAAAGATTAAGCTCCCGAATTAAACGTCCTGGTCTACATTTGTTTGGTTACAATTCTAAGGCCGAACGTTTCTGGGCTAAATCTGCTGGGATACATTATATTTAATGAGGAGAAAGAAGAAAAAAAAAACATTTTGTCCCTCAGTGGAATACATTGTAACTAGGAGTGCCATGTACCACTACCGTATTATTACATTTTAGATGGGATGTAATAAACCTGGGAGTAATAGTTCCCTGTTATATCATCTATACAATCGTAACACAATTTTAATTAGATCACTAATTCAGATGACTAGTGTATCATCTAATCCACTAAATATAATCATGAACTTTGTGCGACACTGTTTTGGGGAAAGCATAGCAAACTACTGCATAGTAGAGTTCTAGAGAGACAAAATGACCAAAGCTGAACCTGCTCTCTAGGAGTGAAGCGGTTGCCGTCTGCTCAGGACAATTACATTCCTTCAAAATATGATTTACATCATGGGCTTTACTTAAGGTTTAAGGATTACATTTGGCCTGAATCAGCTCTGATTATTCTCCTTATTCTTTCTCTTTCTGCATCTCATTCTTATATCCTCTCTCAACCGTTATTGTGTCTCGTTGCATCCTATGTGAAGCCACAACATCCTGATTTCTGTGGTTTCTGCTCGACAATATCGTTGATTTGGAACTTCGGCTCTTTGGGCAGCTCGAGACATCGGCCAATCAGCTCCCTGTGACACAATAACATATACAACAGGATTCAAACGAGTAATACAGTACATAAATGCTTTTAAATATTATTTCTTTGCTTTATATGGAGGTATTTGGAACAAAAGTCTAGCTCAGATGTATATTGTTGTACTCCTTCCAGTAAACTGGGGAATATTTGCACACATCTCAAAACTTTCAATGGTTTGTGTATGAACTGTGCCAACACTGCTTAACACTGTTGCTGGTTTTCAAAAAGCAAAAAAGGCATTAGAATGCATGTGATGTAAACACTTGGGCTTGATAGAAAGGAAGTACAACTGTCTCTCACTCATTACACCTTATTTCATAGCTGACTTTTATCATGGATAAGATTTGGCAGATCTGATAATGCCATCCAGCACCAAAGCTAAGGTTGATCTAATGCAAACGAAAATTCTACTAGAATGGTGCTGTTTCCCAGACCATTTAATATACAAGTATTAATAAAAGTAAAGTACTCACTTTGCTGCCGTCATGAAGGCCAAATCCACATTTACACCAGTTTTAGCACTTGTCTCCATAAATATGACACCATATTCCTGTAAAGCAAAGACAGAGTCAATGAAGTAATCCATTTACCCTTTTAGACAAGTTTTCAGAACATTCTCAGGAATCACCCAGAAATAACAGATTTTTATATGGATTTTTTTGTTTGTTTTAAAATTACATCTGAAAGTTGAGCCATTTCAACTGGAATTCTTTCTTTTTAGGTTACAACAGTTCACAACTCATCAAAGAAGCTTCTTCAGACTGTAGGAAGTTGGTGCGATTCCACATATTTGTATCCTCCAGGGTCACGTATCCTCCCCTCTGCCTGAATGGGCTCATTAGGTGAACAACGGAGAAGGTGAGAGTAGGAGAGTCGTTAAAACATAGAAAAGGGACAGAGTTATTACGATAAACCAGTAATAGTGATGAGGGAGAGTCATTAAAATGTAACAACCAGAGAATGTAGGAGTAGATGAAGTTCTTAGGTGTGGATTTCCTTGTGAACCTGTGAAGAGGTCTTGATCTTGCTGGGGATGGATGAATGAAGGTCTTGATCTTGCTGGGAATGGATCTTGCCAGGTGCAGAAGATGTTGTTCCTACTGTAGGACCTCCAACTCAGTTGAGATGATTTTCCACTCGCACATAGATGGCCTCCTTCACACCTCTGTAAAACCATCTATCCTCTCTATCCAAGATTTGTACATTATTGTCCTAAAAAATGTGTGCTTTTGTCCTTCAGATGAAGGCTCATTCTGGTCCTGAGATGGTGCTCCCACTGTGCTAGTCCATTATCATGTGTAGGTTGTTTCGTCTCTGCAATGCAGAGCTCAGAACACTCTGCACTGAGCTGGACCACAAATATTATATATGTCCGTTCTTTGGGGTGGACAAGTCCTTAAAAATCCTTTTTAGCTCTTTGTACATTTAAGGGATGACAAGATTTTTCCATTGGCTCTGTGTTTCAGCTCTCTGTCGTCCTTCTGCTGAATCTTGTTAAAAGAACACTGCAGGAGTTGAGAGCTGTCTTCAGATGTTTTTCTTCCTTCTTTTTTCCTGTTTCCTAATTTTTGCTGCAGTGCGTAGTGGAAGAATGTATTGGTCTGTATGTGTGATTATTATAGACTTCTATTTCCAGGCTAGAAGGCAAGAAGGCCAGCCTTTAGTCCTTGGTGAGGGCCTGTACTTCCTGAATCTTAATCTTCTTCACCCAGGTGTCATCTACATACCTGAACCAATGGGTTGCAGTCCCAGGGAAGGCGTTGAGTGTTTTCTTCTCCATTTCCTTCATGTAAAGGTTGGCCACAGTAGGTGACACTTACTGAGGTAATTCTGCTGACTAGTGGTCTGAGAGAGGCTCCTTGTGTAGTTTGGGAAGTGCTGATGGGTCTCTTCTCCAAGGTACAAGCAGAAACATTTGCACCATTCAAATGTTTATAGCTGCTAAGAGTCTCGTCACTGTAATGTGCTTGAACTCTTCTGTAAGAGTTCAAGATATTTCTCTCTGATTCTTGATCAAAAAAGTACTCCACATATCAATACATTTATGTTAGTCATTAAAAGAAAAGAAAAAAGTACTGTGACACACCCTGGCCAGTCTCTCTCCATCCTCCCGTTTGATGACTCTTCCACTGGTCATATCAGCCTAAAAAACAAACAAAGTAAATAAAATGTGTTTATGCACCGTATCTGTGTGTGTAAAATTGGTGTTTAACTTTTTATGTGTATCAGCTGAAATTTGTTGTACCTTGTTGCCTAAAAGCATGATGACTGCATCACTCTGTGCATACTCATGGATCTCTGTAAGCCACGCCTATAAAGGGAAATTCAGACAATCAGCGATCAGAAAAGGGATACCTAATACTGGGGTTTCAAGTCTGGAGAGGTTGTATGTTTTAGTTCATATTTTAATAATAAATAATAAATGATATACTTAGTGTGCTTTCACTGTTAAATTAACAAGTATGCTTACCCTGATGTTGTCAAACGATGACTTGTTGGTGATGTCATACAGCAGGAGAAGAGCTGTGTAACACATGTAGCACAGGTTTATATATTTATGATACAGTAGGAAGGAGGTTGCAAAGAGAAATGTTGTTAGCGCTGTTTTTCTTTCTTCTGAATTATATTCATCCATGGCAATTATTCAAATTATGACCAGAATTAATTACTATCGAGATTTTTTTTTTATATATTAGTGATTTTTATACTGTATATTTATGTACATATTCAGCTAGGAAAAAAACCTCCTACTGTTATGCTTTACACCCGCAGCCGTGCCACAGAACACAAAATAATCTGAACAGGTATGGATTGATATGAATTGGGTTTCACTGATCCGGATCTGACCCGACATGTAGTTGATTTGAGTTGCATTGTATAGTATAGGTAGACTGGTGTCCCCAATCTGTCCATGGTGTGAGACTGAGCATGAAAGCAAATGTGTGTGTGTGTGTGTGTGTGTGTACCCTGTAATGGATTGGCAACCCATCCAGGGTGTGCCATGCCTCAAGTCTGAAGTAGACTCCAAGCTTCTCACTACCCTGTGTACAGGATAAGCGGTATAGAAGATGAATGAATGAATGAATGAATGAATGAATGAAATTGTACTGAACTGAACATTGGTGTGACGTTCTGGTGTCATATCCAGCGTGTGTTCCAGATTTGGGCCTGGTGTTTCCAGGATGTGATCTGGATCCAATTACTGAGGAGTGAACGAATGTGCGCATGCATTTGAATAGAGCTTAGAGAGATTGAGAGAGAGAGAGAGAGAGAGAGAGAGAGACTGAGAGAGAGAGATGTGGTATGGTGTAGTGCATAAAGTCAGATTATCTCACCATGGGCATCTCTGTAGTAGGCATGAGTTACGCTGCGAAATCTCTCCTGTCCCGCTGTGTCCCAAATCTGAACCAGGAAAAAGTAAGACAAAAGACTGCTGAACTAGAACATCTCATCTGTACATCCACTTACATCTCTATCCTACTAGAAAAACTATTCATCACTCACACACGCCTTGCTAGTTTTGAGCAGCTGTGTACAGTGGATCTGGTTTAGGAATGTGACAAGTACAAAACTAACTAACTAACTAACTAACTAACTAAACAAATATAAAAATAAATAAATAACACTGCTTTTCTTTGGAGGTTAGTCTATTTAACCTATAACAATTCTTCTCTGTATGGTTATGACTGGATCGAAGATCAGACATAGACACTCGTTTGAAAATCCTTGTGAAAATAACCTTTATTTAAGCAATATCACATGAGAGCGAGTGCTGTTGTAATGAATATCAGCACAGCTGTGATGTGGCCATAGGCACAAGGTACTGAAGTACTGAAGATATCACAGCTCTGCTGATATTCAGCACAACACCCCAACCTTGAATGTGATATTGCTTTTATAACAGTTTCACAAACAACATGTATCATCAACACCTGGCTGAAATAACTAACCATGACTGGCAGTTAGTGTAAATTACAGGGTGAAAGTCGCTAGTACTATATAGCTATATAAACCATGGAGGTGGTGGACAGTCCTAAGAAGCTTGCAAGATTTCACCTAATTTGCTTTCGAATATCAGCCAATTTCCGGGTTTCTGGGTTGAATCCCAAATAGCGTAAAATGAAAAGCTGGTGCACCACATAGGATGCACTATCCCTTGTTCCACACACCAAGTAGTGCCCTTGATCAGGGGTTAGAGAATGATTTGGGATTCAGTCCTGTGTTGTAAGCTGGTTAGCTTTATAACTCACATTAACTGTGAACAGAACAACACAGACATTTCAGAGGCGATTCAGAACGGTTTAGAAGCGATTACTAAGGGGACAAAGTGTTGTTTAAGACGTCATGACATTATCATATGTGTTTTTCTAAAAGTGCTTCCGTGACTGGCTTTGAATGTAGGTTTCGGCAGGAAGCTGCTCTCTCCTCTTTCCAGCACTGAGGACCCTATTTCACTTGTGTTATTATATTTTTATATGATAAATAATGATTATTAGAACACCTGTGATGTGGATTGATACATCACCCTGTGCTGTTAGGCTCTATTATCATCACTTATGGAATGCCTCTCGTCCAATCAGATTACTAACTACAGATTATTAATTGCACAATATTTAACTTACTGCTCCATATTGTATATGTATATATATACTATGTTGGATAATTCTGTAAATGAAAAAATATAAATGACTGTTAATAGTCATTAAACACACTTTTGCTTTCATTTCATTTCACATCCAACAATACATCATATTCTTTATAAAAATAGCTTTAAAAGTTTTATCTTTGATTAAGTTGACTGAATTCACATAAGAAGAAAGTATCTACATGAAATAATAATGTGTAAATAAACCAAGATGACAAAAAATAAAGAAACAGATGAACATGAAAATGAATAAACGCAAGAAACTCAGATAGTTAGTAGGCTGCTTACTGAATTGGGATGTGTTTATTAATGTTCATAAAACTTTCCCTTTACTCACCTGTAATTTAACTTTCACGTCTCCGACAGTGACGACTTTATTCTGATGAAGGGAACAAAATGTGTAAGACAGCAGTACAGCATAATAAACAGCTTCAGTTCACATGGTTAATAGTGGTTTAGATCATACGTTTGGATATAACACATGACACTTAACGACATGGTGTGATGTCTATTTAAAGCAGAATCATTGAAGCTGGGGTTTTCACAGGAGTGCTGTGAAATGGCTTTTCGTAAAAAGATGGATTTGAGATGAATCTTAAGCGAAAATGTATGAAAGTGTTAAAAATCCATAAAATATCGACTTTTTATTTCCTCACTTGTTAAATATGACTCAAGGCTCAACTTCTGACTCATGAATATTCTGAATATTTATTTACATAGTAATAATTTAGTGGGAGTGTTTTTAAAATATTATGTGGAGTATCCATGTCTAGAAGAACAGAATAACAGAACACACTTATGAGTAAAAACTCCCTTTTATTTCTCTATATAATTCCCATGCTACATCAATGCACTTATCCCAGTATTTTATTAGTGCTTTGATACCATCTAGGTGGAACATTTTCTCATTACGCCTGGCCTCCCAGGACCTCTTTTAATGGCTCCAACATGTATTGAATGAAATGTCTTGGAGCAAGCATCTTCCCACAGACAGATGCATCTCTTCCACAAGTTGACCTTTTAAAAATCAGGCATTTTACCCAGCGAATGGCCATGGAACGAATGCGGTGAGCTCCGAGCCACCTTCATTTAGAGACGTATGGCCTTTTTTAAAAAATGTTTGCACTATTCAAGTGTTTTATTGTGGCTAAGAGTCTCTTCACCGCACTGTGCTTGAAGTCTTCTGTAAACGTCAATCGCTTTTACGCCTTCAAGTCCCAGTTTGACTTGGACACCCCTCGTCTAAAAATTACTACAACTAATAGAATAACTCCTTCTCCTACTACTAAGAATAATAGTAAAAAGGCCACCTATGAAAAATTGCCACAAAGCTCAAGGACAACCTTCCATGGATTTTTTTTGTGTGTGTCTTGTTCTAGGAACAGCCCAAATTCCAACTGTGTGTGTGAGAAAGTAAGTGAGACTATGTGTGTGTATGAGTCACCGTAAAGCCAATGCCCACTGTGGCAGAGAAGGAGCCTGGGATGAACTTTCCCTGATCGAACTGCACCAACAAAGATGTTTTCCCCACACCACTGTCTCCCACCAGGATGGTCTGCAGGGGAAATGTGGAAAAGTAACATAAGCAGAGAAAATAAAAAGACAATGGAGGTGGAAACACGAGCAGAAACGGTTAAAGAGAGTTCTAAAATAGAAATATTACTGTGGAAATACTGCGGAAATCATGTACTTTATATACAATTTATTTATTTTCAAAAAAAGATAAGAGGATTGAAGACGGGTTAGGAAAAAAGATGGTAGATTTATACATCCTATTGAAAAGTAACTCAAGATCACAAGAGCAGGAAATAATGTTGAACATGTTTGATTTTACAGAACTGATGACACAGCTAATTTAAGGGACAAAACATCCAGTTATGTAACATATGACTATTTAGGTACATCAGATGATCATGGGTTATGTTTCCCACATACGCTGTAGCACAAAGATCACTTTTAAAGCGTGACTTAGTGGAGTGTTTCTACCAGGTCAAAATAGGATGATTTCCTGACACTTTTCTGCATAACTGAATACATTCAGCACAGAAGGAGTATAGATACACAGTACACAGACTCCTTCAGAAAGCAGAAATGGAAAGGACATATCCTATTTCATGATACTCAACAAAAATACATAAATAGGATAAGGATTTTATTTCCAACTCAGTAATGTGCCTCTACCAGCACAGACTTGTGGATGATTGGGCCTACTTTTTAAATCAGGCAAAATGTTTGCTCCATCATTGGAAGAGTTTGAATCCCATCAATTCTACTGACTCCCAGTAGAAGTTTGAATCCCATCAATTCTACTGACTCTACTGAAGGCATTTATAGGGTCATCCCATCCTGGGTGGATTCTCACACACAGCGTTCCTAATAGGCTCAGGATCCACAAGGAAAATATGCTACTAAAGATGAAAGAATCAATGAAGGGATCAATGATGGCTTTATGGGATTTTGAGAAAGAATGTTCTGTATGTTCTGTATGTAATGTTCTGTATGTAAGAATGTACAGTACCAGTCAAATGGACACACAAATGAATTCTAATTCATTTTGTGATTTATATTTTTACATTTTAGGGCAATACTGGAGATTTCAAAACTATGAAAAAAATAACACATATGGAAGTAAGTATCAACAACAACAACAACAACAACAACAACAACAGTCTGTTGTTATTTTAAGACATGAAGGTAAACCTTTCTGGAATAGTTCTTGCAAGAACAGCATTGTCAAGTGCATTTGCAAAACCCATCAAGCTCCACGATGAAACTGTCTCTCATGAAGAACATCCCAGGAAAGAAAGACCAAAAGACCTCTGCTGCAGAGGAGAAGTTCATTTAAAGTTACCAGCCTCAGAAATCACCAATTAACAAACAGCACCTCAGATTAGAGCCGTTATGAAGACTAACCAATAGTATCTCTTTATCCCACAAATTAAAAGATCCAATAATTATAATTCCTCTAGAATAAAAAAATAATAATAATAATAATTTTATTACATCACATTTTCATGTTTCTCATTTTTAAAACTATGTTTGCATGCAGACTGCAATTTGCAGATTGTGACAATTGTACTTCTTATCTTGGAAAGTGTTCTCTCTTCCATTCATAAAATTTTCTTTAGACCAAGAGCAGAACAAAAATAAGAAAACATTGCTGAATCCAAGAAATTTATAGGCACAAACAAAATAAGTGGAAAAAAATATGGATACGATCATAAACAAGCGAAATTTTGTTAAGATATCGCTTAATGCATGAGGCCCAATACGTGGTTAAGTTCTGTGTATGAAACAAACATGTGGTAGTTTCCGTCATCCTCCAACCTGTCACCATCTCAGGCATTTTCTCTGAGCTGAGTTGACAGAGTGAACTTGAAGCCGAAGTTAAAAACACCAGGTGGCACCACAAACATGACGCAAGCATTAAACAAGTCAGCAACAGTTCTCTGTGCACCAAGACTTATAACCAACTGCATGAAGGAAGCCCTGGTGAGCAGAACATGCGACTCTTTATGACAAACCATGAAGAGGTGAAAACGCCCTTGGAACTGCTTCTGTTCCTGTATAAAATGAGCCTTTGTGTGAAACCCAGGACGCTTTAGTGTCTAAATGGTTATTCTTTGAGTTGTGTCACTATGTTTGTTTTATATCCGGGCAAACAAGTAATTAAAAAATGGATGGATGGATGGATGGATGGATAGATGAATTGATGGTATTTGATTTAAAAATTATGCAGTATGATGAAAAGATGGACAAATGGATACATGGGCAAATGGTTGAATGGGTGGTTGATGGGAGAATGAATTGATAAATGGATGGATGGATGAAATTTGTGGTTGAATGAGTAGATATGTGGGGATCAATGGAATGAATCAACCTATGGATGGGTAAATGGATAAATAAATGGATAGATGGATGGATGGATTTTTGACTAAGAGGACATAGATGATGGATTTGTAAATGAGTGGATGGATGGATGGATGGATGGCTGGTAAAGTATGATTAACTATAAGAAATATTGGCCAGACATATGGAACTGAAAACTTTTTTTTTTCCAGAAAAATGCACAAAATCACATTTGACCTGAGGACCCAGGACGCTTTTGTGTCTAAATGGTTATTCTTTGAGTTGTGTCACTATATATTGTTATATCCGGGAAAACAAGTAATTAAAAAAATCAATACATTTTTTGAAATGTATATCATTCTTTAGCGACCAAATTAAGTGAGTCTAAATATTCAAGTCTAGGTCTTCTTAAAGCAGATGGAAATGATAGTTAGACATTGCTTAAGGGTGAATCAATGGATAGATGGATGGATGGATTAGTAAATGACAATTAAATCATGAGTAGATAGAGAATGTGTTGGATAGGTGGATTAAGACTTATTTAAAGAAACTTTTGTGGCACAGTGGCTTGGTGGTTAGCAATATCACCTTGTATCTCCAGGTCCTGGGTTCAATTCCTGCTTCTGTGTTTGCAACCTTGTATGCTTGGTGTGTTTCCTCCGGGTTATCCAGTTTCCTCTACTGTCCAAAGAGATACAGATTAGGCTAACTGGTGTTCCCAAATTGTCCGTAGTGTGTGAATGTTGACTGGAAGGCCTACCACGGTTGTACAAAATGGGAATGAATACAATGGTCACCATGGGCCTCCATGGTCCCTAGTTGGACTACTTCTGGATGTATGGATGGAAAGAAATGTGGGATGGATGGATAGATGGTTTATGCAGATATTTAAGTCTATTAGTACATGCTATTTGTATAGCACTGTTAACAAGACATTATCATTAAGCAGCTTTATAGAATCTAATATGATGTAAATTCAGATGTCTTATTAATAAGCCAGATTGACAGCAGTGAGTAAAACCCTCCTGAGATGACAAAAGACAGGAACCTCGAGAGTATCCATAGTCAAAAAGGAATGCAGCCTGGGACTGCAACTTACATAATGTGCCTAGTAAAATCCAATACACACTTTGAATTTTATATTAATGCATTAAGGCCTTTTGACACAAAGAAAATCATAAAGCTAAAAGTTTAACTATTTAGCTTCCATTTGCATTTCTGTGCAAGATCTCCATGATAATGAGCCCAAAAAGTTTCATCAGTTTCCTTGGGAATAAAATATTAATTAGGCGTTCATGCTGAAATTCAGCCATCAGCCACTGTGACTGTTTCATAAAGCCCCAGCTGGGAATCACTGAAGCTTTCAGGCTGCAAGAGCAAAGGCTTTAAAATTAGAACAAGGTTTGCACCAAATGTATCAAACAAAAAAAATGTACATATTTATCCTTACAGTTAATAAACCCAGAGCTCTTTTGGCTATTTCTGCTCATGCCTTTAACGTAACTGAACGGAATCAACACCCCCAAGCAATTCTGACCTTTACACTGTTTTCTTTTACACTGTCAGAAATTCTTTTTTTAATCCATCCTCAAGGCTTTCGAATTCACACTCCTCCACACACATTAATGTTCACACATGCTCAACTTGACAGCGCCACGTCATTCAGCACCATGCCGGGGACTGAAAATGCGGTTGCCATGACTACAAGTCTCAGGCAAACGCGGCCCTCCTCTCCCCATTCTCCCTACGACAGGAAGCAATTAGGCGGAATCACCACAGATGCTCTGAAAATTGTCAGTGTAAAGCAAATGCATTATGTGAGCTCTATTCTATAACTGTATAATGTTGGCTTGGGTGTTAGAAAACATTGGGGAAATTATGATAGATGTGACAAAACGATTATCTACAAGACCTTTATACTATTTATATTCTTAAACAAAAACCTGAAATACACAAATCTGAAATGTAAAATAAATTGAAAAATACTTTGCTCATTAAATATTATATAAATAAACCCAAAATCCCTCAAAATGCAATCTTTTCCCTCTAAAGATTCATGCATTAATGGACAGGATCTATTGGTACTATATGGTAGATATATGAGTAGATATAAAGGGTAAAGGGTTAGACAGATTGAGTGGATGAGTGAAGTATGGCTGAACATGATTTAAGAACTATGGTGAATTCTGTGGACTTGGTTGGTTGAATGGATCAGGGATGGGTACATAAATGGATGAATGGATACTTGGATGGATAGATGAATTAATTCCTATGATTTAGATTATTACATTAACAATGAATAAGTGCTCAGATGGATGAATGGTGCATGAATGGATGGATAGATAGATGGACAGATGGATAGATTAATATGATCTGGATTGTAAAGCATGCTTGTGTGAATATGACAGTTTTAGAATTGTCAGACGTCCATTGATGATTAATGAATGAGTGCATAGATGAATAGATTGGTCAACATACTTTGGCTGGCAGGGCATGCTTCGTTGAAGGGGCGAATAAAAGATATTTCCAAAAGTGCTTAAAAGCTTCATAAATTAATGGATGGATGGATGGATGGATGGTTGTGATTTGTTTTAAGAATTATGTGACCGATAAATTAATAAAAGGAATGAATAGAAGGACAATATAATTGGGTAAATTGGTGAGTAGACTCATACATGGATAGATAAATGATGGATGGATGGATGGATGGTATATGATTTAAGAGTTATGCAGTATGATGAAAGACTGGACAGATAGCTACATGGGTGAATGGTTAAATAGGTGGTTGGATGGGTGGATGAATTGATAAATTGATTGATAGATTGATGGATGGATGGATGAAATTTGTGATTGAATGAGTAGATATGTGGGGATCAATGGAATGGATCAATCTATGGATGGGTAAATAGGTGAATGAATGGATAGAGGGATGGATGGATTGGGACATAGATGGATTGATGGATTTGTAAATGAGTGGATGGATGGATGGATGGTACAGTATAAATAACTATTAGAAATACTGGACAGACATATGGAACTAAAACCTTTTTTTCCAGAAAAATGCAAAAAATCACATTTGACCCAATAGGACACAGTCAGTGATGTAACTCTGCACTGTCTACAGGGCTTTCTGACCACACATGATCCCTACACACTCTCCATCCTCCCTAATGATAATATTAGCTAATGGACAGCCATCCTCTTAAACCCAAGACTTCAACCCAAAGTGTGACATTTCTCTTCTGCTTCCAGCTCTGTACAGACCATCACATGTGCTACACTATTCACTACACAAACTATAAACCTCCATTCAAACCAAACGACACCCCGGAGTGTTACAAACCACAGGCTTATTATTATAATCTTCACTGACCAGTTCACAAGTTCAAAAGTTCATTCACATAAATTTTGCATTAAGTTAATAATTTTTCACACAAACTGTGTAATACAGTGGACATCTTCTAAAATGTCCTCTGAATCATTTTTTATTGAAAAAATGTTACTATATATAATGCGCCTGAGGGTAAACTCTCAGACTGACTTTAGTGTAACACAATCCGCTGACTGTTCCTGCTGGATTGGCCATTAAGAGTAAAGCAAACTGAAGCATTCATGCATGATTGATTTTAATGAATTGAACAGACACTTAAGACGAATAAGGACGTTTTCTGTGCTCTAGTTTGTCTTTCACTTATCTCTTTAGCCAGATGTGTTTTCATGCTCTAAAACATCAATTAAAACCTTATACCATTTATTTTGAGAAAATGGAGAGTTTGGCAGGATTTCATTCAAGGGTTTAGGAAAGAGCTCTGATCCTAATAACTGAGTGTGAACATGTTAGCACGCTCCAGTACTTAGAAATATGTATTGTTTTGCTATAGTTACAAGAAATAACATTTGGGAGAGCACAATTAGATCAAATTTGTTTAAATAGAACCTAGATCAGATGCATGATATATTTATATATTATTTATTATTGTTTTGAACACCGTTTGATTAATGATTCAGCATTCAGGACTCATCAGTAGCTCAGGGTTCA
>JAOVVA010000054.1:5483484-5502755 GCA_028565275.1 Leiocassis micropogon | reverse complement strand
GTGTGGGGGGGGGGGGGGGGGGGGGGGGGGGGGGGGGGGGGGGCACACACACTCACACGCTCATTTACACATTACAGGCAATTTGGGAATGTCAATTAGCCTAATCTGCATACATTTGGACTGTGGGAGGAAACTGGAGTACCTGGAGGAAACCCTTCAAGCACAGGGAGAACAGGGAAACTCCATGCACACAAAAGGAGGCAGGAATTGAACCCGGATCCTGGAGGTGGACTTTTTCCTAATGCATACACAGGCATTACAAGTTTGCGTTCATTGGGGTTTGAAGCACTTTCAGGGTAAGAAAATAAGCCTTTACAGAAAAGCGTGTCTCTGATGTCTCTCACAAAAGCGTGTCTCTGATGTCTCTTGCTTTTAATAAAAGAAACATAATTGCACGCACAGATCTGAAGTATAATTAAGATAATGAGGTACAGTAACTGCTTCATTCTTTCTCATTGGGGAACAAACTGTACCTGTGCTGTTCCTCTTATCTAAACGTGCAAGAAAAAATATTATTGATTACGTGATGATTAGTTACCTTGTGCGTTAAATCCTGGTCGTAGAGGCCATACACGGTGCAGCTCTGCTCATCTCCAGCCTCGGGTTCGTCTCTGGTCTCAGGTTCCATCGCGGTCTGATCTCTGGGATGCTCAGCGCGCGAGAGAGCCGGAGAGGCGCGGTCCAGCGCGCGCGCTCCTTCCCAGCCTTCGTACGTCACCTCTTTCGCAGCCTCCCCGCGGAGTGGGTGTGACGTAAGGCTCAACGTCATAAAAAAAAAAAAAAAACCTTCTCTCTCTCTCTCTCTCTCTCTCTCTCTCTCTCTTTCTCTGACTACAGGTATGCTTGTTTCATCATAAGAATAGACACCCTCATGTCTATTTAAATACCTTATGAATGTTCATAGTGCAATAACCATTTAATCATCTGAAATACTTTTATTAAGTAACCACTAGATGGAGACAAAATCTTTTCTAAATTCACTCCAATCCATTTTTATTTATTTTCAACCCCAAAATGCAATACAGATTTTTTTTTCATACACTGTACTTACACACTCACTCACTCATCTTCTCTTTTTATCCTTAACTCTCGTTATCCTATACACAGGGTTGCAGGGGGCCTAGAGATTATCCTAGGAGACTTACTGCCTTCACATGCCATCCATCGCAGGGCACACACACAGTACAGTATATGTACACACGCACACTCGCACACTACTGGCAATTTGGGAATGCCCATTTATCCTAACCTGCATGTCTTTGGGCTGTGGGAGAAAACCAGAGTACTTAGAGGAAACCCACTAAGCACAGTGGAGAACATGCAAACTCCATTCACACAGAACACCAAGGCAGGAATTGAACCTGGAGGTACCATGCAATAGCCCTATAACTACTAAGCCACCATGCCACCCAGTTCCATATAAATATTTTTTGTCCCCTAATTAATATCTCAAAGACAAAAAAAAGCCAAACTTTTCTGTATTTAGCTCTATTTTTGTAATAAAAAAAAAAAAGCAAAACCTCCTAACAATTTCACAGGGATCATATTCACATAATGACATATGTTTACTTACAGTGCACCTTCACTGTTTTGCATATGATCACAAATTACATTGTCACACTAAATATTATTAATATTATAATATTGTGCTTTGCACACGTTTTTTTTTCTGAATTAGCTAGAGTAGCTGGTGGCTGTTCAATATATATATATATATATACACACACACACACACACACACACACACACACACACACACACACACACAGTGTCTGTTGCTTCAAGGTTTTTTGATCTTCTTGTGAGATGTTAGTGGTCTAAGTGATGTTAGTGGTCTAACTTTATGCAAAGATTCAATATTTGCAGTGTTGACTCTGCAATGACAAAGCACTTCATTCTGGTCAAGGTTGTGGTGGATCCGGAGCCTATTCTTCAAACACTGGGCGTGAGGTGGGAAGATGCCCACGTAGAAGGGCACATGGGATGGCAGTGACAATCAAAGTTAATTTTTTGCACTTTCGAACAGCCCATTTATTTAAATGTCTTTTTCCAAAAAGTGGCATTCATAAAAGGTTAAGTTTCTTAAGTTAAGGTTCTTAAGTTTAAATAAGTCTTTTTAATCAAATTTGTTGTATATTGTCTGAATCATGTGTAATGTACATTGTGAAACACGATGATTCATATAAATGTCATACTGTACAGAGGCAGAAACCATAGAAACATGTCTAAGATACTGATATCTTTAATGGTAATTGTGTATGCTTGCACAATGTTAAATAAGTAGCTACAAGTTCCTGTTACTTCCTGGTCTTAGGCTATCCATGACATTTGATTTCAGTGAAAAATTGTGTTCATTTCTTTTCTTAAAAAAGATAATAAATAAAAAATAAAAAATTAAATGAATCATGGAAATGCAGGATTATTTCCTGCTGTCATTTTCCAAATTCAACGTGCCTCCGCACCAACTCAGCAGGTTATGTAACACTTACACCCAGGAATGTGGACTCAAGAAGAGAATTAACTGGCGAATTCACAAAATACACAAAAAAGCACAGGTGCAGCAAGCAAAAAGGAAAATATAGAAAGGGAATCTATAAAGAACTAAAAACAAAAACATCAGAAAAGATAAAGCACAAAGAAGGCTGACAGGAAACCACACCCATTTCTCCATAAAGTGCACTGTTGTAGATGTTTACACTTTTATTTTGTAGCAATAGGGGCACACAGGGTACGCATTATACGCAGTGAACGCTGCAGTTTGTTTGGAATAGAAAGTATGCACTAGGATACTATTTCAATCAGAGGAGAAGACTTTGTAAAGAAGGGAGGTGGAAAACTACAGGCTTAAATACTGAAAGTAGGAACAGGTGATGGTGCAATATGGAAAGCCAGGAGGGTCAAAAAGGATCTTTTTTGATAAATTTACGGCATATGGCATTCATGCCTCATTATACATTTGAGGGTTAAAGGTCTTGCTCGAGGGCCCAACAGGGCACAAGGTGGTGCTGGGGATTGAACCCAAGGCCTTTCTGATCTGTAATCCAACACCTTAACTACTGAGCTACCCCTTCCCACCCATGATATGGCTATAAATAGTACTACATCGACCAGTTAGTTAACTTTGCTAGCTTTTTATTAGCAGGGGCTAGCTATCCATCTATTTTGATATTTTTGCTTTCAGTTTAAAACAAGAGGCAACCTTTGAATCTGAAAAATAGTGTCATTGTGCAGTTCCTCAAATGTCCACTGGGGTTAGCTCCAAAAGTCAGTCAATCCCCATAGACCCCATGTTAAAATGCCCAGCTTTACAACTTTACAATAAGCATGCCTGGTATGGTTTTGGTCTCAATAGCTAGATTTTCTATTCATTACAATTGTATGGCATGACTTTGTTTGTAACTCATAAGTTTAAGCTATATCAAGCCATATTAAGCCATATTAAGCTATTGCATTGCTGTAAATGCAAACCGGTGTCTGTTATGCCTCACTTTAGTTATGCATCACAATGTAGTTTAACTTACCACAAGAAATAAAGCAGTTGTCACGGGACAATGTGTAGGATAGAAATGACAAACTTCAAATACCTATAAATTAGCATATATTAACATATAAATTAACGTTAGCCCCCTTTTGAAATGTGATTCTACTTGAAAATCAAAGGATAACTTGTCACCAACTTGTGGAACAGACTCATCTGTCTGTGGGAACTGTACACACAATCATTTACCAACACCACTTGCACATTACAGGAGCTAGGCTGGGAGTTATTGCCATCCTTCATACAGTCCTGAGCTCTGAGAAAGCTTACTATCTTGATGGTATTCAAGCACTAGTAATGGGATAAGGGCAGGGGATTATATATAAAAATAAAGGTAGTTTTTGTTCTCATAATGTGTTTTGCTATTCTGCACAATCAAAAGTCCTGGTTTGACTTAAATGCCCCTTTTAGTAGTAATGCCAGCTATATAGATGATCTGTTTAAACCAGCAATTAGCTAGCAAGTTTGCAAACTCATACTAGCATACATAACTGTTATTGAGTCTTCTGTATAGTTTTACATAGGCTGCCACTTGTCCTGCTTTGCTGATATTACTCCTTTTATTAAAAGTTAATAAAACAAGAATGAAATAAAACTAAACATGAACCAATATAAGAAGTGGGGGAAAAAAAACAGGAAAATGTATTGAGTGCATTTGTTGCCTTGTCCTGTAATAATGTCCATGGAAGAAAAATAGAAATTGATATGGTTAGAAATTGATAACCAGCCAATACTGTAAATTTCCCAGCACAGTTGTGTCTTGAGCAGTTTATTGTTCTCCCACTTTCCAAAATGTGTCACTCCAGACCTGAGTCTTCACCCTCAAGCCGAAATAAAAAGACCAAAGAAATTACTCAGTACACTGTTAAACAACCCACTGAAAACATTATTTAATGCTACATTTCAGTCCTTTTGGAGCTCATTAGCATAACAGACGATAGCATTGAGTGAAGAGCATGCAGTGCTGCCGTCGACTCATGCACTCATCCACTCGGTCTGACATTACACTCATACTTTCCTGGCTCATTTGCTTGGAGAAATCTGGAGGTAATTTGGAGCACTAGCATTCATTGCAATCAGACAAAGAGACTTTATCAAGGCTCGGGTCGGCTCAGATTAAACAAATAAAGCATGAAGAACAAAGCCAAGTGACAAAGATGGATAGGTGTTTTGGCAGGAAGTTAAAAAAGCTGGAATCCGGTATGCTCATTTCTTGAGATTGCATACCACACATTTTTGGAAAAAAACTCTGGGTCGATTCTTACAGATTGTGTGCTCTCTGCTGATGGAAGAACCTGAAGAACCAGTGAGCTTTCAAAGCAAACTCAGACTAAAGCTCCTCTCGAACCACCAAACCACACTGTTGATGTTTTGTGACGAGCTTCACAGAGCTCCATTGTCTTTGTATTTTGTTGCTTTTTTCTAACCTCAGATATTCACATTTAAATTTTATGCCAGAGAATCCACACACACATACAAAAAAACACACATGCTGTATAAATACAAATAACAGAGATGGTGATGGACCCTGCGCGGATTAGGTGAAGATCATGCCGTTCAATGCCCTGGATTAGGCCGTAATACTGTATATCCATATCTGTGTTGTAGAGATGTGTTTTTTGCAAAACAGTCTTATGGACAGTGGACAAAATTATGAGAAATTACATTTAAAGTAAGCAAAATTATAGCTTATTTATTAAAATGAATAGTGGAAATTTCCAGGCAAATCATTGCAACCGAAATCTTAAATACAATATAATAAGTGCAAATGAAATCTAAAAAAGATAAACTCATTTAATGTACATATAAAATTAAGCGATGAACATATTTTCATGCTAAAAGTAACTTATTATTTACACTATATGGTCAAAGGTTTGTAAGTCTCCTCTTGCCATTTTATACTGTATTAACCTCCGATCTTCTGGGAAGGCTTTCCATTTAGCCACAAGAGCATTAGTGAGGTTAGGTGAGGAATGCTGGGTCTCCAGTGGCATTCCAGTTCAACCAAGTGTTCAGTTCGGTTGAAGTCTTCCACTCCAACCTTGCCAAACCATTTCTCAATGGAGCTCACTTTGGGCTCCGGTGGATTGCCATGCTGGAAAATGTTTGGGTGTTTTTGAGTACCAGTGAAGGGAACTTTTAATGCTCTAACAAACAAAGGCATCCTAAACAATCGTGCACTTCCAAATTTGAGGTAACAGTTTGAGAAAGAAATAGATATAGATGTGATGGTCAGAATGTGATGTCCACAAACCTTTGACTATATAGTGTGTCTAAAATTGCTAAAAAATTGTTTATAACAATTGATTAATCTGTATTTAACAAAGAATATTTTTACATCTTACATAAAGGTCTGAATGTCACCTTTAATATCTGTCCCAAAAAATGATTATTAAACAAATTTATGACTGCTTGCACCATGACAATTTTTTTTTGTTGCAACAAGTAGTTGGAACAGCAGAAATACTGTTTAAATATTCTAGTACAGAATGAAGCTTTTAGTGTAGCATTAGGAGACAAAACACTCTTACAATTCATGACAGATGGTCAACACTCTTTACAACCAGCTCTGAGATCTGATAGCAGATTAAACCCTCTCATGCCACATTTGTTATTGTCCTCATTTGTGTCGCTTGTCCTCATTGTATCTTGGAAGGCAACTGAGTTTTTGTGAGAGGCATTTATTTTTTTCAAACTACATGTTCACAGAGAAGCTGTAATAATAAAAGCAAGTATTTTTATTATTGATATTCTTATATCAATAGTAGCTTGGAATCCATAAAAAAAAACAATGTAAAACACCCTGTAACATTACACTATAGTACATTATATATAAGACCACTTCAGCTTTATGTTTATTTTAGGTCATGACAATGCACCTTAATCAGATCAGAGAGAGAGTGAGGAGAATGAGAGCGAGAGAGAGAGAGAGAATACTCTTCCAATGTCTCGAGCCCACCGTCATTTATTCATATTTTGCTTCAAAAGAGACAGGACTGTTTTTTTTTTTTGTCCATGAGGAATGGTTCTTCAGGCTTTCTGAAGGACGTTTCTGATTCTTATTTTTGCCACCTTTTTGTCTCTCATTTTCAGTCCAGTCCCTGTACCTGAGCAGTTTTTGTAGAAAGTTTTTGTTGTTAAGCCACAGACTGACATATGGTCCTTCAAATTCTTAAACTTAAAGCATGAACCAGTGAGAAACGTGTGCAGATGATGACAGATGATCAGGCCGGTGATCAGTATACTGTTGATGCTGAATTCTGAGTGGTTGGAAGAGACGAGAGGGGAAACGAGGTTGCTGCTGTGGTTGTTAAATAAACAACTAATTTCCTTGGGCATTAGTTAAATAAGACACATTTAATCATGGCAACATTTTAAGAAAAAAAAAACTTTTCTAATTAACAATGCAGGCCTGTACATTATATTAGGTCACAATGTGCTACAGTAAGCTAATGAACCGTGTTAATTAACTGGAGCATTTTTATGGACAGTACATTCAGAGTAAAATTTGCAAACCTCACCTAGTATCTTCTATCCAGTACCCTGCTTATACAGTAGGCGACACTTTGTATTTGAATCGTTTAGATAAAACAGCACTAACCTCCTAACCAACTTATCAGATCCTTTTTTCTAATACAACTCTAACATATAAGTGTGCTTCTGTTAATGAGTTGCTAAAGGAGAATGCTGTATGCTCTGGACCTCAGCCAGATGGTGTCCTTTTTCATATTCAAATTTCAGGTTCGTGCCGGACCAGTTAGGGTGTTTTTGTTTAACTAGCAAGGCTGCATATAAATGAAATGCCAGGTGTTCTGACCTTTTTTCTCCCCTGAACGTTTGGATATTTACATATTTGGTGATGTTTTTATCCAGAGTGACTTACACCTGAGACTGGATATTATTATTATTTACTACTATGTCTTTTGAAACCTTGCAACCGTGCTACTATTTCTTTTGCAACCAGTCTGTAGCACAAAACCTTAAACACAGAAACATATAATAGGATATTTCTTAAATATTTAATGTTTTGTGTATCGTAGCATTTAGAGGTGGAATTTATATATATCAAAATTAGCCTGGCATGGAATAATGTACAACATACAGTAGTGTAGAAAGGTTTTATGCATGTGAGGAAATGCTGTAAAGCAAAGTTATGTTCAGAAAGATTCTACTGTGTGAAGCAGGAAACAGCACTAAGCTAAATAAAGTCAATATTTGGCTTGAAAACCTCTTGCCTTAATAAAAAAAAAAAAAATTTGTTTTGGTAAGTAATGCCAGTCTTTGTGCATTTTATCTGAAAAGTAGCCTATTAGGTAATATGTTACATTCTTTACTCAAATACAAACATGTCCGGTATTTTACTTCTGCGTCAGACAAAGTAAAATAATGAAAGATATGAAAGACACGGCCTATTTTTAGACTCAAAAATAGACAGGATCTGATAACAGGCAGAAGAGTGTGACTGAATGTTGGCTGGATGCTCAGAGACTGCTGGAATCCTGGTGTGCAGGAAACTGAGACAAGAAGTCGACACAGAACAGGCTGGAAAAGTTTAGACAGACTTGTTACAAGTAATCAATTATATATCTACAACAATATCTGTCAAAGTTTAGTCCATTCTTTCTACTACAAATGAAGAATATCACTCCTGTACATATATTATTATACGGTGTGATACCCTCACTTCAGCCGCAGCAGGAAAAAAAAAACTGAAAGAAAGGATTGTACAGATGAAAACAATGAACAACAGTACTTAGACAGCCACAGCCCTGTCCCTCCTCCTCCTCCTCCTCCTCCTCCGTCTTACTGTGTGCCTTCTGTTTGCTGCTCAGCAAAACAAAATGCAGGCAGCGATAGAAAGATGACATTAGATAAAACAAATAAAACTGTAAGAGAATACATTTACATTTAGGCATTTGGCAGACGCTCTTATCCAGAGCGACTTACAAAAAGTGCTTTAAAGTTTACATCATTGGATACATACTTACAGCGGGTTAACTAGGTTAATAACTAAGTGCCATTAGTCAAACACAACTGGGAAGAGGGTTTTATTTTTTTTTTGGGGGGGGGGGGGTAAGGGGAGATAAACATAAACATTATTTCACTGTATATTATCACAGCACCTGCTTGACATCAAACATCATTCATCAATAGTGCAGTTCAATGATTCAGAAACTGCGGAAACATTAACAGTTTTAGCCTTGAAATGACTGGCTGTGAAGTGGATTCACAAATCTTGCAGAATAGAAATATCTAGAAATATTTTGATAATAATATAACATACAGAAATGACCTGGAAAAATAAATAACTAAAATACAGTATATATGTATTTTAGCAAACCTCCACCTTCAGCACTAATATTGATATCTGTGTTTCACAACTTTTAGGATTCATCACAAACATAACAACATTCAAGTCACGAATCTGAAACATGAATAGGGTTTTTTTTTTCTTTTCTTCTCTCCAGATCTGAAATGCCAACCATATTGCCTTGTCTCTAGGGAATAAGAAAAGCTTGATGTACTTCAAGTTTCCAAATTTACCTGCAGCCTCCCAACAGTCTTGGGAACACAATCCCATACGGTTATGAATGATGAAACAGAAATGAACAACTGTTTTTTTTTTTTTTTTATGTGCCTCTGCAACAGTCACCCTGGCCTACTTTTTCCTCTAAGTGCTGAACCAAAAACCCAGCCAGGACATGAAGATGATTTTTAGCTGTGTGAATAAAACTTCAGGCATGACAGGCATCTCTGTGTTAACTCATCATGACTGCTATGAGATCCTGTAAGACCTGTTGGGTGAAAGCTTGAAACTTAGGAGTCAAGTGTATTACGTACATAATAAAAACACATTCCTGAAGTGTTGCAGGTGATATATGGTAATCCCTCATTGAAAGGCAGGGTTTATGTTTGGTTTGGCCATTTGAATTTAATTCTCTAGTTCTTAAAATGACTTGGTTAAAATATTTGACAGTCTTACAGATGGTTCTCAAGGATGTGGGGTTACTCAGGATGTACTAGCCTGCAGTATTACTCACCATCAACGACAGGCTGTTGACTTATTACTGATACATTGTTCTTGCTCCATAGTCATGGTTTTGCTGTCGTATTTATTGTGTGGTTCTGATGAGTCATTATCAGTAGATTGATATCTGTTCTTTTGTTGTTTTTCCCTTTATTCGTGATTCTGTCTATCTTTAGTTTCTTTCCACGTTCTGCCTTCACATGCATATTTACTAAAATCAACAGTTCTTATAAAATGAACGACTGTACAACTGTTTCCGCTTCACATAGTAAATAACTCACACGGTTTGGTAGGTGACATTAAGATACGCACATGATTTTGGGTTTTTATAAATTAACTAGACTTACTTTTTGAAGCCACACCAAATCATACTAAAGTTGACTATCTGTTTGTTTCTCTCTCTCTCGCTCTCTTTTTCTCAATGATACAGTTTGGAAAGCTGTCTCCTGATCTCTTCACCAGTGATTCAGACTTTATTTACTTTAAACCACAGGAATTGGTCATGACCTGACGGCCTGTTTAAACCCAAGGCAAAACCCCATTTCACTGAAGAAAAAGAGCTAAATGTAGCATCCAATTTACCCAGACCTTTCCAAACTCCCTCACGATGAGCCGTGCTAGGAAATGAGGAACAAGGTCAGTGATTCACTTTTCATTATATAATACCATAATATTAAAGGTAAAGTAACACACATAAACTGCTGTTGAAATAT
Organism: Leiocassis micropogon; assembly: GCA_028565275.1. Lineage (NCBI taxonomy): Eukaryota > Metazoa > Chordata > Actinopteri > Siluriformes > Bagridae > Leiocassis > Leiocassis micropogon. The sequence goes on along the minus strand of JAOVVA010000054.1, from coordinate 5,492,476 downwards.
ACAGAGAACAAGTAAAATCATCATGTCTCTTATGGTTTTACTGTATGCAATACTCAGACACTGATGATGATGATACATTATAATATATTACATATTAATTAAACTGCAACATAAAAAGATGGAAATCATTGAAAATAACTGTAATAAATAAATAACTGTGCCATGAGTCACACTTTCTGACTCATCACAAGGGTTGGCTTTTAACTTCAGCTGCATCAGCTGAATAGTGAGCCCACGTCTATATTTTACAATGTGTTTGAGTTATATTTGGCACTGAGGATGGCAGTGTCTTCTATGTCCCGATCTGTATGTGTTCACTGATGTAAACCAGATTTGGGATTTTGAGCTGAGTGTGACTCACCTCTTGTGATGGTTGGCTGTCAATTATTGAGTGCACTGAGGTGTGTTCAGGTGTATGCCAATTTCCCCAAAACAGAAAGAAAAAATAATTAAGGAAACAATACTATGATTAAAATGTTCAAAATAACAGTCCATATTGCAACACAAATAGACTTCCAATGTCTAATAAATAAACAAATAACTTGTTTATACTGCTTTATCCTGTATACAGGGTCACAGGGGCCTGGAACCTATCCCAGGAGACTTAGGGCAGGGTACACCCTGGATGGGATACACCCACCATGCCTAACCTGCATGTCTTTGGTCTGTGGGAGGAAACCCGCCAAGCATGGGGATAACTTGCAAACTCCATGAGCACTCAGCCGAGGTGGGAATCGAACCCACACCCTGGAGGTGCAAGGTGACAGTGCTAACCACTAACCCACCATGTCACGTCAATATAATAATTTAGAATTAGAAACTAAAACAATAGTATTAATAATTCTAATTAATTCATTTAGTAAAATATTAGTTTTAGCTTACTTGTATAAATATGGTATAAATATTAATAAGGTTATTATTATCAATAGTAGCCTAATAGTGGTAAAATTTAAATGTATATATTTTTAAGTTTCACTTTATTTCACTTCACTTCATGTCGTTAGATTTACATACAGAATTCGAGTCTTCCATTTTTCATGATTATTTATTGTTTTTGGTTTCTTTATCATTGCTTTCCTGCTTATTTGCTCCTCTCTGAAGTGAAACTGTCAACTGCCGCACTGTTGCCACTGTTCCCAGATCAGTCATGCGGTGTTATTTGTGGATAATGAAAAGCCACAGCTGGTCCGGGAACAGTCGGAGAAACAGTGGGGATGGCGTGAAAAGGTCATGTGATCATAGCGTTCATAACGAAGACAAGCCCCGCCTACTACATAGGTTGCCAGATTGATGTCAACCCCTTGATTTGTTTTAAAATTGCATTATGGTTGGTTGACTTCACATTCATGGAGTAAGATTAATCAGTAAGTCCCCTAAAAAAAATTCTTAAATATTTTGATGGATATTTTGAAGGAATAAAATGGCATTAAAAAAAACAAAACATTTACACATTTGTTTCCCTTGTAACTTAAACTTACCCCAGCAAACAACCAAAGGTGATTTTGGGGTCCTACTTTTTAAGTTGTCTAGTTTTACCACTGTGCTTATCTGATTATGTCCAGAATGGAGCTATTAGCAGATATATAAATGTTCTTTTTTGGACAAATACCTTAGACAGGACTCTGGATATATTAGAGGACAGACACAGAATATCTCACAGGTGCCTTCGAAAGTTCTGGGAATTTCACAGGTGGAGCTGGAATCCATCAAAAAAAGAAGAAGTAAAATGAATAATTGGATAAATAGATAAATAAGCCAAGGGTTAGGGTTAGCTAACAAACAAATATGTGCATAATAGGTTGTTTTATTGATTTTATTCATTTCGTCACTCATCTTGGGTACCTGCTTTATCCTGCTCTTGGTTGGAGTGGATTCTGTCCCAGGAACACTAAGAGTAAGGGGAGTAAAACCACACAAACACACACACACACACACACACACACACACAAAACCTAACCTTTGGACACAGTTTCTAATTCAATGTTGTTTGTTTAGTCATTTATTTTCTACAAGGTGGTATCAAAATATTACGAGACTAGTTTTGTAACACACCAACAGATGGCTGCACAGTCACAGGGAGCACCGACCTTCATAAGTTAGTGTGCCAAAAGACATCATCCTGTGCTATTCTGATCATATACTGTAAGTTACCACGTCTGTTTTTTTCATCATGGACAGCAAGTTAGGAATAAAAAGCGAACATAAAATTCTGCTTGAAACTGGGCAAATCTGCCACAAAGACGCTTGACACGATTCGGCAGGTTTACGAAGAGTCGTTCGAGGTGTTTCAAGTGGCACGAGTAGAACATCACTGGAAGAAGACGAGAGATGAGAAAGACCTTTATAGAGCTCAAGCCCTGAAAATGTTGAAATATAAAATATAGAGAAAGAAAATCAGGAAATACCATGGAATCAGAATGGGGTGCCAAAACTTTTGACTGGTAGTGTGCGGTAGAGGCAATTCTGCACAGACATTCCACATACCCATATGTTTTTCAGAGATGGGATGAAACCAGAGGAGCATGAGGAGAACACAAAGCTGAGTATCAAACCCTGGACTCTCTGTCTATTTCCTGAATGCTGTTAGGATTACAAGGGTTCTTAGTGGCTCAATCTGGCAACCCATGCAGGAGGGAGCTTTACCTCCTCGTACTGTAACAAACTTGCCACCGAGCTTCTGAGATCAGAGAAGATCAGAGCCGAAACTGCGTTTGGATCTGTGTCTGATCCGAGCTGATGAAGTCGGAGGTGAAGCTCTGGATACTGATGGTGAGTTCAGTGGGATTAGTGAAGCTTTTATTTCACTTCCTAGTGATTAGACCTGAAACTCATTAACTGTATACAGCACTGACAGGGGAAACAATGCTTCCTTTACATCAGTGATGGATTCATTCCTGAGTGTATTTTGTAGCCTTGTTATGCAGAAGTGTGTCAGGAGTTTGTGAAAGTGTGCCAGCTATACAGTCCTGTGCTGCTGTCTTATCTTCATGTACTTTGTCACAGATTAAAACAAGGTCATGAACTGATCAGGCAGCATCAAAATAATGAATGCATAAAAGTCATATAAACTCTGCTTTGTAGTTGCTTTATGGTTTATCTTTAAATGCCTGTTTAATGTCTAGTTCTCATCAACTGACATAATATCCCAGATATTAAACCTAAGTAAGTGAATTGTGTTAGTGAATTAGAGCACGAAGAAGAAACAGGGGAGTAAGCTTGAGGAATCTCGCCCTGCTGTGTGTGTGTGTGTGTGTGTGTGTGTGTGTGTGTGTGGGTTGTGCATGCTCAGTGCGTGTTTGGCCTCAAACATCCACAAACTGAGTGATTATTCCTGATAGTTGGTAGTCAGGGAAAGCAAACACACCTGCGAGTTTCAGGGCTGCCTGAACAAAAGATCCAACTTTAAAGCACATCTGAATTTATTAAATCAACAGAGTATTTCTTATATATATATATATATATATATATATATATCAAAAAGCTCAGGTTATTTCAGGAACAAGGTATTAGGGTTTGGCAGCTGATGAAGGGACGTGAGAGGGAAAAGAAAAGTGATTTGGCGTGTTTTTATCAAAGAAAATGTTAAACGCTGACTTGTGAACATACGCTGATAAGGCCTGCACATACTTTTTGGATCATTTCCTTTTCATACTCATTCCAGCAGAGTTGCACCACTGTTTTGATCCACCATCTTGATCCACTAGGATAGATTTCTGAATTTGGGAAGCGTACACCTGTAGCTGCTCTGGTGAAACCTTTATGACATAAACTCACAGTTAACACAATCCCGATAGCATTTGAAGGCAGCATGAGTTTCACTGTCTTTGTCATTTTTTTATACAATAAACTGCCATTTCAGTGTATAATAAACCTAATTGTGTATACACTGAGCGGTCACGAACAAATGAGCTAGCAGTCATGTGTATCAGTCCGCCAGTGTTTACTCTGCAACACAATCTCACCTGCAGAATTTGGAAAGTTGACATTGCAAACAGCCGCCGTAAAGTTCCAGGTGTAATAAAGCCATAATGCTGCTTAACTTAAGCTAACAAATGTGGGATTTCAGCATTGTTAAGCTCTAAAATAAGCTTTACAATCTGGTAAAATAATGTCATAATGCAGTAATGCATCTTGTGTATATTTTCTGATTGAATTCCAAATCAGAATTGCACATACTGTGTGTGTGTGTGTGTGTGTGTGTTTTTTTTACTTTTGTGAAACTCTCATCTAGTAAAACAAACCTGACTCATGCAAAGTTCTGGAAAGTCTGGAAAGGTAATACATGTAAAGGCAGCCAGTTACCAGGTCTGTTGTGAAAGTATGGAAAATCAGAAGACATTTTGGAAAAGACTTGCATGTTCTAGCTTTATTATTTTCAGCAAGACTCAGGACACTGTGTTTTTAAACCTGATGTCTTTTGATTTATTATTATTATTTTTTTGCACTGATGTTGAAAGTCTACATTATATTTTTCCCACGCCATGATGTTTTTAATGGCCTGGAAAAACTGGCAGGAAAACAGAACATACAGTATGAAGTCTAAAAAAGAAAAAAAGAAATATGGAAAAAACATTTAGTTTCAACAAGGAAATAGCCATGGAATCCCTATAGGAGAATACAAAAGTTCAGCTCTAAAACTGAACGAGGGGCTCCGCTGTACCCTTAAAGAGATCTTAGGCTCCAACTACTGCTCAGTTATTCAGATTGCAGTTTGACCTTCATGATGATCAGTGGTGAAAATTTGATCACAACAGTGGACAAAGTGTTCGACATGTCATGATTCAGTAGCTCACTATGCTAGCTCACTATACAGCTATGCACACTGTCCAATACCTTACTACACAGCGGTGCATACTTTTGATACTTCATTACAGCTGTGCACACTGTACAATATCTTACTACACAGCTGTGCACAATGTATGAAACCTCTTTACTGTGTACACTATACAATACTTTATTACAGCTGTGCACACTTTATGATACTTCATTACAGCTGTGCACACTGTACGATACTTCATTCCAGCTGTGCACATTGAACAATATCTTACTACACAGCTGTACACAATGCATGAAGCCTCTTTACAACTGTGCACACTATACAATACTCTATTACAGCTGTACACACTGTACAAAACCTTACTACACATCTTTGCACAGTGTATTGTGAGACTACTGCTCAGTTTGTGAACAGTTTATCTGTTTGAGTCTGTGTGTGTATCCATGTGTGCTTATGTACACACTAATGAAGGACTCAGTTCTCGAAAATCCCAGTGGGTTTGAGTTCAGAGGAACTAGGCCATAGATCTCTCTCTCTCTCTCTCTCCTTCTCACACACACTATCCAATGACACGGAGTGTTATTTCTGTTTTATTCCTTGATTACTGAATTCAGTGTGTTGCTCATCTTTCACATTGACACATCTGTACTACGTGGTGAAACTGATTTATACATTCTTACTCTCTCTCTCTCTCTCTCTCTCTCTCTCACACACACACACACACACACACACACACACACACACACACCACCCTCTGGCTAAGGAGTGGATCAGTTATTAAGGTCCTATGATCTAGGGTTCAGCATATAAACTATTTCACATATATGACATCATGTAAGGCTCAATAAATTCTCTACTTCTGAAGCTATGAAGTTGTCTTGAAGTATCACAAACAGTCCAAATGGAACACAAAACCCTCTTAGCCCCTAACTATAAATATAATTAATCAGTTAAGTTTAAAAGTTTAGCACCTGGTGTTTGCTTCCTTATTTTTGCAGCGGTGCTTTAAAACTAAGAGAGAGTTGCGCAACTTCATGTCTAAATCACCACACAGTAGAAAACAAAGGATCAGGAATATACAGATAAACAGGACATTCAGCAATTAAAGGGCATCCTGGTAATGACTATAAATATGGGTGGATGAAGCTAAAATCTCTCTGAGTGGCTGGCGGCGGGACACTTTTAAACCCCAGTCATTTTTATAATAGTGTTTTGCTGTTTTTTTAGAGTCATCTGACCCCGATACTTCCCCTTATAATTTTCCTTGTTATAAATGTGTTGTATAGGAGTTGAAGAACGTTATGGAGATTGGACGTGACAGACAAGCCTCATGAATGCCCACATGCACTTTCCAACCCACATCTGAAGATCTTGACAGTTCAGTACTTTTTTCAGGTATGCCGCTGTTTAAACTACTGTATTTCATTCATCTTCTGTACCGCTTATTCTGTACAGGGTCGCGGGAGGCGACCTATCCCAGGAGACTTTGGGCACGAGACAGGGTACGCCCTGGACGGGTGCCAATACATTATTATCCTAATTAGTCTAACTGTGGGAGTCCGGAGGAAATCCTTTAAGCTTGGGGAGAACATGCAAACTCCATGCACACAACCCCGAGGTGAGAATCGAACCCTGACCCTGAAGGCGCGAGGCGACAGTGCTACCCACTAAGCCACCGTGCCGCCTCCTACAGTAGTTTGTTGTATCAAAATAATGTGAGCGAACAAAGTTTTGGCTTAAACCAAGACAGATAACACTAGCTATAGTACATTTTATAGCAATTTATTCTTACTGGGTGATCCTTCCATCAGGAATATTTGATTGTCAGAATGTTGCGTCAGCGTTAATTTGGAAACATTATAGACATTGGGACAACGCTGATATTTGGTTGCTTTTGAAAGTTGGAATAACTTTGATAAAATGATATCAGTCCAAAATTGCAATAGGATGTGATTTTGGAATGGGATGATTACTTCAACACAACTTTGCAAGTGTGCCTTTGAAAGATTAACTAACACAGTTTATTGAAAAACATCCTTATAGTGTTTGTTAGTTTTTATATTCTTCTTTCATTGATTAAGTTGATTCCATAATTGGGACTCAAACCCAGTCCACAGCGATGAGAGCGCTGAATGCTAGCCACTGAACTCACATACACCGATTAGCCACAACTGGCTGAAAAAAAGTCAGTGCTGGGCATGATACTACGCATGCTCACCACACATGAAGCAGGCAGAGAGTTTAAGGTTCTTGACCCGGCCTCCAAAATTCTTCCTCCAGATCTTAATCCGACTGAGAACCCATGGGATTTGCCAGACATTTACATTTATAACATTTGGCAAATGCCCTTATCCGGAGTGACGTACATTTTATATCATTATACATCTGAGCATTGAGCATGAGGTTTAACTGTCTTATTCAAGGGCTCAACATTGGAAACTTGGTGCTGCTGGGGTTTGAACTTAAGACCGTCCAGTCTGCAGTTCAGTGCCTACTTACTCCTGCCCCCCTCGGACAAACAATCCCGATCCATGAAGGGCCCACCCCATAATCCACAACACCCAGAGGACCTGCCGATAACATCTCAGAGCCAGACACCACAGCACACCCCCAGACGTCTTGTGCAGTCACGCCCCGAAGGGCCAGAGCTGCACAGGCAATGGGTGTAATGGTGTGGCTGATCGGTGTACACTGGTTTGTCAACAAGCTCCAAAAAACTCTATCTTTATCTTTATCTAAATAAAAAAATAGTATATAACTGCAATTTATCAAACCATTAAATTGGAAAGCTGTCAAAAGTTGGACACATCTTCTAATTCAATGTTTTTTTTTAACAGAATTTCAAAACTAAGAAATAACAAATATGGCATTAGGTGATTATGTAACAACAACTACAGTCAGTTGTTATTTTAAGACACAAAGGTCAGATGTCCTGGAACAGTTCTTGCAAGAACAGTGTTGTGTCAAGTGCATTTGCAAAACCCATAAAGCCCCACGATGAAACTGTCTCTCATGAAGACCATCCCAGGAAAGCAAGACCAAAACCTACCTCTGCTGCAGAGGAGACGTTCATTTAGAGTCACCAGCCTCAGAAATCACCAATTAACAAACAGCACTTCAGATTAGAGGCGTTATGAAGGATTTACAGATCATAAGTAGCAGAAACATCTCAATATCAACTGTTCAAAGGAGATTATTGCTTATTTTGATCGCCTTCAGCATTGTTTTAAACTGTAGAAAGAAATATAAAATTAGGAATTCCAAGGTGTGTCCAAACTTTTGACTCGTAGTGTATAGTAGACGTAAAGTCCACTTTGCTGGTTGTGTATTAATACAAACATTCCTGCAGACTAAAGTTACTGTAAATATCGGGTCAACCAATATATCTTTAATATTATAGTTATGTTGTTACCTGCTCATCAACATTGCAAAACTGCTGTGCGTGTTGAAAAAGTAAGCATTTCTGGGTTTAGGATGTTCTTTGTCTGGAATTTTTAGAGACGCCAGTATGTGTGAAATAACATTACCTCAATGAGCATGTCTGTTTTTCTAAGACTTCGCACACTAAAGTTAATGTGTATGTAGGTGAAACTGGGTGATGGAGTTGTGGGCGCAGTAGAGCCATAACCGAGAATCGGCTAATTATCCTGCATAAACTGTCGTAATCTGTGGTTAAACGTTGCCGATGCTTTGGGTAGGTTGGCTTTTCCTGGCAAAGGTTGTGTTTTGTGTTAAATAGCTGCCCTGATGTGTTCTCATCGCCCTTCTGTCACGCTCCTGTGAACTGTGCTTGTGCTGGAGTCAGACAGACTAATTTCACTCTAGAGCCCGTTGGCGTTATTCAACACTTTAATTAAACCCATTAGCCTGTTAGTGCATAGCAGGAGCGTGAGGTTTAATTACTTATGATCGCTGCTTATTATGGAGGCGAACAAGTCTTTTTTGAAGTTTTTTGAAGTTTTAAAGCATTTTGAAAAAAGAAATTAACAGAGTAATTGATACTAATTACTGAAGAATATACTGTATTATTTTAAACAATGATAAAAGCAAAAGGTTGAGGTTTGAGAAATGACTGAAACGGAGTGTGTGTAAAACTCTTGCCCACAAACATATATATATATATACACTACCGTTCAAAAGTTTAGGGTCACTTTCTAACTCCATGATGGTTCCTGATTTTTATTTCTTTCTACATTGTAAAGGAATGCTGAAGGC
>JAOVVA010000054.1:5452921-5481579 GCA_028565275.1 Leiocassis micropogon | reverse complement strand
ACTAACTGTTGTTTTTGTTGTTGTTATGTAATTACCTAATTCCATATGTGTTATTTTATAGTTTTGAAATCCCCAGTGTTGTTGTAGAACGTAGAAAATAAATCACTAAACAAAAACAAAGAAATTTGCAAGTGACCCCAAACTTTTGAACGGTGGTGTGTGTGTGTGTATATATACATACATACATACATACATATACACACACACACACATACACACACACACTGTATATATAAATAAAAACTACTATATAGCCAATTGTGACCACCACACCTACTGTATATGTGCTAGTACAGTACTTGTACAGTGGAGGAAGTGTTATTAAAGTATTCTTGATGCCAGTGAGTATATTTATAACATATGATCACATTGCCCCGCCCTAAAATATAGGTAGTTCCCTTGAAGGACTGAAATAAAGTCAGCCTTATGCTGATTGTGGGTAACTGCCATCTAACGCCCACGTCCTCTCCTGCTTTGGTCTTTTCCATAAACAAATTCAGCTCTTTACTCATTAACATGTGAGCATTACTCAGTGTGTGTGTCTGTGTGTGTGCGTGTGTGTGTGTGTGTGTCTGGATGTTTACCTTCATGCTCCAACTAAAAGTACCCGATGTTTCATTAGCTAATTTCCTGTGCCCCGCCTTGTTGTTGACATTCATGCTGAAGATCTCAGGGGTGTGTTTCAGCTTCACGTTTTCCCACTGAAGAATATGTGCATGTGTGCATGTCGGGACCGTCTGCCAAACAGGACACAGCGTAGTAGAAGACCAGACATCATACAGTAGATTGCTGTCGGTAGTGAGAGTGCAATCCAATACATTCAGGATATAACTGTTAGACCAAATCCACCTTAATGAGTGGATCCTGTTTGACCCCTAATGAGTCTAATGGTTACATTATATTAATAAACAAATAAAAAAATCTTCTTGGATTTAGTGAGAAAGCTGCAGTATGAAGAAAATTTTAGGAAAGTTATGCTGAGAGTATTGGCTTGAACTGTAACGCACTCATACAGTTATATATATATATATATATATATATATAAGCCATGAATAATGGGTTACCTCATATTCATAACTCTAAGACATTTGCCATTGCAAATACCGTCCTTCACCAAGGAAAACAAGGTGAATGTAGATGTGGGTGGAATTATTATCCTCACCTGTCTGTGTAACCGTATGCAAAATGAAGTGAAAATGATTTTAAAGTCTTTTTAAGGCTTGTACTTTTCTCACAGTCAGTAAAGGCTCGTCTTTGGTTATGTACTCAGGTCAGTCTACATTTCGAGCTGTGATTCGAGCATTTATTTATTTTTTTAAATATAAAAATAGATTTATATTAAAGGTCCCATATTGTACTATTTCTTTAGCAAGTTCTCTTTAGCATGGGCCTCAGAGCTCTCTCTAAAGGTGTCTTTTAATGCTCTAGCCAAAGTTAACCTCAGAAGTTTTAACTTCTGATTCTAATGCTGGGTTTCAGTGTCTAAGTAAATGAGGTACTGCTCAGCCACGCCCCTCCAGAGAACAGCAGACCTGAGGAACAAGCTGGGGGGAGGGGATCTTCTTATATGAGGTCACTTCAGGGCCTAAATCGGATTGGCTTATTTAAGCCCCCGCCAGTACAACCATTGAAAAAGGAGAAATAAAAGCATATTTTCTGTTCTTTTTTTTTATTTTGTTTTTTTCTTGATGCTCACACAGGAGACCCATCTAAATGTCTAAAATTTACTAAAAAGTAAGCAGAATAGGTCCTTTTTAAACTTGAGCTGCTTCCGTGCATCAGAAGTTATTATGAAAAAGGGGATTTTTTAGTGGAGTCTAGATGTCTAACTGTCTAGAGTTAATCAGCAAGCAAAAATTCATATAATCAAAACATTGTGCAGGCTTAACCTTTTACACAAATCCTGCATTGAGACTTGAAGCTGCTGGTGTTAGCCGTGATCATTAAAGTAACCAGACTATTGTGCAAGCCTAGATAATGTACAGCAAATTTCAAGAAAGTCATGCTGAGAGAATGGGCTTGAGAAAACCTGCTACCTTAAAGGTATCCAAGCACTAGTGAAACGGGATAAAAAAAAAAAGTGAAAGGGAGTTTTTCACTCTAATTACTGTGTTCTCTTATTCTGCGCAAAAGTCCTGGTTTGACTTGAATTCCTGACTTGAAAAGTCCTGGTTTGACTTGAACGTCCCTCATAAGATCATAAACCCTACAATTTTTTTTATCCAATTATCCCTTTATTTACCCATATTCAATAAGCAATCATGGTGGAGTGCAGAGTCTCAGGAAATAGTCTTAGTATTAGGAATACTATTAGGTGAGAATATATTCTGGATGGGGCAAATTTAAGCAATTAGCATAGCCAAGCCACACACCGTCATGCTTTCAGAGGGGGGATGGAAGCCAGGGGAAAACCAGCTAAGTCCTTCTTTGTTGCTAGAAGTTCTCATGTATCATCTGTAAAACATTTTGAACACATCGAAGTAAAATCTAGTAATTATTCACTGACTTCAACTCTTAGCTTAAGGCCAAATTTTCTGCTGAAGTCGATCAACCAACACATGTTTGTTGTGCTTCTGCAGTTGGAGCTTTCACTTTTCACTTGCGCTCACATTTTACATACAAAAGTGTGAGTGGGACTGCTGTATGTTTAGAGGGAGGTGATGAAGGGGAGGATCGCTGGCTGTGTATCTTCCAGATTACTGGGATTAATCTCTTACCATGCGAAGAAAGCCCAGGTTAATCCATGAGCTGCTGAGAAACCAGTTTACAGTACAGATTATTATTAGCACAATGTGGACCAATGTGGAAAATTACATGTGAAATTTATATAATATATTGTGTAACGTACAAAAGATGTTGTAAATCTTCATAAGTATGGTACATCTGAATTAAATCCATGTGCACGTGAGGAGCAGCGAGTACTGATGTTACCGTAGCAAGAACAAATTTCTGCCAAAGTAGAAGACAGTATTTATCTTTTTGCTATGAAATATTAGCTGTGTGTAGGTTTTTTGCAGCTGCCACGCTGGATGCTGTGCATTCTCACATAAAACACTCACTCACTCATTGTCTTTATCGCTTTATCCTGTATTCAGGGTCACAGGGGGCCTGGAGCCTGTATCACAGGAGACTTAGGGCACGAGGTGGGGTACACCCTGGACAGGTTGCCAATCCATTGCAGGACACACACACACACACACACACACACACACACACACTCACTACAGGCAATTTGCGAACACCACTTAGCCTAATCTTCAAGGCTTTGGACTGTAGGAGGAAACCGGAGTACGCGGAGGAAACCCACCAAGCACGGGGGGGAACATGCAATACACCAACGTGCCAGCCCACATAAAACACACTGATTATTATTTTACTATTTAATTAATTAATTAATAAGCTATTTGATGAAATGTGTTGGATAAAATGATTGTGATTAAAAAACAAATGGTTTCAGTTTGTGCATTTTTTTCTTATTTTTATTTTTGCAAAAACAATTCCTTCTGACAAATTATGGAGTATAAATAAACAGTTCTTGGGACAGGTTCAGCCTTTTCTCCGCTACAGAAAAGAATAGTTAATTTGTCATTCCTGTGGTTATTATTTTATTGACCTCGAGTTTCACAAATCTTGATTTAGAAATAAACACTTCTCACAATCCCATTCCTCCCTAACCCTGGCCTGAAAATGCAAGTTCAGCTGTGCATCTACAGCAGGGGGTCGTCCTGCTTTCTCGCTTCCCATCAGTCCAGGCTGAACCGCAGTCACAAATAAAACCCAGCACCAGAAGGAATGAAGACCTTTGGGTCTGTAGTGTGGGTCAGAACTCTCTGTGCTTTCCTCTCTGAGACTCCCACACTATAAATAAGCTCCTGTGTGGAAGTGAAGCTGGGATATGGTGTAACAGTTAGGTATGGGAGAGGTTTGTTACGTACTAACTTTTGCATCTGGTCCCCAGACATGTTATAATAAACAAGCTGTTGTACAAAGTGATATTGAGATTTATGTGCATGTTATGGTTTTAAATCCATAAAATGTGCTAGGTCTTGGAGTCAAGTTGTAGCGATGGCTGAAAGTCTATAGATGGCAGCATTCTAACGTGCTTTTTAAAAATTGATGTGCAGACGGCCTAGTGATCTAAAACGATAGCAGTTTGCAGCTGATCGCATTGAGCACGTAGTTTTTCCGAATCAGTCCAGCTCAGGCGATTTTTTAATAATCAGAATATTATCGAAACACATTAAATGGAAACGTCCTAACCCCTGACTCAGAAAATAAGTCCGCATCTATCTTACCTATTTTTTAATATACTGCATTGATTTAAAAAAAAAAAGAGCTGAGCATGTGATCCTGCTTCTTTTTTTCTGAGATCCACAGAAGCGGACATGCCAGTGTATACCCGCAACAACTACACTTTATTTTTCCCTGTAAGCTAATGTGAGTAAAACGCTAGTTCACTGAAGGTCAAAGGACGCAGGGCATGAAGGAAATAAATGAACGCCCTCATGCCTTTTATTTAAAAACCAACAAGATGGAAAAACTTGACCCTGCGGTACACTGTAAAATTATGCCAACAGAGAAACCCATTATCTGTAGGGTCGCTCTGTTTACACAACAAATGGAAATGACATCATATCTGAAGTGCTTTGTATGGGAACTGTCTATTGTGTGTTTCTATGTGTGGCCTCGCTGTCTGAGGCTTTGTGGTAGTCATACTCGGACCAGGTTTTAATAATAGCCCACGGTATCATGGGAAAGCGTCTTCCGTTCTATGTCTCTGCTGTTCTGGGTTTTTCTGGGCTGTTCCGCAGAGGTCGGCTCTTTAGCCCCGTTTCCTCTACATGACCAAATTAACACTGGCTAGAACGACCCATTTAGAACGGACCTGAAAGCAACCCGTGGAACAGCTCTATAGCCTACTTATTCTACCCTACTTACCCCAGTGCGCATGCACACACGCACACACACACACACACATATATATCTATATCCCAGCACACACATATACAGCATACACTCACTCACTCATCTTCTATACCGCTTTATCCTGTATTCAGAGTCGCGGGTACAGCATACATAAGTGTATAAATTATGGGTTTTCAGGCCTTCATAATTTGTTTATGAAAAATCAATGGTCTTTGTTTCAGTGTAGCTATGATTGCATATAGTACAGTAGTTTTGTTGACAGTGTCCGGGGTTATTACTGCGCATGTGACGCGCTCCATCGCTGTAACTATAGCATGCTACAAGGGCTGTTCAAGTCAAACCTGGACTTGTGATAATTTTTTATCTTTTGTGAATGAAGGTGTAAAACCGATTGACATTTACAGAAGACCTTAACATTTGATGGTGCAAACTTTTTAAAGAAGGCTGTATGTCCGAGAATGACGATCTGAGCTGAGGTCGCTCGGAGCCCACTGCGGACATTCAACCACTGATCCTTGACTTTCGATGGGAAACTTGTCACCAACTTGTGAAAGAGACACATTTGTCTGTGGGAACTGTACACACGATGTTTTCACCCACACCGCTTGCACATTACAGGAACTCGTCTGGGAGTTAGTGCCACATCCCCCGTACAGTCCTGACCTCACTCCAAGCCATTTTCACATATTTGAGACATTAAATGAGTTCCTGGGACGGCGGCTTTTCAGACATGACGCAAGCAGTCCGATCATGGCACTGGTGTGCTGAGAAAACTTTCAGAGCTAGTGAAACACTGGGGTAAGTGCATTAATGTAGCAGGGGATTATATATGAAAAGAAAGGTTTTTACTCACATAACTGTGTTTTGTAACACTGCACAAACAAAAGTCCTGGTTTCACATGAACATCACTTGTGCTTGTTTAAATCCCTTAAAACTATGGAGGAATTTTCATGTGGATTGATTAGCAGGAATACATCATCCTCGTCGTCTTGTTAGCTGCTACAGCAAATAACCGGGTCCACATATTTAATTTGGCAGGATTTTAATTTTAGATACGCCATTCTGAAGTAACACTTGGAACTTAGGACAGGTACTGAGAGTGCGCTTACTTTTGCAACCCCCAGTGACTGGTGTTGGGTCCCTGACCCGTAATTGAACTTAGGCCATGGCGATAAAAGTGATGAATGCTAACCACTAGTCCACCAGGGACCTAACTGTTATAGCACATAAAATGCTAGACAGACTCAAATAATTTTACTTGTGATGCTGGGACAAAGTCTTTTGTTTTATTAGGCTGTATTACAGTATTTGCACTTTACTAGCTTATACTCTGCCAATAGGATCTTACTATACATTACCTATATACAGTAGCTTGAATCATTGGTAGTCTCATTCATATATCCAAGCATACAGTATGGGCAACTTGCAAACTTAGAACTAATCTACTTCTGCATACTCCAGTCTAGCAGGTGTTTAAACAAAGTGCGAATCTATTCTAAATCTAAATCGATTCAGTCAATCAAACTGACCAATCAGAGATAAATTAAATTGCACAGTTGATTTAGATGCACAGCTCGTTAGTTACCAGATGTTAGATTGGTCGCTTAGTTTTCTGGGCAACTAAATAATACATAGATAATACAGTATGATACTAGTAAATTTACCTACTACATAACATCAGATAGCTATTGCTCCAGCTGTATAATTAGCATTAGCTAACCTTAATATTGAGAAAAAGAAGTGAAACGAGGGCTAGTAGTGATGTTATATGATCAACATAGTGATTTGCCGACAGCCAAAACATGATATTGGTGGTAAAAAAATGTCTCACCCAAGTGAAAAAGTGAATTTTCAAATAGGGTCATATAATTTATATAACTATAACCATTTTCATAATACTTAATGCTTCTTATCTCCTGATCCATGCTTAATTTTTATTGTAAATATGCATAAACCTTTATATTTTTATTAGACAAAAAGAAACATTTTCTAAGTACAATTTCATCCATAGTGTCTGTAGCATTTTTGAATTCAAATCTTTCAGTGCTCTTAATTGTCATTCAGATGAAACTCGACCAATTTAGATTTCACGTGAAAAGCCATAAACTTGAAAAAGTGTATTATTCTAAAAATGCAAAACTGTGAAGATATTGCAGCAGCATGAATTTGATGGTATATGTGATGATAATTATTGGGCAGATTAGAAAAAGCAATTTTAACTGAATATATATAGTTTATTATGTTTTATGGCTACATTGCATAACGTGTGTCTAATTTGGAGCATTTAAACAAAACCACTATTTTTTATAATTTGGGTAAAAAAACTCATTAATTTTGCACAGAATGCTTTAATTTAAGCAATACTTCTTGCAGGTCATATGCTCCTAGAAGCATACAATTTTAGTATCAATACTCATGAAACAATATAAATGATTAGCATTTTAAATTATGGTTGTTTGAAGTCAGTCAGTATAATGCTGAAAAAAGGGGTATATAAAATCATCTTTCCAAAAAGGGCCAATTTTTAGGGAAGCAAGATTGGTCACTTCCATGTTGCATAAATTTCAGATGTAACACACATTTTCTGTGTTATATGTACTGTATAACATTAAAAAAATTTTAAAAAATAAGCACTAATACTGTGTTTTGGCCGTGAGCAAAACCTTTTGCACCGTCTCTACAATGACTCGGATTCAAAGTTTTGGTGTGTGTGTGTGTGTGTGTGTGTGTGTGTGTGTGTTTACATAAATCCCTATGACGTTCTTGTCATACCCAGGATTTTACAAGCCATTGGACAGAGAATAATACGGTGATTACACAGGAGAGGAGTGTGTCTGTGAGTAAAGGTGCATGACACATTCCAGACCTGTGTGTCATTTCCTTGTTGCGGCTGGTTTCGGCTGAGCACAGTTCATATTTCACACACGATCTCACAGACGCACATACACTCAAATCTCCGAGGCATCTGTCTTCTAATGAGAGGCTGGAAAACCTGTGCTGAGGAAGCAGAGTGAAAACTAGAGAGAAATAAAAAGAACAAAAAAAAAAAGGAAGGATGAGGCCTTCTTTCGCAGCTGGGCTGCGCTATATAGAACACGTGCAGGGGAGAAATAGCATTTCCTGAGGGAGGAGAGAGGATGGAGAGAGCGGTGAGAGAGAAAGAGAGCAACGAGAAAGAGGAAGGGAGAGAGGAAAGTGTGTGAAGCTGGCCCAAGCAGTCGAAGATGGAAGTGTGTTCTGTGTGGCGGATTAGACGAAAGAACTGAAGAGACTTTTTTTTTTTTTTTTACCTTCAGTTGGCAATGGAAGCAAACTGGGGTATGTAACATGAGCAACTTTGTGCGTTAAAGTTGTATAGAATTAGAGTTGTAGACTTTTCAAAAATCTAAACCTAACGTTATATTTTATTAAAATGATTAAAGGGGCATAGAAGTAAAAAGTAGATTCTTTATAACATCTGTATGTAATGTAAAATGCACACTCAGGATTGTGCCCTGCACGAGACAACGTTTACTACGTAGTCACTGTGAGTGAAGTTTATTTATAGATACAGTTTCTGTATAATTATTTTAAACTTCCTTTAACGTTAGTTTGACCTACAGCAAGTTGTGGTAACGATTAAAGGATAATGACAAAAATGGTGCAATTAGGCAACACAGAAGGGTATTAAGCAGTAAACACACACAAAAATATATAATTTTATTGTTAATTAAAACTAGAAACTGTTAGTCTAGACTTCTCTTACTATCATGACTTTTCTTTCCTATTGGTTTCAGTGTTTGTACTGAATGATTCATATGATTCATCTAATAAATACACTGAAACCCAGTCATGAATTCATCGATTTATCTACACTCATTAATAGATGATTCATTGCTGTTAATCATGAAAAAGTAATCTTCATTGCTTGAAGGTGAACAATTTAACACGGTATGAATATGCTAACAGTGACGTCTAGCCTAGCTTATTTTCTGTCATGTTCTATGTCGTGTACTGTTTAGGATTAAAGAGCTAGCAAATGTTCTAGTTTTGTTCAGACAGGTTTTTATTCCTGTTCGTAAATCTAAATGAGCATCCTATGTTAATGTCTGCAATAAAATATAGTACGGTAAAATATCTCAGGTATGTCATTGTTTCAGACGTATAAGATTGTACTTCTTTCTGTGGTGTTTTCATGGGGTTTAGCTGTTGCTAGGAAAGACATTCGTAGTCGAGATGGAGTTGATTAATTTTCTAAAACAGTGTCTCTGTGAGCTAACTGTTATACTGTATGCTATTGTTTCTATTCTAATAAAGTACACAGCGACTTTAATGGTAGACAGTCCCCGTTATTATGAGGTGCGTTCAAGTCAAACTACTTTTGTAACAAAATACCTTTATTTCTATATTTCTATATTCCCCTGCTACACTAATGCACTATTGGACACCATCGAGGCAGAAAGTTCTCTCAGTACGCTGGAGCCATTATCGGACTTCCTGCTTCATTTCTGAAACCCTGGCCTCCCAGGAACTCCTTTCCTGGCCCAAACAGGTAGAAATTAAGAGTGTTTTAGTGTAGCAGGGGATTATTTAGAGAAATAAAGGTTGTTTTTACTGCTGTTATTCAGCAAGATCAAAAGTCCCGGTTTGACTCGAACACATGTCATATACGTATTTTAAATAATTGTGTGATTGTTTATGTGTTGAAATTTTTAACATTCATAGACGCAGTCTAAAACAACAGCTCTTTGTGACCGACAAAGTCAAAGCGCTACCTTACGATATCTGACACTGGAAACTTCTCTGGCTTTTGTCTGATTGTTTGTGGTTTGTCTGATTTGCTACAAAGGAAAGAAAAACCAGACGGGTGAGGGAAAGAATGTTTATAGCTGTTATTATGTAAGTGAAGTTCGCTGATGTACTGTATGAAGTATGACATGTCGCACTTTAGAAAATGGAGAATTGTTAATTGAGACCTGGGAAGACTGTATTATGTATGTTGCTGTGATGTCAGAGAAATAAAACTTGTCCCTTTTGGAACCTGCTGTTGATGGAATATTATCTACTTTGGGATTGCAACCGTAACTCTGCTTTGCGTTGGGCTGCATAAAACCACACCGGTATTAATTAGTTAAGCAATATCACACAGCAAGAGTGCAGTTATACTAAATATCAGCATGGTCCTAATTTCGCTCTAGGATATACAAGCTTGGCACATGTTTTACGCCAGATGCCCTTCCTGACGCAACCCTCCCATTTTACCCGTGCTTGGGGCCGGCACTGCATTCAGTGGCTGGGGTTTGGGCACTGGCTGGGAATTATATATATATATATATAAAAACAGAAATTCTGCTTGGGTGGCGTAGCAGGAGCCGGCGTAGCGGGCGTCCCTCACCATGTAACAAAAGGCATCATTACCTTTTATGTCATACTATGAGGTAATAATTTATACCGCCATCTGATCCGCAGCAAATTTTGGCACAGGTTTTACACTGGATGCCCTTCCTGACACAACCCTCCAAATTTTTTTTAACCGGGCTTGGGATCTCTAGTAGGTCTATAAACAGGAAATTAATATCAAGTAAGTGATTTTTTTTGCTCCGCTATTGGAAATAAAAGCCACTAAGCCAAGCTTCGGCTATCTGTCTGGGTCTGATGATCTTTCATATAACAATTATCAATTGCCTTGTCAGCTGATGATGCAACTGACAATACAGTAGTACGTAGGTGCTTACATCGATACACATACCGAAACATCTCAATGCATTTATAGTGAATTTAAGTAGGCATAAATCAATGGACTAACAACTACTGTAGTTTCCAATAACCACATACTGAGTGTTTAGTTCACATGTTTTGAAAAAACCTCTAGAGAAAGAAAAGGAAAGGGTTTCCTCATGCACATTATAAAACTTTGTAACTTTGGTAAAATTTTCCTTGACGGTGAATGTGCGTATGTGTTTTATATGTTAAACAGTGCCGTCCTTCACTTGCCCTGTTAGCTGTACTTGTTTATGCGTGTGTGTGGGCATGAATGGGCGTACAAATCTATATTTGTAACTAGCAGCAGCACTGTGCATGTACTGTATTACTTCATAAAGGCAGATTTAGTGTTAGATCTGTGCATGTCTCAGTGCGTCACTGTGAGCTGTTTTGCCTTCCTACACCATCCTGTTTACACTGAGCGTTCCTGCCAGTCCAGTCACAGCACCTACTCGCTGTGAGGCTGTGTATGTGTGTATGCATGTGTGTGAGCAGATAGAGTCACCAAGACTCACTGTACTATGTTTTTTTTCCCCTGTGGAGTTACATGACCAGAGAGTTAAAGTGGAGACGTTGTTGATCTGAGCATCAGAGCAGGGGCTGTACAGCAAATCATTTTAATTGTAGCCATGATCCTAGTATATTTAATCAATATTCTTCAATCTTACGGGTTTGACTGGCTGTTAATGCAGACTGTAAGGGCGCATGTTGGCTTCCATCTATCTATCTAAAAGAATTACAATTAACTTGGAGGGTTTCCTCCATGTACTCCGGTTTCCTCCCATAGTCCAAAGACATGCAGATTAGACCAACTTGGATTTTCAACCTGCCCGTAGTGTGATAATGAGTGTGCCTGGTTGCCCTGCGAGGGATTTGCACACCGTATGGCATGTGTCCCGCCCTGTTCACTGTGCACTTCCTGGGATAATCTGCAGCCACTCGCGACATTAGGGCCCAAGCATTATGACATCAGCCTTATGTCATCATAGTGTATGAAGGGCTCTCTTCTAAGGATTTTTTTTTTCCCAACAACTGGGGATTTTTAGGGTCTTGACATGCTCAAAAAGTCACTAAAATAAGCAGACAGGTTGGAATCTGCTGTTATTAGGATGCGTGAGAGTCTGGGCCCCGGGCGTGGCATAGGGCCCCCTACATGAGATTTTGCTCCTTAGTTCATACACATTTGCACATATGCACACAAAACTTGGTACACATTTAGAGCTCATTGAGCTGAACAATTTTGCATTGCATGTCATGGGCTCTATTTACTGTAACAGGAAGGCAGTTATTTTGGGTCGTTTGCAAAAACGCAACCAATGGATTTTTATATATTCCTCCTAGGGGATTTATATGATTGCCAACAAACCAGGCCTATGTAATCTCAACACATTGAGGATGCAAAATTGCAGGGGGATTTTTGATATCTCTAATGGGTCAGTCATGATGATGCCTTAAACGTATGCCAAAAAGTGGTTAATAACTTTGTGACATTGTATTAAGTGATGTCACATTGAGCAACACCCTGGTGTGATGCTATTTTTCCATCATCTGGGCCTTTTGGAGGTCTAAACATAATTTTATAAAAAGGGGGACTTTTATGTCACAATGGTCTTAGTATGTCCCACATGTGCCCAGTGTGCCCATTGTCTTTCTGGTGCGCCCAGGTGGCGATG
Source organism: Leiocassis micropogon (assembly GCA_028565275.1). Taxonomy (NCBI): domain Eukaryota; kingdom Metazoa; phylum Chordata; class Actinopteri; order Siluriformes; family Bagridae; genus Leiocassis; species Leiocassis micropogon. The sequence continues at coordinate 5,469,237 of JAOVVA010000054.1, read as the reverse complement.
GCACAGAGTGCTTGGGCCCGCTTATTGTTGCTTGCAACTATATTTTCTTTTTATTCCTTTTTATTTGTGAGTGTGAGCATAATATATGTAAATGTAGAAAATAATCTGGAAAAAATATTTTTATAAAAATATACAAATATATTTGTGTGTGTTTGTTTGAGAGAAAGAGAGAGAGAGAGAGAGAAATTAATTATACTCCCTTAACTTGTAAATTGGATAAACTACTAACTTATTTAATATTATTAGCTACTTGTTAAACTTCAAGTTGATCAGTGTGTAAGACCACGTTACATGACTGTTAATGATTTCATTGATAATCATTTTTGGTAGTCTAGTCTAGTCTAGTCATAGTCTAATTTTGCTGACTAATTTGTTCATTGGCTTAAAATCCAGACGTCTGAATTTTTTTGTACTTAATGACTTGAATCTGATTAAACATATATTAGTATTGTAGAATACATGACCAGTTGGATAATAAAGTAACGGCCAAAATTAGATAATTACTGGATTATGCAAATATATGTAAAGCACTGTCATCATAATAAGCTTAAGGAAAGAGCTAGACCAAATCTGCTATATAAATCACTATTGTAGATTTTTTAGGAATAGTCAAATGATGCCGCTACAGTTTGATGCATGTGTGCAGTACACGGTCAAAACATCCAGTTTGTAATCTGGTAAATAACTGCACATAACTTCACTTCATTTTGATTTAATTTATGTTTTTTTTAAGTTTAGAAAGTTTAACTTCAGGAAAATACCTAAGTACTGCCAACATTTCATTAAATTCGGTCTTTCCAGTTTTGCATGATGCTGTGACAAGATCTGTCTGGACAGACATAGTACAGGCAAAAGATTTTATTAAAAAAAACAAAACAAAGAGTCTGCATGTTCTTCCCATGCTTGTTGGATTTCCTTCAGGTACCGCAGTTTCCTCCCACAGTTCCAAGACATGCAGATTAGGCTAATTGGCGTTCCCAAATTCATAGTGTGTAAATGAGTATGTGTGTGTGTGCGCCCTGCGATGGCTTGGCACCCTGTCCAGGGTGTACCTCGTGCCCTAAGCTTCCTGGCATAGGCTCCAGGCACCCCCGCGACCTTGAATACAGGATTAAGTCGTATAGGCGATGAGACAATGAGATCTATCTTACAATGAGTAAGATAACCAAGACAGAATTTAGTATGTAGAATCATCTCATTACAACATAAAAGTGTCCAATCTGGTCAACACCTAAACAAAGTAAACATGTCTTAGCTGAGGTTTTAATTTTTTTTAGACACGGCTAACAGCAGTCAGATTGGTGCCTAAATTCATTACCATTTGTAGACTACTGATGCCAGTTATTACATGAACCCTGTGACCCCACCTTTACAGATGGCAAGAGAGAAAAACAAATGCTCACTAGCTGCCATGTCTTCACATTCTTACTGTTGTGGGAGAGACAGCACTTGTGTCTGCTGAACTTTCCCAGGAACACAGTCACCAACACCCACCATCTCCGTCTGTGCTGCTGACCCCTCCTGTGTGCGCTTGTTTGCTTTGATTGACAGCAGGTGATGTAATCAAAAGGAAACTTCAGCCAAGTATGGTCATTTAGCTACTACTTAGTGAAAGATAGCAATTAGATTAGCAGTGATCACGCTAACTAGCTACACTGCCATCCAGTTCATTCTATTCAGTGTTAGCTAGCAAGATAACAAACAAAGTAACTGCTATGAAAAATGTCAAAGGTCTTATTTAGGACTTTTTAGGACTGTTCATTTAGCAGACGGACAACAGTACTAAAGCTAATGATCCATTTTACATGGCAACGTTATGAATTGGACATTTTTAAACATAATGCTAAAATGGAAATTCCATGCTTTAAATTTTAAGTATTTAAATACTGTATATCCTGGGTAAACTATATGAATTATACTCTTGTCCATTTTATACACATCTTGTTTAAAGGGCCCATGAAATTCGACAGTTGGCTACTTAGCCGTTTATTAGACATCTGCTTGGTGTTGCATCGTTTATTCAAAACAGGGAGATAATAAAGTATCTAGGACTGATTTTACATGTGGCATTTGCATCTGCTGCCAGTTGCCACCGGCTCTCAAAATAAGGGGCTGTTAGTTGCTTCATCTGTCATCATAGGCATGAAACTTAACCAAAGACCTCATCTCTCAATGGATTCAGCATGCAACACTATATAAATCTAAAAGAATCTTCTGTCCAAATCACCTGAGCATGCATCTTACTTACAGTAGTAGTGAAGCAAAGACTAATGAATAAAAAAACCCTGAAACAAGTAGAAACTCCGAGGCAGCATCGTGCAAGTTTGAAACAGCACCACAGGACTGACTACAAGGGGTGTCAAAACTAATTTCATGGTTCAAATATGATACAACTTTTCAGGAATATTTATGAAGCAAAAAAAATCATAATAAAAATAAAAAATTGGCTGAAAATTTCACTATTTCTACTTGTACTGTGGCTTGCCTTAATAGTGTTGATACAGTTTTATTCATTCAAATACAAAAACACTAAGTAATTAAACTGGTATTTAAATTTTTAAAGGAGATTTTTATTAGTTCAGCCCTAAAAATACCCACCATCTGGAGATTTACAACTATGAGGAGCATTTAAGTCATGTCTGAAACGCTAGCCTCCCAGGAACTCCATTGGCCCATGTGGAAATGGCCTTGAGCGAGGTCAAGGCTGGACAGGGATGTTGCAATAACTCCCAGGCGAGTTCCTGTAATGAAGGAAGTGGTGTTGTAAATGATTCGACAGTTCCCACAGACAGATGCATCTATTCCGCAAGTTATCAGTGATTTTCAAGGATCAGGCGTTCCACTTGCCGAATGTTCACGGGAACGCCTGCAGTGGGCTCCGAGGCACCTCGGCTGGGATCGTCATTCACAGACTTGCAGGCTTCTTTAAAACATTTGTGCCATTTAAATGTTTTACTGTGGCTAAGAGTATCATCGCTGTACCGCTTGAAGTCTTCTGTAAATGTCAGGTTTCATTACCGTTCCCAGTTTGATTTGAACGCTCCTTGTACGAAAAACCCTTCCCTGGTAAGTAGGGCAAATAGCTTTAATTAGCTTCAGCACTCATAGATTTAAAATGCCTAAGCAAATTAAATCTGTATTAATATATACAATCCCATATGATTAACCCTCCCTGGGATGAGTAAAAGTGAAGCGTCACTAATGTAGCCTTATAATTAGCCCAGACAAAAGGCTCAAGTTATTTTTATACTGAGGTGGGAGATGGACAGTACTAAGTAAAATTATACTGAGCATGTTTTAGTAATCCAAATCAGAAGCTGTTAAAACCGTAATGCATCTTTGTACTTTAGTTTACTTTGTTCTGCTAAAATATACTACTTCTAGGGTAATAGTAGATGAGTACATAGTAGATAAATACTTTAGAAGTGCATTTGTTCATTCTATTTAAGCAGAATAAATGAACATATAAGTTTCAAGTCAAATCAAGTGGCTTTTATTGATATTTCAATTATTTGCAACTAGTACAGTACATAGTTCCCCCAGGACCATGTTGCTACATTAAACAACACAGACCTACATGAGACTACACACATACAAGACTATGTAAAGTGCATGTGTACAAAAGAAGGTCAAAACAGAACAATAGGCACAGAAAAGAACAGTGGATTGTTCACCAGTACAGTACAGAGTTCTGTGTTTCTGAATATTCCTACGTATAAACAAAAGGTTAACTTCAGAACACTTTGGCTTGTGTGTCGAGGTTATGTAAGGCCAAAATAGAGTTTCCATTATAAAGAAGTTTCTTCAGGGAAGCTAGGGTTAAAGTCTTCCAATATTCCGAAACCTAAGAGCTTTTTTTTTATTTTTATTTACTATACTTACTGTACATTTTTATCTGGGCTTGGGACTGGCACAGCATACAGTAGCTGGGGTTTGGGCAATGGCTGGGAATGTAACCCGGGCCTTCCACATGGCAGCCAAGAAACCACTGAGCATCCAATGCCCATCAGCAACATTTTATATAACTTTTTGTTTGTGGTTGCATGTGCAAAAGCATTTTTATTTGAACTTCTTTCGACATCTGTGGTTTAGCAGTGGCATTTACAGTATGATTATTCACCTTTTTTTTTAACGTTGTGAACAACATTGGAAAACACGTTCCTGCTTTTTCAAATAAACCAGCTGTCGGACTAAAATTCTACTGAAATACACCCAGCAGAAAAACCTTTTTCACTAAAGGGAAGAAAGTGAAATTGTGTAAAAGATGCACATTTGGTTCTAGCAGCAGGGAATTTTCATGCTTCATGCAATCTTTGTTCTGAAACAAATTGAGTTCTCAAACCTCAATTTGGCTAGCCAAAAAAAAGTGCAGCAATGTGGTATATTTGTTTAGTAAAGTAATGTATGTCTTAGTATTAAAATAGTGGTTAAACCAGACTTCTGCCCTGATGGGCTACTTACTGTTGTTTGGCACACAACAGAAAATTGTTCTGCCAGCTAGGATGTTTTTGTCTGTAATGTGGCCACCCCTGAGATCATTCAAATCAGACTCCTATTGAGGTTTTTGTGGATTCCTTGAATAGTTTATTGGGAATTTTTTTTTTCCATAATGGAACTTTAATACGTTCGCACAGAACACTCTAAGGCCTCTTAAAAAAGCACACACACACACACACCCACACACACACACACACACACACACACACACACACACCCCGTGACCATGATATGCTGTCCACAGACAAATGAAGCTACTAAATTATCTAAACAAATTCTTCTCTGTGTTTGTTTCTACATAGTTTATGTGGGTGCAGTAAGCCACAGGCATGGCATTGGTCCAGTCCCTTCCAGTAACTACTGATCACCAACTTCCAGGTCTGGAGAGTCGTAGACAGCGTTCCTCTCCTGTTTCACCACCTTCTATAGGGGGCATGGGGTCTGTTAGCAGTATGATCCCCAGCCAAACAGCATACCATGGTCGCAACAACCTAGAGGCTACGGCTCAACTCCGCCGGGGTACACCAGGTTCTGGACGACTTCTTTCTGATTCTTCTCATGAAGGAATTCCATATCAATTTCAAAGTCAAACACCATCAAGCAAGAGAAAGGCCATTGCAGCTCGAGGGAAAGGTATTGTTGGGCGATCATATTCACATGAAGATTTGATCACTGACTGGAATGATAACTGGTTGGGTTCAGTCCAGAGTGGAGTAGAGATGGGTGTGGACGGGCCTCCCAAACTGGTGCCTGTTTCTGGGCAGTTAGAAAGGGTAAGGACTACTTTCAAAAGCCCACTGTGTAAGAACACCAATATAGCTAACACAATGAAATGAGTTAACAAATGAAAAATTATATTGAACAATTATGAGTTTTAATATTTTTTACCATTTGTGTTTTGCAGAACATACAGCAGGCCATCATCCGACCAACAGCTTTCAAGCCTGTGGTGCCAAGGAGCAGACATTCTATGCAGTATCTCTCACCACGGCTAGGTGGAGGATTATCAGGGAGCCAGGGCAACCTCAGTGCACTCTCTTCAGATCAAGATACCATCAGGCCAGGAACCACAGAACGACGCAGCTCCTACAGTGGAGCTCGAAATGGCTTGTTCAGTCAGTCTTTCACTATGACGGACTCGGGAAGGAACTCATTGACTAACTTGAATGCATACAATGGCCCTGTTTATAGTTTAAACCAAACAGAAGCTAGCAAGCCTGTGCTTAGCCATGGACACTCTAATTCAGACAGTGGACGTTCATCTTCTAGTAAAAGCACAGGGTCTTTTGGAAGTCGCAGTCAACCGGGTGTATCGGACATGGGATCAGGTGGAGTCTCTCCTCCACCAATAGAGGCTTATGAGGCAATTGTGAGGGACCTGGAAGAAAAATTGAGAGAAAGAGAGTTGGAGCTGCAGCACCTGAGAGAAAATCTAGATGAAAATGAGGTGGCTATTTGTCAGGTGGGTAAAGAGTTTTGCCATCATGTCTAAAAAAGAAAAAAAAATGGACCAAATTGGACCATTACACTGGTAATTGCTGGTAAAAGCTTTTCAGTTTAAAATGTTTTTTGGCAATATACCATACTTGATTAAAAAAAGACAGCTATAAGATGCCACTAAAAGCACATATAATCTTTAAACTCTGAAAACAGTTCTTAACCATAAAAACCAGTATGACATAACCATCACCACTCGCTCTGAGAAATATTACATTATCATGTTGGCAGGTGTATGAAGAAAAGCAAAAACGCAGTGAGCTAGAGATGGAAGAATTGCGACAGAGCTGCGCCACTAAAATGCAGAAGGCATCTCAGAAGGCCCAGCGGGCCCAGCAGATCCTTCAGTTCCAGATCTTCCAGCTTCAGCAGGAGAAAAAGAAGTTGCATGATGACTTAATGCAAGCCCTGCAGGAACGTGAGCGGCTTGAGGAGCGTTGTGCCTCCTTTGAAAGGGAACACACTCAAATGGGACCAAGGCTGGAGGAGACCAAGTGGGAGGTGAGACGAGTGAGAACCTCTTTTCAGGCTAGGAGAAGGGAAATGCACCTCAAAGTGTACTTAAAAATAGCATAATTAAACAAGAAACAAGCGTGATAGACTAGGTCAAAACAAAGGTAAGTGACATAAGACAAGCTGCAGGCAGTAAACCAGGAGATGATCAGGGTGGTACTGTAACACACGATGGAAAAGTAAATCAAGGTGATGGATGTTATCTGAGAGTTACATCTAGCTTGGAGGATTTGTTAGAAGAAAATAGAGTGTAAAACAAGGATAATATATCTGAGATAAAGAAAGGACTGAGCTACATAGACGGGATAAACACAACAACAGAAGATGGGTAGTGAATTGATTTTGGACTGATATAAGAGCTAGATTGAGGAAATTGCATGGAAATTACAATTAACCACAACAGTAGACCAGAGCCACGAACAGGACCTGGAGTCACAACAAGAGATCCAGGACAGATAGAGAGAGTAAACTGAACTAAAGTCTATTCTAGATCTCTATCTGCCTTCACTGAGATCTAAACTGGGGCAGGAGAACGACAGGGAGGTGAGGCAAGGGCGGAAAAGCCAGAGCTCAGGAACAAAAACTGTAATTGTTAGCAGTCTTGGAGGTTTACTGTATATTGAGAAATGGATGTTCTTTGGATGTCTGATGGCACCTACATTCTGAACGCATTTACTTTCTGGTTAGGCCTTTAACTTAACTTGTTTTAAGGTTTTCCTTACAGGGCGAAACAAAAAATGCTTAAAAAGGTGTTAGATTGTATATGTAAAGGTTCAGCAGCACCACAGCAATGACCCTATAGAGGCTGCACTGAATCAAGCAACTTTGACCAGCGTCTGTGGAGGAACCCATTGTGGATATTTACAACAAAACATACAGCGTATAATGTAGTAATGAAATTACCCAAGACCTATGTGTTTATTTGTGAAAAGCCAGACATCCTACCTCTCCCAGAAGATCTGGGTGCCTCCTGCATATTGATAGCGTCTCCCTGAACAGAAGTGAGCGAGCGCGAGAGCACAGACATACTGATTTGTTTTGTGCTAAGCGACCCTATTACTTTTCTTAGTGGGCAGTCCTATTCCCCAGATATCGTATATGATTTATGAGCATCAGAGAGCTTGGTTGGGTTGGTGCAGGAATACAAGAAGTCAGACAGAACAAGGATAAACTCATAAGTGCCCGTCTTCCAACTGGATAAAACAAAACAAAAGTCAAAGGGTTGCTATTTCTGAATGTGAATTACTGTTACTAAAGGCAAGGAATGTGTCATTTGGTGTAGATCATACTGTACACCATTAAGGTAACTTCAAACCGTTATTTGTCATACATTACTGCACACTGAAATTCTTTATTCCTCACGTATCCCAGCTTTTTAAAAAAATTCTTTCTTGATTTATTTTTGTTAGTAGGCTGGAGTCAAAACGCAGGGTCAGCCATTTTATGGCACCCCTGGAGCAGACAAGGTGAAGTGCTTGCCCTGCTTAAGGGCCCAACAGTCAACCTTGTGGAGCTGGGGCTCGAAATGATGAGCTTCCGATCAATAACTCAGAGCCTTAACACATTGAGCCACCACCGCCCATGATATAGAAATTCCTATCAATGTCAAAAGCAACCTTGGTGCAAGCTAATAATTTTTTATTTTTTATATTTTTTATAATTCATGTTCATTAAAGCCTTAAAAGGTTTTACTTTGAAAAATAGAATCCCCTGGCCCAGACATTTCAAGCTATCCCAGTCCACATAGGCTCACTCTCTCATGCTATCCCTCACTACATTAAAGTTCTATGCCAGTTATCAATCTAGCACTTTTTCTTCTACATGTCTAAGAATATCCACTCATCTCTGCTCATCCCCAGGTGTGTCAGAAGACAGGTGAGATCTCTTTGCTAAAACAGCAGCTGAAGGACTTGCAAGCAGACCTGTCTCAGCGAGTGGGAGAGGTTGTGACACTACGAGGGCAGATGCGGGAGGCACGGGCTGAGCTTCAGAATACCCAGAGCCAACTACAGGAGGCACACACGCATACACGCACTCGTGCCCTCGAGCTGGAAGTGTGCGAGAACGAACTGCAACGACGCAAAAGCGAGAACGAGCTCCTGCGAGAGAAAATGAGGCGTTTGGAGGAGGAGTCGATGCGACTCAGCCAGGCTTTAAATGAATATGCCGAGGTCCAGCAGGAATCAGGCTACAGAGGTGGTGCAAGTGTTGAGGATCAAAGGCTGGCAAATGATAGCGAGGAGGTGAAAGGTCAGCGTGAGAGCTCCAGGCAGCAGGTGGAGAGGCTGAAAGGTGAGCTGGCTCGCCAGAAGCAGCTGGTAGAGGATCAGGCGGCGGCGTTCGAGAACGAGCGCCACTGCTGGGAGGAGGAGAAGGACAAAGTGATCCGTTATCAGAAGCAGCTGCAGCAGAACTATGTTCAGATGTACCGGCGCAACCGTGAGCTCGAGGCAGCCCTACGCGAGCTTAGTCTCGAGTTGGAGAAACGAGAGCAGGACGACGAGAGCAGCGGCAATGAGGTCACCTTTGACGATGTTGCTGCAACCGAGATCTAATACAATACAGGCCAAATTCTACTCAGTTTTCTCATACACAGTTGCTTATTTAATCGATGCCCTGTTGACCCAGGCCATCGCTTTTAATTTTATAGCAATATCAGCTTTTTTTTTTGCTTACTGATTTAAAAAAAAAAAAACATTCACTTTCATTCACTTACACTAAAATGTGAAGCAGAAAGCTGTAAATAAACTCGAAAGAAGTGTTGGAAAAGATCAGAGACTGTGTTACCTGTATTCTGACATGCCCCACCTTTTACATGAGAAATGGCTAGTTGTCTTTGTGTGCAAGGAGCTTGCTGAACAGACAGTCGAAATGCCAGATTGTGGAAAATACAGATATTTCCAAGAAAAGAGATTTGCCAGAACATTGGTGGAAGAGAGTTCATGATCCCCCACTGCCTTTCAAGGTCTGTTTAGTTATTTAAACGACCTCCTGACTGTCCAACAAGTGGAAAATTTGCAGTCCATCTAAATTAGGAAACCCCTTTATGGTGGTCAGGGTCAGGCTAGAGCTGGGAAGCAATTCCAGGAACACATCCTGGATGTGTCACCAGTTCATCATATTGCACAAAGCACATTAGGAAATTTCTCTACAAGGTCATTCTTTGCCTATTCCAAATTATTAGGAATATAAACAATAATTATAGACACATATGTCCTGAAGCCTATGTCTATGGATCCATCTGAATTAAATGACAATGACTAAAATCATCTTTTGGTTATGCATATCCAAAACATTGTAACCCTGTTAATTTAACCTAATCTCCTGACTTGAGAATTATCTGTGTCATCTAATCACAAATAATTAATAATGAGCATGTTAATTTGAACTTTAAATTGGTTATTTTTACACCAAAGAAGAATTAACATTAAAAAACAACCAGAAGATACATTACTGTAACTTTTCATATACAGAACCCTAAAAAAGGTTATTGAAAGTTATATAATAAACTTCGGGTTATTATATAAAGAGAGAGAGGGAGGTAGGGGTCATGAATATGTCACATATATTGTGACTATATAGTGTAAGCTTAGTCATTTCAACTGTCTTAAGATGCAATTTTTACAACACATCACACTAAATGTAAAGTTTATATGCCTCATATTTGTGCTTTTATCTGCTTTACATTGAGTGCATTACAAGATTATTTGTCTTCTGTACTCGCCTTTCCTGGTGCAGTTAATGGAAACTTAATGCTCATATGCACTTTGTGGGCTGTGAAACTAGAAGTTATGCTGATTTAATACTTAGTTATGGAAAGGTGTTGCAGGAGATATCGCTTCAGCTCTGTACAACTGCCTCGTCTGACCTTTGAATGTTGTATAGTTATTTCAAGGGTCACTTAAGTGCACTTTGTGTGTGAAGATGTTGTATGGTGTGAGTGTTTATCCCAACTTATCCTAAGTCATCATACGTCAGCTGAGAAGATCTCCACCTCCTAATGAAGTAGCAAAAAGTAGATCAAAAGACATGTAAGGAATCAGGACATAAACAAGTATGCACACATTTACAGTTCAGAGAAGACATTTACCTATTTTTATTTTTTGAGAATGGAGGGTTCTTTAATTCTACATAGATCCATTAAACGTTTCCTCAGAGACCCAAGCTAAAAAATTGTTTAGCAAGGTTGGACCAATACCGTACAAATACAGAGACCTGGGTGCCTGGGACAAGCAGATTTCATGTCTGGACATGGTGGACTACAGTAGAACGTTAAACTACCAGAAGAAGTAAAAAATAAATAAACCTGTCATCCATAGAATAGTTCTAGCATTTGCTTACTGTCAAAAATATGATTACTGCCAAAAGAGAAAAAAGGAAAAGACTAAACTGCCTGGCCAAAAAAAAAAAAAAAAAAAATAGTTACCATTTCAGAAGGGTCAAATTATTGGGCTGCGTCAAGCAAAGAAAACAACTAAGGAGATTTGAAATTACTGGAACTGGGTTAAGAACCCTTTAACACATTTTCAAAAAAATTAAAAGATGAAGTGCAGAACAGTCAACTTAGTGGAAAAAATGTGGTAATAAAAAAAAAAAAATGGAAGTTGCATGGAAAAAAGCAACAACAAAACAAAACTCTAATAACCTTCACTATATGTAATAGTAAAAGTAAAAGCATTTCAATAAAACCACTTAAAGTGTGACTAAAAAGCAGAGAAAAAGGGTGTGAATTTGCTAAGGAGCATGAAGATTGGACTTTGGAGCGATGGAAAAAGATCATGAGTCCAGATGAGGCCAGTTCTAGAGTGATGGGCGCGTCAGGGGAAGAAGGGAAGCGCATGAAGTAATAAAAGCCTCTGGAGACGCGTCAGTTATACTGTAGGCTCAGCAACGTTATGTGGCAATAAAATGAAGTCAGCTGACGACCTGAATGTACTGAATTACCAGACTATCATCTATGGAGTTTTTTTTCTTTTTCTGATGGCCATATTCCAGCACTCAGATTGGAGCAGGATGAATCATTTTCACGCATAAACTGGACACCACACTGAACATGATTAAATGAATTCTTAGATTGTGTGACTTTTTTTGGCCAGACAGTGTACATTAAAAGATTCTTCACTAATTATGGAACAGAAGCATTTAAGACATTTTCATAGCTGGTATCTGATTAGAAATTAAACTGATAAGTCTTATGTCTATTGGCTCATAAACAGAAGACAACACTGTTTCACTGTGTTAGGAAATTACAGCTAGCAGGACTATAGACAGCTTAAGCAGGGTAACATTACAAATACACAGTCATATTATTTTGGTGAAATATATTTATTTGAGGTGTCAATAAATTAGTATCAAAGAAAAAAGGAAAGGGCAAAGCCTAATTTTTTGGCTGTTCATCTATTGCTGTAGTCGATAACTTTTTTACCGCCACACAAAAACTGGACAGTGTAGGGATTAGTAATGAGGGAAAAAACAAAACTTTACATTAACGAACAATATTATGGCATGAGGGTTATGCGGACCTATTTTCATCATAGTTGAAATAGACTAATTTATTCAAATAGATATTTAGTACTTGTGTATGCACTAATGCGGATATTCATAGTTTGTTAATGTTAACTAATACCATAAATAAAGTTAATTATGAAATCCTTAAAGTTAATTCAAAAGAAATGTCTTTGCTTGTGAATGTAGAATTTTTAATTCTGTCATACCTGTAATACACACCTGTAATGCACAAACATAAGGAAACCCCCCACAAAGAGGCCATTTTAAATACTGTGAAACACGTGTGTTCTGCCAGACTGTGTGTATACTGTATATATTCTCAAATTGTCCTTGCCATTTTAGTATCTTCTAAGGTATACAAAATAAAGGCATAAAAAAGAAAAAACAAGCATCCTAAATTCGATACTTGTAATATACCTGTACATGGACACACTATAGATATTTGGTAATATATTGTTGTATAATATAGAATAGTCACTGTGAGTAGACCAAAGCATTGTCACGTATTTGACGTGGTTGTTTTGCCATTAATGTGGTGAAAGTGTCACTGAGTGTAAGTGCTATATAAATATAATAATTTTGTAACTATTACAGTATTTGTATGAAGCCATAATATTGTATTTTTTCATGCTGTATATTTCTGACTGTTTTTAATAAAAAAATATATCTGGTAAATAAACAATGCATTCTGGAGTCATTTCACTCCGTCATGTTATTTTACTTATTTCCTTTACTTTTAATTTTATCAGGTTTCAAGTGAAAAAAAATGGTACATTTATTATTTATACTGTACGTCATTAAGCCATTCATTTATTCATTATTTTGTATATTGTTCTCCTGTTACACAAAAATTGAACACATTAACATTGATTATAATCAATCAAAATACTCTACTCAGTTGCACTGGTGTCAGCATCATGGAATTCGCCAGACAAACAAGTCAGATCACACTCAGATCCCCCTAGGGGTTTTGTGGAGTCATGCCCTGAGGGGCCAGACCTGCCCTGATGGCACAAGGAAAGCTGGCACAAGGGAAGCCAACAATACCAGGCTTAATTTTATGGTTAGTCTTCATCAATACTGCCAGGCCAAAAACAACAACAACAACAACAAAATAAAGAGGTGTGTGCTCTAATATTTGCTAGGCCGCCTTGTAGCTTTGATTAGCTAAGGCTTTTGCATTGTTTCAAAAACCTTATACAGTGTCAACACCAACATTTATTTTTCGTCCAAAGTTGCATTATTTTTTGTCCACTATCTTGGCTATGAACGCAATTCAATTCGCATAAATATAAAAAATATGCATAAATTATAATAATTGTCTTAAAAATAGTAATAAAGTAAAGCCTTCCTTCTCAAGCAAAAGCAAATCCCAAGGCCTGTTTCAGATACATTATATTAAAAAAAAAAAATCAACATAAATAATAATATTATTTTGCCTGTCCTTACTGCTGCAATGCATTAATTGGTAAATCTATGTAATATTATATAAGGTTTATATAAGGTTTCCATTCTTTATGCAGGAAAAAAAAAATTATTTTATTTTTATGTTCTGCAGCGATCATGCTTCCCTGTCTTATTTGTGGTTATGTCTCCATCATGTGGAGATTCCTTATAGTAACTACAGGTGCAAGTGTTTGTGAAACAATTCCAAAAACAACATGAATAATTATTTAAAACAAGTGCTAAAGCTTTAGAACACAGAATTTATTTGTTTAGTTGGTGAAACACAAAAGAAACAATATTTGTGTTGTATTAGTACAAGTCAAGTTCTAGATAATAATTTTCCATTTACAATGTTGTTGTTGTTGTTGTTGGTCTTTCGGCTGCTCCCGGCAAGGGGTCGCCACAGCGGAATACCCAGTCCACACTACAACTTGTACAATAAAATTATATATGATGATTATTATTCCTATTCATTTCCTATTAATATTATTTTTTATTATTAGTATTATTATTTTACTAATAAAATAAAATAAAATATCTAAAAGAGAAATCCTACATAAAATTTTAGAACAGAATAATGCCTTGGGAGGAATAAATTCTGAAAATGAATGAATTAATAAACATCACAATAATATTACTCTGTTAAATATATTGTTTAGTATCCAGAAATTTTAAAGTATCATGACATTTTTTATTTCTCTATAAATATAAAAATTCACTACCTTATGTATAGTAAATACACAACTGAGAAATAAACATTGTTAGCTCTGAATTGAACAATGTTAAAGCAAGCATTCAAAAAACAAACAAAAATTCTTTATGAAAATATGAGTTAGAAAGTCAGACTATAGACAAACATTGTATCTGTATGTTCAAACTTGTTTTTCTTTACTTTGACACCCATCTATGTATATACAGTATAACTGTTGACTGTATGATATTAAAAGGTCCATTGTATTATCATTCTAAACATAAAATTATGTACAGGCAAAGGAAAAAAGTGGGAAAAAGTTCCAAAATATTTAATTCTATAATCAACATGCTTAGACAATGATTTAGACATATACAGAAAAAAGATCAAGACAGAGATTTGATTACAACTATGGTACGTCTCTCTTAAAGTAATTATTATCTGCCTGCACCAAACTTGAAAGCAAAGTTGGACGCACACAACTGACCCTGAGAGCCCTGACCTCAACCACAGTGAATGCTGACTGCCCCGCTGGCCTCCTCACACTACCTCACTAATTCTCTTGTTGCTTGAATAAACAAATCTCCCCACAGTCATGTGTTAATATGTAGTAGCAAACCTTAGTGGAGTGTATTATAACAGCAAAGAGGCCAAATCTGGAATGAGATGCTCAGCAAGCTATAGTGGACAGAGATATCTTCTGGGTTCACTGGTTTCCTCTTACAGCCCCACAAATTCCATGCTGGAAGGTGGGTCAGTGACCAAACTCTGGGCGTGTATCTGTATGTGGGACAATGGACTATGTGTCATCTAGAAAGTATTCCTACTTTGTGATCCCCACAACCTTGACCAGGATAAAGTGTTTATTAAACATACTGTAGATGAATTAAGGTTTTTTTTTTCAGGAATGTATATTATTTGTGTATAACCAAACATCTGGGACTGTAGTTCTGGGTGTGTTTATTAATAAATTTAACACTAACACACAAAAAAGTAAAAATCAGTATGAACCTACAGTATCATTTTTGTTACAGCCAGAACTACTGTCTAAGCCATTTGATTATTTGGGGGCACAGTTATAATTTTAGGGCGGCACGGCTTAGTGGTTAGCGCTGTCGCCTTGCACCTCCTAAATCCAGGTTTGATTCCTGACTCGGAGTCTGTGTGCTTGGAGTTTGCATGTTCTCCCCATGCTTGGTGGGTTTCCTCCGGATACTCTGGTTTTCTCTTGCAGCCTGAAGACATGCAGATTAGTCTAATTGGCGTTCCCATAGTGTGTGAATGAGCGTGTGAGAGTGTGTGTGTACTCTGCAATGGATTGGCACCCCATGTTGAATGTACGCCACCTCATGCGCCAAGTTTCTTGGGATAGGCTCCATGTGAATGCTTATGACAAATAACACAAAGATTGAATAAAACAAACATTAAACAAAACTGTAAACTCAACAAGAGAACAGCAAACCAACATAGACGGATGCAAGACAAAGACCCACCTGTGATATGCACTATATATAGACAGATTAATCAACTTAACAGAATTCAGGTGACCGTCATCACACCATGTGACTATTGTAGCATGTGCTGGGAAATGGAGTCAAAAACAAGAATCAACATAAAAGTTCTCACAAAACATGTCAAACAACCCAAAAATTAGGAGACAAACATGGAAGAGACATTATAGAGACATTTATTTTTTATTTTTTTTATTTATGTGTTTAAATAGTAAATCAGCAAATTTAAAAACCACTTCAGTAGAAAACAAACTAAATACTGTATGTATCACTTATTAGCTCCTGTATGTGTGATTGCCGTACACAGTGATTCTCACGCTTCGGTTAAGTTTCTGGAAAGCTACATGCCGTAGCAAAACTGAATGAAGCAGTGATTATTTCTTTACTGATATTAAAATTAACAGAAATTTCTGGAGTGAAAAGGTAATAACAAAGGTTGAGTTTTAATGTACTGAAACAGGTTCTGAGTTGCTGAGATGTCTCATTCTGTAAATAAATGGTTTGGCTAATCCTTTCCTATTGTTACTGATTTTTGCTATTCCACTCACCAGTTTGCATTTTCTCCACAGTCAGTCTTTACACTACGTTCCAAATTATTACGCAAATGATATCTTTCTCTGATTTTCATAATTAGTCAATGCAAATGACAGTCA
>JAOVVA010000054.1:5380727-5391428 GCA_028565275.1 Leiocassis micropogon | reverse complement strand
GTAAAAGTAAAATTACAGATTTTAAAAACTACTTTAAAAAGTAGAAGTACACAAAAAATCTACTCAATTACAGTAACACGAGTAAATGTAATTTGTTACTTCCCACCTCTGCACACACCCAGACCCTGGAAATACAGTACGAGGCGACAGTGCTAACCCCTAAGCCACCATGCCGCCTGCAGTTAGCATTGTGCTAGACAATCATAACTTTCCCCACTATGTTTGCCATTATTTATCTGAAAATACTTGTTTAATGTGTAGAGTACACAGAAGGATTAACTTTCAGAAAAACAAAATGCATTTTTTACCCTTTTACCCTTAAAAATCTATTATAATCAACAGTCTGGAGGGGAAATAGTTCAGTTTAGCTCATGGTCAAATTCGCTGCCTCTGTTGAGTCACTGGTTTCCTCCAGAAGTGTGACCATCTTAACCTATGTCAAATTGAAATATAACTGGAAACGAAACACTCGACAGATGAAATAATCATGGAATCATTTACATGACTTCATTGAAATGTGAGGGTGTGTCTAACAAAAACAACCAAGTTATTTAATGACCTCAAATGACTCACAGAACGTTTGACTGTTTTAATGCTTTTATATTTGGGCACGAAAAAATAAAACTCTGGCCAGTATCCGTTTCTAATATCCATGGAATACATGTGACTAAGGCTGAGTAATATAGTGATAATTTTATCTCAACAAAAAATGATGTGTATGTTTCCTTTCTGACAAATTTAAAATAAGGCATAAATGGTATGGCATTTCTACTTTATATCAGCACTATGTCATTCCCAACTACAATCCAAAAGCTGACAACATCCTCAGCCCATAAGTAGGCTAACCCTAACAATGCACAGGTGTAAGCTGTTCCCCGTTAAACAGTCATTAACCATCAACCACGTGAAAAGCTACCACTCACAGAGGCTTATGTGAAAGGATGTCAGTACACCACAGACAATGTACCACACAACCTTAACCATGGTTTAAATTTCAGTTCCCCTTGTTGGTTTTTCTTGGCACGCTTCTTCTTCCCCATCCCAAAACGTACAGTACCACTCTAGCTTTCATTATGCATGAAATTTAAACTTCTTTCTTCTATAAGTAGAGTCTGTCAGTGAAGTACTTTATGTTGTCCATGATGATATTCATAGCCAGCTAGCATAGTTATAATATATGATTGCATTTTAAATCTTTAGCTAGCAGTGTATGATTGGGCTTCTTTTGCTTTAGCACAACTACAGTAATAGTTAGGATGTCAATGAAGTATTTGCTTTACAGCCAGCAGCTTGCAGTATTCTGAAAAACAGAACTAGCTAATTAGGTTGCTAGCATGAAACATTTTACAAAAAATGTCTCCTGCAAGTTGAAGTAGTTCCTCAAAACTTACTTGTAATTACAAGGGCGAAGTCTTTGTATAGTAAAATTGGGAACTCTCACTTCTAAGGCAACAGCTGTGTCAACGGTCACCCTAATGATTTTAGGTTTAGTGTATTATGTTCAATATCTGTTCATAAACTATTCACTATTAAACTTGGGACTGTGAAGGATTTCCAAAGGGATTTCTTAAAGAAATGGAATTCACCAGCCACTATTAGCAAAGCTGAACATTATTATAGTACATTTATTTGAAAAGTACATCCTTTTGTTTCTAGATTGTTTGACTTTAAGCTGAAATCAACCGGGACCTGCTGTGTTTGTTTGGTTGAAAGTTCAATAAATATCATAATAATAATAATAATAATAATAATAAAAAACCACTTTTTTTTTAAATTAAATTCCCATAATATTATCTTACACATGTAAATAACCATTATATGTTTTATTTTGTGGTTTTAACTATTATTGAATATATTTTACTGTTCAAGGGGATCATAAGAATAAAAGTCCCTATATAATACTGTACATTAAAAAAGTGACAGAACGACCCTTCCAGCTCTTACAAGTACAAAGACTTGGCATTGTAGCCACACGACAGCTGTAGTTTATAAAACAGGAAGTCACTGAGGCAGCACTGATAAGAAGCTCCAACGGCAATACGTCCATCATCCTAACTTCATGTAAACATAATTTCACCATATTCAAAACAGCAGGATTTCCCCTCTCAGTCCAATCTCAGTCCTACTGGACATGAATTACTTGTACTAGTCACATGATGTTGTGCATCACTGAGTGGTTTATACTTAAATAATACTGCTTCCACAGCAGAACAATAAGTAAAAAAGAAAAGCCAACATGTGACGCCTCATGTCTCATTACAACCACAAAGAGCGGAACCGTCTACAAGTTCTCAGAGATTCATGTGATTTTGGTTACTGTTTTTTAAAAAAAGTTTATTTTTAATTCAGAGAGCATTTTTCTTTCTGCTGAATCAGTCTCGGGTGATTCAAATGGTCTGTGTTTATTTAAAGTTCCTTCTCCAGGGAAACCAGAGGAAATATGATGCACTGTTCAAGAATCTTATGCCTAGTATAGCAAAATGCTATTACACATTAACATCAAGTGATTTGTGAGTGTTTACAGGGTGGGTTTTCAAAGGGCCTGAAAAAAGACTTTTATTTTAAACTTTACTCCCACATCAAGGGCAATCAAATATGTCTTATAAAGTGTTGAACCTCTAAATGATTAAATACATCAAGTTTTATCTTATATATACACTTATAAACACTCATGCAGTGGACCTTGGCTTTTTTTGTTAACTAATTTTTGTATTGACAAAAGTAATCATCATGAGTTAAAGTTGCAAAACCACAATATAGCATAAGGGCTAAAAGAGAGATATTTTTCAATTTATGTTTATATTCATTAAAATAAATTAATGAATCTACATATTGCATCGTATAAAATTGTTCCCTCTACATCTAGGTCAAACACAGATATACAGTACAGAATACAGCAAACGTCTTGAGCCATCCCTCATTTATTTATATTTTGCTTCCAAAGAGCCGGCCTTTCCTGTTTTTTTGTTTTTTTTTAGAGAGTATTGAGGAATAGTTCTCCAGGCTTCCCAAAGGAATTTTTGCCTCTTATTTTCACTCCAGTCCCCATACCTGACCAATTTCAGAGGAAGGTTTTTGCTTGGTGAGGCAACAAAGTGACTTACAGTACGAACCATGCATGAAAAAGCATCTGACTTAAGGCATGAACCAGTGAGAAACAGGTGCAGATGATGACAGATGATCAGCCCGGTGATTAGTATACTGGTGATGCTGAATGCTGAGTGGTTGGCACAGACAAGAGGGGAAATGAGGTCACTGCTTAGGGTGTTACATAAAAAATAATAATAATTAAATTGTATCTTTAGGCATTTTACTGTCGCAGTAAAACATTTCTTCCCATTTCTTTCATTTAATCTACATAATTTTATTTGATTTAATATAAAAAACTGAGGAGTAACTCAAGACTTTTGCACAGTACTGTATACTGGATTCTTTTTCAAGATGATCAAAAACCAACATCCAAAACAACCCAGACATGATTAAAGGAACACTAAATACGTTTGTGGTAAATCATAGTTTCTGGATTTTAATCAGTGGTCTAAGTTTACAGTGGTTTAAGTTTGTCCACCATGCACAAATTTTCTCTAAGGAAATGAACATCAAAAGGATTTCAGGAAGCGGCTCAGTACTCAACCCTTTACTAGATTGTACCTACATGTGTGCCAAAAAAATAATTTATTATTTTAATATTATTATTTTTTTGCAAAGTTCCTAAATGTATTTTTAGGGTGTTGTTTGCAAAACACTGTGTTAAACAATTTAACACTATCTCTTAATTTTTAAGCTCAAAATATCCCTTTCTGTAATTTCTTATAATTCTCTCTATGCAATTTCTAAAAAAAAAAAAAAAAAAAAAGAAAAAAAGAAAATGTGCCACATAATCTGCGTGTGAAACCTGGGTTAAAGTAGGTACAGTTCTACAGTCTTAACAAAAACCATGAAAGTGATGAGTGTTTGGTGTGTGTTTGTTGCTCTCTGGGCTGTGTACTCTACAAGTGTAATGAAAATATGCTGACAGGCATGAGGATGCACATGGAGACAACAGTAAAAGAGCAAACAGTAAGCACAAGCAATCAAACAGGCTTAAAATCATTCCGCCTAAGGCCAACTTTACACATTCACAAAGGACACGCAAGAATAATGACTAGTTTTATGATTGTCTTTATTTATTTAGTTCACATTAGTAAAATATTGACGCAGACAAACTAAATATAGTGTATAGGATAATGGCGGCATTGTGGCTTAGTGGTTGGAGTTGTCTCTGTACATCTTCAGAGTTGGGAGTTTGAATCTTACCTTCAGTCTGTGTGCATGGAGTTTGATGTGCTTCCCCAGTGCTTGATGGGTTTCCTCCAGGTACTTGGGTTTCGCCCATAATGGATGGCTGGGTGTGTGAGATTTTGCCTTAGGTTGGAGTCCTCAGCATCATAACTTCCCTTTAAGTCATAGGTCATTGCCATAAAGAGCTTATCCCTATAAAGATTCTATATAGAAATATAAAAAATAAAAAAAGGTCAAATTATTTAAAAAAAAAAAAAACACCTTAAGTTTTTATGAGTGCAACTTTAGAGGACACTTAAAAGTTGCAAAACTAAAGTAAAATGCTCAGCATTAAAACCGTCAGTTCGAAAACCGTATGAGAACCAAATTATTGATTATAATGTTCCTGATCAGTTGGGAAAAAGTTTATTATTATTAAGTTTATTATTATATATATTAAGTTATATGATAAACACTTATTAACATGTCTTCAGTTTGTCCCATTTGGGTGAATATCTAAAGCAGGGGGATCCAATCTTATACAGAAAGCAGTGGCGTGTGTGCATTTTCTTTATTACAACCAGGATTTTATTACAGAAACCACACCTGATAGACTATTAAAAGCCAGGATCAACAAACTAAATACTTGGAATCAGGTGTGGCTTTTACTTGGATGGCATGAAACTTTGCACGCACACCCGCTCTGGACCGCCCTGACCCGAAACTTAAGAGAAGAACATCAACAGGAATCCAGAACATTTTAAAGAACCTGAAGATTGCATGTTTGCTTTCAGTTTACTGTCAAAGATAAATCACAGATTTATTACACTGTTTAATGATCAAAGTTCAGGCCGTTAAACACTTTGTCTTTCCTTGCTGTGGGTGTAAGCTTATGGCTAGGTTAATTAGCAAACTAAATTGCTATGTGAGCAATATCCTGTATGTACTGAATAACAGGTGACACCTATAGGGTGTCAAACAAAGAAAAAAGTCTATAGTTCTTCTTATGAGAAATTTGCCAAGAGCTGCATGGAGTCGTAGTGGTTGGCAATGTTGTGTTACATCTCTAGGGTTGGGGGTTCAAATTTAGCATCAGGTCTGTGTGTGGAGTGTGCATGTTCTCCCTGTGCTTGGAGTTGGTTTCCTCCAGGGTGTTTCCAATATCTCTGTAGTGAATGTGTGAGTGTGTGCCCCCCTCGTTTAGGGTGTACACTGTCTTGTGCTCTGATTCACTTGGGATAGGCTCCAGGCCAGCATGACCCTGAACAGGACACGTTGCATATTTTCCCCATGTTTTGTGGGTTTCTTCCCTGAGTTCAGAGACATAGAGTGTAGGCTGATTGGTGTTTCCATATCATCTAAGTGTGTGTGTGTGTGTGTGTGTGTGCCCTGCTTAGGGTTGGAACCCTATCCAAGGCATATCCTGTTTTGTGCCCTGAGTTTATGGCATAAGCTTCAGGAACTAGTTAACTAGTACAGATGCTGGATCGATGAATGGATGGATGGATGGATCTGTGAAGGTGACATTATATTTGTTATTTGTATATATATATATTTTTATCTTAAACCAAAACAAGTGGCAATAAATCAAAGCAGTGCTAAAATAAAAACATGTCATTTGTGTTTTTTTTTTTTTTGGATAAACATTATATGTGATCCACATCCAGGTAAAGTGAGTATTATAGTATCTTGCTGCTATTAATATTTAAATGTGCTAATGTTTAATGTTTAATATTCATTTTTTTATCATTATCAAGGTAATTTAGTAGTTTGCAGTTTTAGCAGTATTCCAGAACAAAAAGAAAAGTAAACCCGCAGTGAGAACAAGGTGTGAATGTGAAGTGTTCTAGCCGCCACACAGCCCCTTTATTGGGGTTGAGGAATGTTGGCATGGTGTGCGTGAGCTTAATGCTCACCTCCTAACGCATCCTGTTAATCCTCACTGATAAGCTCCTGTTCTTCTATTGCTGTGATGACAAGAGATCCTTCCCCTCCACGATAAACAACACGCTCCAAATATGATAAACACATTCAATACTGTCAGACTTTTACAGATACCATGTGGTCTTGATGTGACAGAGGAGAAATACGGTTTATTTCAAACACCAGAATCTTCTCTACAACTTTTCGTTTTTAATTAAAGTAAATATAGTTGACTTTGACTTTTTATCAGCTGTTCCAGTATATCTATGACGTTTAGAAGGCATTCAAAGCTTCCTAAATGTTAGACCTTGCTATAATTTTTATTCTGATTGGTCAGAAGGTGTTCATTAATTTTCTATGACAGCAGTTCTAATCTTTAGTCCAGAGGAATTTTTGTATTTTTGTATATAATATTGTAAATTATAAACATTGTACAATGGTAAATCCCTTTCTTCAGCAACACATTTTGAACAGAGACCATAATTCTTGATCACCTTGTCATAGCTGTTATGCGGTGCATTCACCTAATGCATATTAAGAGACTCTGCGGTGTTTGTGTGTTTTTGTGTGTGTGCATGTCCATAGCTAAAATATGTGCATGCCATTAGAGAACATGAGTAGACTGTTATCCCTTGCAGTGAGGTGCCATTGAGAACAGATTACTCCCAGGGAAATGCAACCATGTTACTCACCCAAACAAGC
Source organism: Leiocassis micropogon (assembly GCA_028565275.1). Taxonomy (NCBI): domain Eukaryota; kingdom Metazoa; phylum Chordata; class Actinopteri; order Siluriformes; family Bagridae; genus Leiocassis; species Leiocassis micropogon. The sequence goes on along the minus strand of JAOVVA010000054.1, from coordinate 5,384,543 downwards.
CACATACTGTAAAGCCTGGATACGCTAATGCAGCCATGTGACCCACACACATGCCTTCTCTTAATGGCTAGTACGTAATATTAACCCTGGGTCAGGTGGTCTTGCATGTGCAGCTTGCATTCAGGGTGTTGCATGCCTCCTTCTTCTCTCTCCACGAGCCTTCCACAAACATTGGCATATATGGGGCTGTTGTGGCTGCAGTACTCCTGCTGCTGGTTTACTGCTCAGTCACCCAGCCGTGCTCACGCAGGCATGTTTATATTAGCTCCAGTGCTTAATCACCGGGTGTGAGAATGAGTCACATTTCAGTGCAAATGTCAAAAAGGCATTTTATTGAAATAAGAAGTCAGGGGCTTGTTCCATGCAAATGTACCTACTGTTACGCTTGGGCAAGTCGTAGCCAAAAGATCTGTTTAGGTGCTAAACAAGTATAAGGTGTAAAGTAGGAGTTGTTGTTAGTCTTTCGGCTGCTCCCATCGAGGGGTCGCCACAGGGGACCATCCGATCCGCACAACAACTTTGGCACAGGATTTACACTGGATACTCTTCCTGATGCAACCCTACCGTTTTATCCAGGCTTGGGACTGGCACTGCATCTATTGGCGAGGTTTTGGGGATTGGGTGGGAACTTAACCTGGGCCTTCCACATGGCAGGCAAGAAACCTACCACTGAGCCACCAATGCCCATAAGGTGTAAAATAGGAGTGCTAACCAATAAAACCAACAAGATGTTGAGTGCCAGACCTACTGTCCACTATTCATTGTATTGTAGTAATATCCCTGTGCTCAGGAACAGGGACTGGACTTAAGTGATCTCCATTTTTTTACAACAATATTTCTTATGTCAAGATGATTATTCACCAATATTCAATATCTTTCCAGGTTTTAATAATGTGTTGGACACTTAACCCAAATCCAATAATTTCAATATTGAATACCTTTAGTTGCTTTCTTTGCTTAGTGCAGGACACTAATTCAAAAGCTGCAACTTTTTTCCTTTTTTGGCCAAGCAGTATATAATGTTAAACTTCTAGAACACCCTGCATTTACATGTGCATGTAGAGAAATTGGTCATGAAGTTGGTATGTTCCACTGGGAAATGTAATTATATCCTTTTGAGGACCATGTTATTGCCTACCTAAGGTGATTTAGTGGTTAGCACTGTTGCCTTGCACCTCCAGGGTTCAGGTTCGATTCCTGGCCAGGCTTGATTTTTGCCTTTGTGTTTATGGAGTTTGCATGTTCTCCCTGTGCTTGGTGGGTTTCCTCCTGATACTCCGGTTTCCTCCCACAGTCCAAAGAAATGGAGATTAGTGTAATTGGTGTTCCCAAATTGCCCATAGTGTGTGTATGTGTGTGTGCCCTGTGATGAATTGGCACCCTGTCCAGAGTGTACCTGGTAGCTTCCTGGAATACGCTCTAGTATATGTCTACGTGTTACACAGTGCTCTCCACCATTATCATCTAACAACTGATTGAGTTATATATCTTTCAAAATAAAGGTGACCATCACTTCGGTTGCAGTTACTTGTGAAAGCAATGGTGTACTTAAGGCTGTTCTGGTGGCTCATAATTTTTAAACACCTTACTAACCTTTTTCACAGCGTCCCTGTTAACGTGTCACCTGTGTGTATATATAATGTAAAACAATGCAGAGAACAAACCTGTGGTTCAAGAATAAGTTTGAATATTTGACATCAGCATGCAAATCTCTGAAGCATTGTCCAGGGAGTATTCTGTGTCACCTTCTCAAGGGATAGACACTAATTTAGTATCCATTTAGCACCAAATAAACATAGATATACTTAGATATAGGCTAGATATACCTGATGTATACGTATTGATACCAAAGGAGAAATTCAAGGAGTAACATAACACAACTCCATACAGTCACTCAGGTTTGAACTCATGAGCTCAGAGCTTAAAGACAACACCACTAATACGCCAGATATTTTCTCTTATACTAGTCTCTGAAATTAATGCACTTGTCCATGATGTACATCTTGTATACCTAAAAGTGTAATTTGGGAAATTAATATATATTTACTAATATTCCAGCTTCTTGTTAGATGGCTGGGGTCAGAGCGCAGGGTCAGCCATGATAGATAGATACATAGATAGATAGATAGATACATAGATAGATACATAGATAGATAGATAGATAGATAGATACATAGATAGATAGATAGATAGATACATAGATAGATAGATACATAGATAGATACATAGATAGATAGATAGATACATAGATAGATAGATACATACATAGATAGATAGATACATAGATAGATACATACATAGATAGATAGATACATAGATAGATACATAGATAGATAGATAGATAGATACATACATACATACATACATACATACATCATACATACATACATACATACATACATACATACATACATACATACATACATACATACATACATTATTCATCCCTATGGAGAAATCCATGATTATACAGCGCCCCTGGAGCAGACAGAGAAAAGGGCCTTGTTCAAGGGCCCAACAGCGGAAACCTGGCAGGGCTGCGGCTCGAACCACTGACGTTCCAGTTAGTAACTCCTTAACCAAAAAGCCTTAACACCCTGAACCACCACTGCCCCTGATTGGCTGATTAGATAATTTTGTGAAGGAGCAAGTCAACAGGTGTTTCTATTAAAATGGTCGTTGAGTATACATTGAACTGCACATTACACAAGGAATGTGGCACTATACTTGGACACAGATAGCTTGTCAAATAGTAGACTTATCTATATGTTAAACATATTAATCAATCTAACTGTAATTCGTTTATTAATTTTTTTTAACAGTTCTATTTTAAGATTATTTACATTAGACTAATCTATAAATTCCAGTGTTTTTTTGCTTAATTTGCTCTACAGGTGCATTTTTTTTTTCAGATTGTGATTGTGAAGTAACATTTTCAGTGGCATGCTGTACCTGTTGTATATTATAACATGACTTCAAGTACATAGAGCCATAAATAAATTATAAAGGGCTGCTTTGAGTCTTTAAATATAATCTGTATATCTAAGGTATTGGTCAAAAATTGCTTAGAAGAAAGGAAAACTTTATTTGACTTGAAATAGGAAGCACTGTTTACACACTCTTAAAGGGATCAAAGATCAACGCACTAGACGTACTGTATTTTAAACCTTCCTGAAAGTGGGCAGATGGGCGTGTTCATTTTCACACACACATACACACACCATGACTCATGACTGCGTCTATTGAGGGATTCCCTCCCTCACCTCCTGATGTTTGTGTCTCATTCCCCAGACAACCAAAGAATGAAGTGAACTGAAGTCATGTGGTAAGGACACAATGTCCTTTATTTCTCAATGAAACATATTTTCACATACAAAAACTACAGCTCCAACACTGTATAATTACAAACTCTTATATCCACTGCTATACTTTGGCATTTCCCTTTAGCTTTACGTTCTCCCCACAGCTCTTTTATCTTTATACATGGGATTTTTTTTTAATCAAATCAAAACATTTAGGCCTAGATAAAATTCCTCAATTGCAGTGGTCACTTGCTTTTCCTCTCTTGGTAACCATGAGAACCAGCCATTCTCCATGACAGCATGCGTAAACACTAGGGCTTATGACTAAGAGCCCGGTGGTTTTCATGAGCTATTACTCATTCTGTGTGCCCGAGATATAATTGCAAAAGTCCCGGCTGTGTCTGAAATCACCCTTTCTACACTAAACAGTCAGACAACATAACACTTTGCATGGGTCAACCCCATAATACCAGTGTTTTGCAAGGGTGCGACCTCAGGAGATTTTCAGTGTTTA
>JAOVVA010000054.1:5349552-5367626 GCA_028565275.1 Leiocassis micropogon | reverse complement strand
TTTAGAGTCACCAGCCTCAGAAATCACCAATTAACAAACAGCACTTCAGATTAGAGCCGTTATGAAGGATTTACAGATCATAAGTAGCAGACAAGTCTCAATATCAACTGATCATAGGAGATTATTGCATATTTTAAATTCCTTCAGCGTTGTTTTACAGTGCAGACAGAAAAAGACCATTGAATTAGGTGAAAAATGTGTGTCCAAACTTTTGACTGGTAGTGAATGTTACAAGCAAAGGCTTACATAATTAAAACCAGTCTAGCTAGCACGTTGGGTGTAGCCTGGATGTCGTTATTTTACTTGGTCATGTTACAATCCACAATGCGAGTCACGTTTTCATAGTTTTCGGCAGTAGACTGATGACTTCTGATGAGTCGTTCAGCCGCTGTTGCTAACATGTAGCCGATCATCTAAACATAAAAACATTGCATTTCCTGGAATTCAGGAAGCACTAAGCCAAACAAGTCCACACACCCTGATAAATTCCCTTATGAGAAATGCATTGCGTGTCTAATGCAGTGTGATTTAAATGATAGACTGATGGGATGTGGAGCTTTTAAGGCTATCAAGCCAAAGTACTAAGCAGGGTTACCGGGCTTCGTTTATATTTCTCTGACTCAGGGATGAGCAGACGATCAATATTTAGAGAGCCGGTATCGTTTTAAGGGTCTGGAGCTTGTAGGAACTAGATACTCTTATTTGTGAAGTGCTGTGGAAAAAATGACTTTGGGCTCTTTTTGCCTAGCATATTCTGTCTGTGATTAATTCAGTATGTTTATTTGGTCGTCTTTCTGTTGAATAGGTTTGGAATTTATTCTCTATTAGCCTTCTTTTGAAATACATGCGAGGTCTGGTCATGTTTAAAAAGAACATCCGTAACTTATATGGGGTTGAAACCGAGATCCAACTACAGTATATTCTAATGTCATGTCATGTCATGTGATACGTGCGCCTTTATTTAATAAACATGCCAAACTGTACTTTCTGTGAGGTCTTGGAGATATTTTCTACAGTAAAACAATCTCCTAACATTCATTTCTAAATTTCTGTGTTTTTCCTTGCAGTATGGATTCAGGCAGTGCAGGCTCTCATGATCCTGTCCATCATCTTCAGCTTCCTGTCACTCTTCTTGTTTTTCTGCCAGCTCTTCACGCTGAAGAAGGGTGGACGCTTCTTCCTCACTGGAGCTTTCCAAATCTTTGCCTGTGAGTAGCATTAAATCTGAATCGTTTGCTTATTATGAAATAAGGCACTAGTTAAGTGTAAACCATTTTATTTATTCCTTTATTTTTGCTTTAGTAATTGTCTCTGTCTTTATTGTGGTTCTACAACCATAAATAAACAGTATATTCATGCTAGGTAGAAAGGAATGAAGTTCAGATTGAGGACTGAAGTTTTCTAAGCAATCAAAGACTGTTAGGAGAAAATATTCCTTCATGCCATATTCAGTTGCACAGCAAAATCACATCACATTACATCCATATATAATACTCATGACAGCAGGAATCAATGCTGAAAATCCTGTACTTGTTCGGGTTGGCCTGAAATGTAAAATAAATAATAATAATAATAATAATAATAATAATAATAATAATTGGGGTTCTTTAGGACATGACACACCAAAATTCATTTTGCAATTCATCAGAATGCAATTTTTTTATTGTCCTGCAACATATTTGTAGATAATGACCATAATTTATTTATATTTTTTGTATGACATACATTCTTAGTTCCATCCTTTAAGGTGTAATACTAATAAATTGCATCAATGTTTAAAATAAGAGCTCATCATATTATGTAGTTTTTATTTTGCATTGTGTAACATTAAACTGAACCATATCTATATATATTTGTACAAGTCCGATTACGATGACAATGCATCTAAATATCAATTACTTCTTCCATTCCTGTATCATCCTACACACATCAGAGTTTTAGATGTCCTTGGCATCTGTTGATGCTCAGTGAGGCTGTATTAATTTAATTAGTCCTGTCACACTTTGTTATACGTTCAATTGTGCAGAATGCACTAAAATGCCTTCCAGCTCAATTACAGCCAACATCCTGAGGCAATTTGTTCAGATGATATATGCTCATATTAAGAGATATAATTAGGAAAGGTCAATACTGACTCATGCTCTAAATATATTTACCCTATAAATGAATATTTATCTTGTATTTGGAGGATCTTAAGTATATATATTTAAGGTGACATTCCTAAATTCTTACTTGATACTGTTTCTGAGAAGGTTGATGTGAGCTTTTAGGGGACAAAATGCAGGTTGTTTGGTCACATTAGCTGAATGTCAAGGGGGAAGTGGTGTGGGCCGTTTGGAGCTTGGCGTCTCCTGGTGCCCACCGGATTGGCGCCGGAAACAGAGGCCCAGACACAAACTGAAATGTCATGGTTGGCACGCTGGGGGTGGGCCGTGTCCTTCCAGACTGAGACCGATCTCAGAAAGTGCTTCATCATGCTGCAGATGTGAGTTATTGCCCTGAAAAGAAAATGAAGACAGTGTTGGCGCTGTGCACTCAGAAATTTAATGGGCCCTGCCTTGTCTGGTTCAGATGAGGACACTTTGGAAAATGTCAGTATTAGTTAAGGTAAGGGTTAGGGTAAGAGCAGTGTTCAGAGTTTATTTCACTTTCAGAGTTTGCATCATGAAAATACATGTAAAACTAACATGCAAAACCTGCACTGAATGCAGCAATAACGAAGGCCTTGAATGGGCTATTGTGACATTAGGTTAAAATGTCATTTTATCATATTGCTATGATTTTCCAATATGCCTAAAAAATGTGTTCACCGTGGAAGAAACAATCAACTTAATAGAAAAGTAATTCCTTGTTTTTATTAGACCTTTTAATTCCAGTCTGTTAATATTTAGTGCCCCTATATGAACAGAGAAACTACAAGTGTTCTGCCAACTCAACCTATACAGTAAATCTAACTACAACTACACTACTGTAGCTAACCAACAACTAACTGAACCAATTGAATCTGACTAAACATCTACCTACCAACTGATTAATACCTAAATAGGAATCCACACAGAAACTACAAAAGGTTTCCTCCATATGAATCAATACTTTTAGTGTTTTAGATTGCCGTTCTAGGACTGTACCCACCAACCAAATTGTCTACCTAAGCCACATCTATTTACATTTAAGGGTGTTCTATTGAATTTCCTTTTGTGAAATAGAAACCCTCAGTTCTGTAGGATTCACCTCTATCTTGTAAGGGGTTCCCAATGGACAAACTTAAGTACTCTAATGATCTACCTGTAACATTTCAGGAGGATAACTAGTCTATCATCCTACCAGCAAACTATGTTTTAATTACACATCCAACCCACTTATGTACTAAACATACAGTACCATCTAACTTACAGCCACAGGCCTTGAGATGAGCAAAACTTCCTCTTACTCAAGCAGTCCTACTTAAAACCCTTTCTTCTGTAGGATTTAACATGGAACTTCTACGTAACTCTTTTAACATACTGTCCTACTTTGAATCTTTTGTGAATTCTATGTTAAAGACCGTCCCAAGAAGATAAGATTAAAGGATGCTTTAGCCTTCTAGGTTTAACTACATACTCACTAATTATTCTTTTAAACCTATGCACCAAACTCATTTACCTATGTACTGAACATGTGTTTGTGATCCTATGCTCAAGTGTAAAGAACATGAAGTCTTGGGTAAAACAAAAGTCATCTCTTAAAGTAGGAAGTGTGATGAAGTTAGTTGAAATATTCTTTTCAGCGGTGTGGGGCATTGATGGCTTAGTGGTAGGCTTCTTGCCTGTCATGCAGAAGGCCCAGGTTTGATACCCAGCCACTGGTTGCAGCACATGCTACATGCTGGTCCCAAGCCCAGAAAGAATATCAAGGTTGCGTCAGCAAAAGCATCCGGCATAAAGACCTGTGCCAAGTTGTATTCGGATGAGATGGTTTATGACCCCTTGACAGGATTGCCCGAAAGCACAAGAATAACATTCTTATCAGAGGTGCACCTGACAAGCCAACCTTTTCTTATCTGCCATCTTATCTTCTTCCATACCATCCTTAACATTCAGCTACATAACCAACCTGCCAAAACATTAGACAAAATATTTTGCTGTATGTTTGGTATCAGGGTAAAATGTTTCATAGTGTTACATAGTGTTACATAGTCCCACTCATGTGACCAACCATGTTACAATGTTACGTGAAGCCTGCTGTCTTAAGTAATGAGGCTGAATATTTTGTGTTCTTCCCCTCCATCAGGCCTGTTCGTCATGTGCGGTGCGATCATCTACACGGTGATGAACCACTTATGGGTTCCTACGACTGAGTCATATGGTTTTGCCTACATCCTTGCCTGGGTGGCATTTCCTCTGGCGCTCATCAGCGGCTTAATCTACGTCATCTTGAGAAAACGGGAATGAACATGGCGTCCCCTTGAGGATCGGCCTCCTGTCATCTAAAGATCATCTAAAGCGCCTACTGCATCTAGAGTCAAGTTTAAAAAGCTCATATCTTACAATATAATATACAGTAACTGTACGGTATCGTACACAAATCACCACCGTGAAAAGACATATAACAACTGATGGGTCATTGTTTGAAGATGTATATAGTATCTATGGTTTAAAACCTATTTATAACACTTTTTACATGTTATGTACATAGTATTTTTTTTGTGTGTTGACAAGCTTTTTTTTTTTTTTTTTTGCTAATTAAGTGCCTAAGATGTGTGTTTTGTCAGAGGCAAGTGCATTATTAGCCATATTGTGTGTTTTGACTTTTCTTACACTGCCAAAAACAGTTGCAAAAAAAAAAAAGTCATTTGAAGTATTTTAACCAAAGAGCATGTATTAAAATAACAATGCGAAAAATAGCTTTAGAAATGTAGAGATGTGGTAACACTTACTGAGAACTTATGCTAAGCTAGATACAAAAGTTGACCATTTTTTGCTTTTAAGAGGATATAATTTTTTTTTATTATTTTTTGACAAAATGGTGCTATGTATTTACCATTCCTATAGCCATTTTGATTTTATCTAGTCAGACAGAAGCGAATGCCTGCGAGTAGACATGGCGTCTCTGTATACTTACTTGTGTACATACAGTACTTACCAAATAGACTCATTTTATAATAAATTGTGTTGGAAATAACGCAAGACTTGAGTATTAGCTAAGCAGTTGGCTTCGAACGGCTACAGACATAGAAATTTTAGCGATACTATAACAGCTAAAAGGGCATTATTATTACCAAATGCCATCAGGAAGATGTGAACTGCCCGGTATGTGAGTGTATCTGTGTTGTGTATCTTCAGCTAGCTATATTAAAAACAAAAAAATAAATGCACTAGAATTCAAACTGATATATTTATGCGAGCTACTTGTGATTGAAGGGACACTTAACAGCATTGTGCATGGATTTAAACACCAGACTTGGTTGTTTTCTGGTAGTGGTTGTACCAGAATTTTGCATTTTTGCTGATACTTGAAATGTGACATGCTGACTTTGTCCGCTATTGTGAAGAAGAAAGAAAAAAAAAACCACCACAACAAAAAAACTAAACAAAAGAAGTCTCCACCTTGAATACAGTGTTTTATTGGATGTCATGCGGCTCTTTACAAATACATCACTTGCAAACTTATGATCTGTATGCAACTCACACTGAGGACCATGTAGGGGAAAAAAACTATATAGGAAAATCCTTATGCACTGAAACAAACAATAAATCATCATTAACGCAACGTTGTTGTCGGATCTCATGGTTATTATGTGACTGTAGTGTTCTCGTCCTAATCAACATGAGTGAAATAATTATATTCCACATCATATTTTAGCATTGTTCTATGTATTTCATGTTCTCAAATTGTCTTAAACACTGATTTTACAGGTTTCCTCACTACAGAAAAGATGATTATAGTATTAGTATTAGTTATAACCCTTGTTCAGGAGTAAACACTGTTTCTGTGGTCAGAGGAGGAAACAGAACCTCTTATGATGGCCAGTTTATTAAAAAGCTCCTCTCTGTGTAACTCTGAGCAGCTGTTCGCATGTTCACACGAATGCTTGTGTATTTATTAAAAGCTATTAAAGAAATGTTGCTCTGTCTCAGTGAGTCTATAAGGTGAAGTTAATAACACTTCATGTACAGTATGTGGGCCAGCTGTCTGCTGGATGAGGGTGTGGCTGGAGCTGTAATGTCCAATCGTGCCAAATCACGCCATCTAGTGTTTAAAAACATCTAGGTTAAAATTTTCCACTCTATGCAACAGAGAACATGTTGACATAAATCATTGTAAGACTTTACTTATGTAACATAGGCTTGCGGGGAAAACTGGACAATATAAGATAGATAGATAGATACAAACATGTAAATAAATAAATCTCACCATCTAGTGGTTACACAATTGATGTACGGCTTTATCCTGTAAAGAGGGTTGCGCGAGGCCTGGAGCCTATTCCAGGAGACTTACAGTAGGGCACGAGGCGGGTACACCCTGGACAGGGTGCCAATCCATGGCAAGGCACACTCTCTCTCTCTCTCGCTCTCTCTCTCTCACACACACACACACATGCTCATTCATGCACTATGACCAATTTGGGAACACCAGTTAGTCTAACCTGCATGTCTTTGGACTATGGGGGGAAACAGAACACAGAGTCCCTGAGGTGTGCAGCATTAACACTATGCCACTGTGCCACCACAATAAAAACATCTGTGCCACATTTAATTTTAAACAATTCAGAAAAATTTGCATTTAACTGTATTTCAGGTTAAAATTAAAAAAAGGAAAGACAAAAGCATCCTCCTGTTTTTAGTGCTTTAAGATACACATCTTAATAGTAGTAGTAGTAATAATAATAATAATAATAATAATAATAATAATAATAATAATAGATAGGAAGACACCACATTTGCTGCTGAATTGTAATCAGCATGCCTGCCATATGGCCCCGGAAAGACGGATCTAAAATCAAACATGAGTAAACACTGCCTGTATTCTAAAAAAAAAAAAAAAAAAAAAAAAACTCTGTCCACCTGAAAGAACAAAACCCCACTGTCAAAGTATGACAAACCAAGAGATGGTGAAATAACCCTAACTATAAACCATGTTGGCCAAGCCGAAGCCTGCAAAACATTTCTCATCAGGTGTGTCACAGTCTGATGTCAAACACTGCCATGTGGTGTGCACTCTTACAAACCGGAGATTCTTTTTTTTTTTTCTTCCACATCAATGCTCAAACCAGAGATTCTGGTTGGACTTTTTCCCAAAAAATCTATTTTCAGTGACCTAAAACAGAGTTATGTGTGGAAAAAAGGCCTAGACACATAAATAAACCCACTTTTTAAAATATACCCATGTACGTGTGGGCAAAGCTATCAAACCTCAATAGTAAGGCTGTAATCACTGCTAAACACTCAATACAAAGCATCAATGTAGCCTCACCGAGGCAGACTCTAGTACTGTATGTGTGTGCGTGTGTGTGCGCGCGCATGAGTAAATATATTAATTTGAATTGGACTGACAAACTGGACTGACAGACTCACAAACTTTTTTCAATTACTTAGACCCACTTTTATTTTTCTTTAGTATTTCACAATGAATGACCTGGAAAAAAAGCTGCAACGGTGGAGACACAAAAATAGCATTTCCACTATGTTCAAATAAATAAATAAATAAATAATAATAATAATAATAATAATAATAGTAATAATAATAGTAATAATAATAATGTCCCCAATTTCATTCAATTCAATTCACCCAAAAAGATAAATGAGAACGTTGAATAGTAAATGACATTAACACAATATTTGAAAAAAAGAAAATTAAGTAAATGTAATTGTACGATGTTAAATGAGGACAGTATTAACCCAACAAAACAAGACAAATCAATGTTTGACAAACATAAGTGTTTAAAAGTTTTTTGACATCAAATTCATTTTTATTCCTAGCGGCCAGTCTAGGTATCGCTGTCTATAAAAATAACGCATAAAATGAGCTTTAAAAAAAAAAAGAAAGAAAACATCTGTCGCCCTCTCGTGGTCATTATAATAACACGCACACGATCTTTGTAAGAACATAAATTCAGATCTGCTAAATCTGAATTCACAATAGACACAATTCTGTTAATAGACTTTATGTATAAATGTAAAAAAAAAATATTAGGAAATAATTATGAAATATGACAAAAAATAAATTAAAGCCTCAAAAACGTGTTGGAAAAATAATGATAAAATTGAGATAAAATGAAAAATAGTTTCTCTGATTATCATCAATAAGAATAATACAAATGCACATAATTATTTATTATAAAATGTGTTTATATCAATATATTTTTTATAAGTTTATATATTCATTTTTATATATTGATAAGATTTTTTTAACAACTGTTTTAAAACTATGGAATAATAAAATAAAAGTAATATATGATTAATTAAGTTTTATAGAGTGTGTGACATTAATGAATTGATGAAAGATGTGATGTGCTTATTTATTTCTTATCTATTGTACTGTTAACTTCCTTCAAAGGAATGGACAAACATGACTGAATAGACAAATCTGCACACAATTACAGGAGAATTTTTATAATCATTGTTTAGATTATAGAAACATTGTGATTTACTACTACTACTACTACTACTACTACTACTACTACTACTACTATTACTACTACTAATAATACTGCTACTACTACTACTAATAATAATAATTAACTCTTACAACAGATAGCACTATAATGTGGAGAATAAGTACCTTTGTTAGATAACAAAATTCAGTTATTTACTAGAGAATTACCCTCATTAATTTATATGTTCTATTGATTTATATGTATTTACAATATCTATATAAAAAAAAGAAACATTAGCCTACATAATTTTTTGGAAAGGTAGTATTTTAATAGGTCTTTACCTTGAAAACCCTAATCCTAGCAAACAGGAAAAACTGATTTTTGTAGCAGCTTTAGATGAGAGCAGACAATGCAAAAATTCTTTTTATTTTTATGCAGCATCTCTCTCTGAATTATGCAAAATATCTTAATATCGTACAATACCTTGAATAATTGTACTGGGTATCACATTTTTGTAACGTATGTAACAGTTTGCAATATTACTTTCTTTGTGAGTAGTGGGCAATGTTTTATTTTTTTTAAATAACCACAATCAGGATAATAAGAATCATTTGTTACTTTATGTAACGGAATTGCGTTACAACATCAATATTTAGTATGAAGTCGTTTATTCTTCAAAACCTGCTGGATCTGTCTGGGCATTGAGTTCAAAAGGCGTATGCAGTACTTGATTGCTTCCTGAAGACCATGTACAGAAGACAGTATCTTGACTTCATCACCTTCTTCATCACCCTCCAACAGTTTTGTATTGGCTTTAGGTCTGGAGATGACCCAGGCCATGGCTCCAGAAACGCCAGTGCCACATGGTAAGTTTTTCACTAGTTTCTCAGTTAATTAGCACATCTCTTCAGCTGGATAGGCGAGAATTATTTACTGACATTAACTGCTTTGTGCACAGGGAGAACTATAATACATGGAACATGTTGTCTTAAAATGTTTGGCCACGACTCTATACATTACATACTCCATGTAGTTTCATATATTTATCAAAATAAAAGCTTTGTGGTAAATTCATCTTACACAAATTATTTGTTAATCATTTAGTCATCCAAGGATTGCTATAAAAATAGGATTTAAAAAAAGTTTAAAAAATTTCAGCTTATTATGACTAACAATCACCTGATTCTTGATCAGTTAGTTATACATCTATGTATATACTTATAACTTATAACCTACGTATCACTTATGTATAACTTTTGTGTGGAGAGTCGCCCTCTTGTGGTCAAAGGCTAATAATACAGATGAATGTTACCACATAAGTAAAGAAATTCACAATAGACACAATTCTGTTAATAGACTTTATGTATAAATGTAAAAAAAAAAATTAGGAAATAATTATGAAATATGACAAAAAATAAATTAAAGCCTCAAAAACGTGTTGGAAAAATAATGATAAGGGAACTTATTCCAAGGTCACAGTCCATTGAATCCTGTTTAAGAGTTTCACACATCATTAACTGTAGACACATTAGTCTTAGTTTGAGCACTCAGTTTTTGTCCAATGAGTCCATTACCACTAGGTTTGTGTGTGTGTGTGTGTGTGTGCGTGCATGTTTAAGCTCACCATTTACCAATTATTCTATTATTGAGCTTTATAATAGGCATAAATTGCATATTTCTGATAACACACACACACAGACATTTTAGATAACCATATTTGTGATGCATATTTTTGGAAATCAGGCTAGAGGTGAGCCCAACTGGGAGTATCTCAATGCACCAGACAAATGACTCTTCATTCATGTCTCTCATCTGATAATAGAGGTAATTAATGAACGTGACCTGAGCGACCCTGGGAACCTCAGCGTGTCTGAGGGATGTAATGTGCCCCGCCCCGTTTTGCTGCCTCTGTCAAATGTTGTAGGCACCAAACCCCTTTGAATATTTACACAGATGAGCAAATGCGCACCAGTGTAACATTCAACATAATTTATAAACTTCCTTTGAGAATATGAATCAAAAGTATGTATAAGAAGTGCTGAAGGGATTTATACAAAGAAAGGACATTGAAGAAAGACAGGAAATACATTTATACCTGCCCTATATATTAAAAAAAATTATAAAAAGACCAAATGGCTTCCAAATGTTTGTCAGTTTGAAAATTGCTCCAGTCACAGATATATTCATATGGAAGCTTATTCCTGATATATAATATAAACATATCACAAAACTGCAGCCCTTTCTCTGATTAGTGACACAACCAGTTAACATTTATGACATCAGGCAGTTCTTCTTTTTACTTATTCATCTATCTATTTATTTAGTTATTTATTTATCTTACAATTATAATGCATGATTCAATTGCCACCTTTTTTCTCATAATCATAACGAAATATAATGCAGTTGCCACTTTTTATCTTACACTTGTGTTCTTGCAATAATAATATAGTATATTCTTTTTAGTTATCACTCCGTGAGATTTTTTATTTCAGAACTTTAAACTTTTTTCAGTCACCTATATAATCACTTATACTTGAGTACTGCAACTTACCAAACCAGTAAATAGTAAAGAAGTCAAAAGGAATAATATCTGAGAGACGTTCTGTAAAGCCAGACGTTATGGAGTCTGGTTTATTAATTTCCAATTATACAATGATACGAATTTAATCTGTTCCAGATTAAAAATAAATGCAGATAATCCGTCCCAGCCACCCAAAAAATATTACCTATTTACAACACTATAATCATATTTCCGCATATACAAACAATCAAAACATTTAGAAAGGACATGTAAATGTAAAAGTAAAATATTCAATAAATAGACAAACTTTACTTAACCTTAATTAATAATTCCTCTTTAAAAACTAGACTGAAAGCGGCTCCCTTTTCTTCTTGCTGCTGTCCTTGCTTACATTCGCGGGACCCATGGTGCTATGTCTTCACTAAAATCCTGCACAAAATTCATGAAAAGTTGCTTTTAGTTGGCATTTTGAACGGCTCCCAGACATACAAACAACTTAGCCGGCGTTCGGCTGGGCTCGGATCGTTCGCTCATATGCTGAAAATACTTTGTATGCCATGTTTATTTACTGAGGTACCACTGTATATCAGTAAACTGGTGAAAACAGGATCATGGTTATTTATGCTTGTGGGAACCAAAGACTAGCCCATCTGATTCGATCCCATGGAAAAGCCAATGTAACACAAATATCAAAATGCTGATTATGACAGAAAGGTACCAGGACACCCAGTGCATCACTGCCTGCCGTATATCGAACTTAGCAGGTAAACTTAGAGTTCAAGGTTGTTGATCCGGCCTGCAAATTGCCCACATCTTATTCCAAGCAAGCATGTTTATGTTCAATCCCCCACCCTGAAACCCACAGCACTCAAAGGATCTGCTTCTAATGTCCCGGTGCCAGACACCACAGCATGTCCCCAGAGGTCAATACAGGGCTTAATGTTATGGCTGATTGTTGTACTGTATTTACCTATGTGAATCCCTTTGAAATTGTGTATTTACCATTAAACTTCAATCTAGGCAAGTAAATGAGCAGCTGAATGTTGAGTTCTGTCTGTTCAGGAATTAATCGCACAAGCATTTATTCACAAGCGCAGTACAATTTTTGTACCAATAAATTCTGCATGTCAGCACATCAAAGCATGACATAACTGTAATTGTTGAACACAGGATGTTGAACCTTTCTGCTAGAGAGGTCTTTTAGGTTTTGATATTGAGCTTGTAACATCTGGCACTGTGTTCATTCCCACCGCCCCATGTGTTTCATGGCCATAATTGTTCACAACTTCAGGGTCAAAGATGCGACTGGAGAATAACTACATTAGACCAGCATAACCCCTTCTTGTTTTATTCTCACCCCTTTAATTTCACCATGCAATATCATTATAGCCACCCACCCCTATTCTCACGGGTCTGTTGGGACACAATATTCTTTCATTTCTGAAACACAATGGGCGAAGACGCATGCAGAAGGTCCACCTTAATCTATCAGGCTTCCTTCAGTCAGCCTGAGCTGCTATCTGACAGGCATAGCATCGCAGGCTGCGTATATCGACACAACAAATGCAATTTAATCTCATGAAATGCAAATAGAGTTCTTTTTCATGTAGGGGTTGGTGGAGGTGGTTGAGGTGGTGGTAGTGGGGGAGCACTCTCTTTATGTCCACCATCTGCTTGCCATCACTCAGTCGCTTCATCATTGGGTTGGAGTAATTAGTAGTCTTTAATAATTTCTCTCTTAATTACAAAAAGTGATTAAGAAAAAAAAGAGAAGGAATGAAGGGAAAGAAAGAGAAGAAAGAGTACAAGTTAACATCTGGTGCAGATTTGAGAGTGGACTCAAATGTTTGGAGCAACTCAGACACCCAAAAGCCATGATGCGGAGCACTTATAAAAGATTTGCAAAATAAAAGATTTACTGCTACCATCAGAAAGTTGATTATTTCCCTTTAAACAGCATGACATTTTTATTCCTCTTATAGAAAAGAAATATGGCAACCATTTTAAACACCAGACCAAAATAAAACACCAAACCAATGTGCTACAGATTTTATTATTCAACACAGTTGAACATACACACTACAGCATCTTACCATCAGGATCACAGATCATGAGAAATGATTCAAACCTCATTGCCTCCCCCCACTGGTGAAATAAATCCTCTTGAAGAGGCAACCTTATTTAAAACCTGATCCCTTCTCACCTGGGGTCATCTAGCTCAAAAACAGATCTTCTATCCTCTGAGTGCATCTTCCCCAGGGTCAATGTGGACCTGCTGTTTTTATTCTGTCTTCTTGTCCATGACTTTTGCCTGGTACAGCCTCTCCATTCTTCATCTGGACAAAAAAAGCATTTTAACTGCCCAGGACCAGGTCCAGCAAGCCAGCGGGGTGTCAAGGTCAAAAGCAGGCATAAGGCCATCATACTCACAGATCTGCCCTCCTATGCGTATGCCGTCCATCAAGCTGTCCACACAGAGAAAACACTCGGGCTCAGTGCACACCAGGACTAAATGAAACTCATTCATTTAACTGGCCCACTTGGTGAACTTAATGCATGGGCAAAGAGCGACTCAATGCTGGTTAGAAGCTGTAAAGGTTAGGGAAAAAAGATTTTTCGTAATTTAACATTATTAAACTTGTGGTTAATTGATAACTCTATAAATTAATGTAAGTCCCTGTTTTGTTCAGCTAGTACCACTTTTTCAGCATATACTGTATGGTCTTTCACAGCTGTTCCCATCGAGGGTTTGCCACAGCGCACTATGAGTGGCACATTAATGGTTAAACCAAGTGAGGTGTAAGTGAGGTGTTGGTCTATCATGAGCTATCAGAACTGTTTAAAAGCTTCTTGAATTTTGTTGCAATGAAAATTGTTTTTCCGAAATATTCTTTTAGTTCCTGTTTTGGTTCCAGAGAATACTCTAATACTGTACATCACTCCATCCCTAGGCATATATATATACTCTATATAAATAAATAAATAAATAAATAAATAAATAAATATATATATATATAAAAGAAAGGTTTTGTCTATACATGGGTCAAAACTTACTCTTTCAATGATATTTTTATGTTCCTTACATTAAAGAACCCAGTCTCAGAAAAAATTCTGTCTGTATGTCTAAATGTCTGTGTGTCTGTATGTCTGTATGTACAGTATGTCTGTCCAGACAGACTTTGT
Source organism: Leiocassis micropogon (assembly GCA_028565275.1). Classification (NCBI taxonomy): domain Eukaryota; kingdom Metazoa; phylum Chordata; class Actinopteri; order Siluriformes; family Bagridae; genus Leiocassis; species Leiocassis micropogon. The sequence continues at coordinate 5,353,347 of JAOVVA010000054.1, read as the reverse complement.
TACAGCATCACAGAAAACCGAACAGGATTTCTATTTTTTGCACTTTTAGAAAAAAAGTGTATTTGGTTGACGACGAAAGAAGTACAACTTAGTTTAAACAAGGAATACACATAACCAAACATATTCTCTATAACCATTTTCTGAAATGATGGTAGATTCAAAATCATGCCTTGAACTAGGTATATTTTGTACAATTTCCTAATGTTTAGCCACCAATCCAGTGAAAACCAATACCCTATAATATCACACCAAAATTACAGTAAAAAAAATTAAGAGGTTCATCTTTGTTGCATGCAGACATGTACGTAGGCATTAACCTGAAATAATAATAAAATCATTGATTACATTAAAGCTTATGTTTAGCTTTAAACTTTTGACTATTTCTACAAACTACTGTATATATTACTCTAGTATATATCACTTCATAAAAAACAAAAAAAATATTATTATTATTATTATTATTATTAGTAGTAGTAGTAGTAGTAGTAGTAGTAGTAGTAGTAGTTGTTGTTGTTGTATTAGTATTTTACTGCATAAAACAAAAGCTTCTACTCTGCCCTTGCAATGCACAGCCATGTGGGTTGATAAATTTATACTGTTCAAACCCCCATTTACACGAATAATTATACAGTCATTTTTATTTAAACAACGCAGCGAGGTATTGTGCAAAGAAAAATGACAGAGTGAATTAATTTGTAGTAAGAAATGAGAAAAGGAACAAGAGAAGCTGAAGCTGAAGGTTAATGAAAGCATGATTAGTAAACCTAATTATCTGGGCTCTGGCTGAGCTCTTGGAAAAAACAGAAAAAAAAGAGAGTGAGACAATCACCATCAGTCTATGTGTCATAAAGTGTGATCACTGCTACAGAGAAAAATATTGCAGTTTGCTCACAAAGCTCTTTTGCATCATGTGCTATGCAAGTCCAGCTGTTGACGAGTTTTATATTGTATAAAGAAAGAGAACAGAGCGTTTTGAAAAAAAGTTCAAGGGTTTTACCCTAGCTCAAATCAGTACTGCCGCCTCAACTACTAAGCAGGCAAAATGACTGGTATGATGTGATTTCAAAGCAGAAAACCAGCAACAACTTTTAAAGAAATAGTTAGCATGAGCTGTTTATATGCTTGTTTGTTCTCTTGGAGAGGAACCACATGGGAATAATTCCTTGCTTGTATAGATGTCTAACATGTCTAAAATCTCTATAAGCCACCAATAGGAGGATGACATTGGATAGCATCAAACTTATAGGACAGCTAATTTAAAAAAAAAAAAAAAAAAAGGTCATTCTACTAACAGATATAAATAACTAATGTCTTTTTTTGTCATTACAGATAAAATGATTTGCATAGTGTAATTGACATGGATTGCTGATTCCACAGTCTTTTATAGAATTTCACAAACATTTTATTTGGATTAAGTCATACAGAGTGATGTAATAACCTCTTAAGACAACTAAACTGAAAACACCTTCCTGTAGACAGTAAGTGTAGTGTAAGACATGCAAATTAGGCTATTTGATGTTTCGAATTTGCCCATAGTGGGTGAGTGTGTAGATGTTGGTGCTCTGTGATGGATTAGCACTATGTTCAGGGTGTATCTAACCTCATGCCCCGAGTTCCCTGGGATAGGCTCCAGGCCTCCTGCGACCCTGTAGTGGATAAGGGGTACAGAGAATGAGTGAGTAAGAATAAATAAATAAATAAATAAATAAATAAACAAATAATAAATAGCGGCATGGTGGCTTAATGGTTAGCACTGGTTTGATTCATGGCCTAACTAATCTAGGAACTGAGAAGTTTTCTGACTCCTACAGATGGACAATATCTGTCAAAATCAATATCTTCATTGCCAATATTGTGAAACTATTATAGTAATACTTTTTTCCCCAACAGGCTCTTGTTGAATGGATATTTTGCATGCTAGATGCAATATCAACGAGTTTGCTAACTATATACATTATTCAGATCTTCAAAGGTGGGTGAATGTCAAGATAAAATATTATTACCTGATAAAATGTGTGTTTTTTTATTGTCTTCAAGGTTTTACACTATTGTCTATTTTGCCAGGTGCTCAAGCACCACCAAATTAAATTTTAAGACCACAAAAGACAACAACAACAACAACAACAACAACAACAACAACAATAATAATAATAATAATAATAATAATAATAAAGCATCATTATTTTCCAAAATAATGAAACACTACAGCTACAGTTCAATCTGCGTAGATGCTCAAGGTGTTTAGTACAGTTGCCTTGCAGTGTGTGAGTGTATGTGTGTGTGCGTGTGCCCTGTGATAGATTGGCACCCTGTCCAGGAATAGGAATAGTCTCCTAGTATAGGCTCCAGGCCTCCTGCGACCCTGTATACAGGATAAAGCCGTATAGACGATGAGTAAGTAAGTGAATAAAATAATAATTTCTATTAATAGCAAGGTATTCATAGCAACAAACTTAACATGTAACATTCTCATTAAGGTCTGATCCTAGAATCGCCCTTAAATATTGTTTATCAATCTGATGTTTTTTTTCACAAAAACTGACAAACAAGAAACATTAATTTCCACCTGACATTTAGCAATCCAACTGTAAATTGTTCAATTGATCTATTAGAATAAAATGCATTGATATCATCATTAATAACTCAAAATTAGCAAAGGTTGGCCTCCCCATGATCCCAGACTAACGGTGATAATTTATAAACGTTACAATATATAGGAACTCAAGAGATTACTTTTTGTTGTATATGAAATCACATTTAAGCTGCACATCAATTGAACGCATGCACATTGCAACCTTTTCACCCCAAACGTCTGGATATTGTTCACACTATAGCCACTTGCACCGTCTCTGTATCAAGGGAATTTAAGTTACTACTTTTCTCTTCCCTTTAAAGCCACCTTCCTTTTTTCTGTTTAACAACCAGATGCCATATGGTAAACATTTTCCTTTGCCTCGTTGGCTTTTATGGCTCTTGCTGAAAGACTGAAAGAGGTTGGGTCAGGTTCAGGAGGCTAAACAATATAGTCAGCCATTAAGAAGGTTTTATTTCTATTGGACTTATCAACCCAACGCTGTGGGACCATTTGAATGCCATCGTCTCATTACAAAAGAATAACAACACCAGAGGAATGGCTTCATGTCTTCACACAGAAGTGCAGGATTGTGCCTCGGTTCCAGTTTTTATGTATGGATGACAAAAGCTTAAGCATGGCATCATAGGCTCATTGATAGCTTTCTTGTCTGACACATCCCAGCTCACTGGGGTTGCAGAGATCCCTTAGTGCAAGTCCCAATCCTTAAAGAAAATGGAAATTTTGAAAAAAATTATATTGTGACGTGTGGATCAATTTATCTGCTGAGGCGTCCCCTAATGGAAACAGCTAAAAGAACAAGAACATATCAAAAGCTAAAGGTTTAACATGATAGATTGTAAATGTGTCACATAGAGCGTGTCACAGGTTTCTGAGCTTCGCTACAAAGGATGCTGCATTAAAAAGAAAACAGGAGGTGGAATTTCATCCAGTGCAACCTCCAGGCCAGACCCTGTTGTCCATTCTCGGGTTCAGCTTTTCTGTTTCACTTCTTTTTTTTTTTTTATAGATGGTTGTAACTCATGAAGACTGAGCCCTGAGACCCCTTCACTGACCCGCATCTGGATAGCAGCTGGGGTCACATGGGTCATCCAGACATGTCCTGCACCAGCTCCTGGCTTCCTCCTAAACCTTGTAACCTGCACTGTTGTAAAGGAAAGCAAGAAAAGAACAGGACAGGGTAAAAGAATTACATGAAATAT
>JAOVVA010000054.1:5332061-5343737 GCA_028565275.1 Leiocassis micropogon | reverse complement strand
ATTTTCATATTTTTTTTTACAATGGATTCACAAGACATTTCATCACAAGTCCCCGGTTTAACGTGTACAAGAACTCTAATAAATAATGAAGCATTAATTTAACACACGTGATTTACATCAATAACCCAGAGATTTCAGCCTTAACCAACCATGAGAAAGTGAAGTAACATGTTTAGCTAAATTCACCCAAGTCTCCACTCGTGTTGCCACCTCACAGCTCTAGGGTCAAAAGGTCGTTAGAGCTACTGTCTTTGATAATGTTCCTGTATCTTGCAAAGCAGATTTACACAATCAAAAGAAAATTATGGAAATCAGATTGTCCCTGATGAGCAAGCTGAGGGTGATGGTGGCAAGAAAAAACTCCCTGAGATAGAAATAGGAAGAAACCTTGAGAGGAACCAGACTCAACAGAGAACACATCCTCATTTGGGTGATAATTAGGAATTTTGCTAATTATTCACAAACAACATACTACATGAATCATACCGGTTGTTATTAATACATTTTTTACTTCTCTGCAAAATAAATTTTGCCTGCATTAACCAATATTTACAGTATTATATATTTGCAGTAAAACAGCATCAGAAAATATAACTATTAATTAAAGAACATGAATACCTTATGAATACCTAAGAGTATTAATGTTATTTCCATGCAGAAAATAATGAAAAATAAATAAACCCTAATATAAATTTATCGTTATAAAAATATGGGGTCTAAAATATGTATTAGTTATTCATTGGAGGCATACATTCAAATACACAATTAATGAACCAAGCAAACAAACAAACAAACAAACAAACAAATAAAAACATAAATAAATAAATGTCAGAAGCTTTAAAGTGATATATGCCCTGTTTACCATGACAATTCATTATTTTGATTTGTGGCTTTATTAATAAAAGAAGGTGTAATATTAAAACATAGACCAGATGATTTTTTCCCCTCCTTTTTTTCTTTAATATGTTTTAACATGAAAATGGTTTGTCTTAGCTTTATACAACATATTTTTGGATATGAGTGCCAACCAGGTCAAATTATACATCCAGTACTTAAAAATAAATAAATAAATAAAGTCCATTTCATAGTTAATGAACTGTCTCAAACAATCTCAAACAATGGCTCAAACAATGGCTCTCATCACACGATTCATTTTCTACCAAAACTATGACTTGGAAAGAAAAACTGCATTACTAATTCCTCTGCTACTGTACAAACGCTGTAATTATTATTATTTTTTCTCTTTGAGTGTTCTTCCACAACCGCTTGAGCACTGGGACAACTTTCCATTCTTTAGCAGCAAAGACACTGAGCCATTCTGAAAATTCTGTTAAGTCACTCATTAACTCATTGGGCACTTTGGTGTAAGAGGACATTGTCTTGAAGACTATCAGAGGGAGCGGCCTGGGTGAAGGCAAGGAGGGGGCATCCTATTCATTTCAAAAGGAGTCTTCAAGAGGAGAGAATTGCCTTCATATGTTGAGTAAATCCTTCTTCAATTAGATCAGCTTCCACCACAAGACCTGGTCCTCAATTACAACTAGGATCGGGGAACAATTGCAGCGGTTTTCATTATACGCTCACACGAAACGTCTATTCTTCTACGTACATTGGTGTAAAGGCAATGCAAGCTATCAGAATAGCATATTGAGGGGTGATGGGACAGGGAGACAATGAGACTAGGTATGCAGAGCTCGATGGGCACACAGGGCCTCTTTCTGGCAAATTTACAAGCAGAGACAAGATAATGGGTGGCTGATTGGGCCTAATAGACCTATTCTTAAAAGATAATACGGCTCACACATTTATTTAGCCAGTCTATGTCTGAACTCCTGTCATCTTCGAGCCAAAAACAAGAGTAGTTTCACATGCTATAAATCAACCATCATATAGCACATTTCTTTAAATCGGTTATACTCTAAAGCAGATCAAACAAGCAGAGTTCATCTTCTACCTGCTTCTCATTGATGAAACATCAAGTTAATAGGGCATATTTAGCTGAAACAGATGCTTCAGATGTGATGTGGCATTAAAATATCAGGACAAAGTAGTTGGGGTTGCCAATGATCATTATCACAGCTACAAATTACAATTTTCACGGAACATGCAAAGATATTTAAGGAACAATTCGACCTGGAGGAAGGCATGCATCTGTTCACATGACAACTTGGCACTGTGATAACCAATTACAGCATAAATGGTATGAATTCAGTATGACACATTCAAAGAAAAATTTATGAATAAATAAATAAAATCTGTGAATTAGAATAAGATTTAGATCTGCCAGGGCATCAAAAGTAAAGTTAATTAAGCAACAAAATGAGTGCTTGTTAGAAAAATAGAAAGAGTCAAACTTATACAGTACTGTATGTGTAGACATGCTTCACAAAAAAGTAAGTGAGTGTTCATTTGTGGGTGCTTGCCAGCTACTCCAATTTCATCTGGTTGGATCCAGGTGATCTTCTTCCCATTTGGGCACAAGTAAAATGTTGGCATACTTCTGCTCTTACAGGACTGAGACACATCCTGTACTCCATCCTTTGTCATCTACCTTGAGACAGTCCACATGGGCATTAGCTGCTTCTTTAAACAGTCTTTTAGAGAAGGGAGCGATACTCTTACATGGTCTAACCCTTATGGCTGTGAAGGCCACACAGCGCTTCAGTTATGATAATCACAATGCTGATTAATATTAATATTAACAGATAATCAAACCATGGCTACTGATACTCAGACTGTTATTGCATGTCCGTACACTTTACTTCACATGCAATTCCTTTTGTCTTATTCCTTTTGACTTTTGGTGCAAACTTAGTGCACTTGCTATACTTCTCCAACCTGCCTGTTGGTTGGTCTCCTGGTTCCTGATTCTGACTTACACCAGTCACACTACAAAATTCCATATTCCATTTCAAATATAACAAACTGATTGCATTATCCTCTGCAATAGTGTAGCATTATTAAGTCACATGACCTTAAGATGCCAAGATCGCAATATTGTTCTTTTGGCTGCTCCCATTAAGGTCTTGCTACAGCGTATTAGCCGATCTGCACGTTTAACTTGACACAAGTTTTATGACCTTCCTGTCACAACCTTAGACACATGTTTTAAACCAGCATGTCAATTAGATTGGAATATGTACTGTATATTACCTGGGGGTCATCTCTAAAGATCATTTGACATGTCTACTGGCCATTCAGATAGGATCCCAGAGAGAACAATTGGACAATATGTTATTTTTAGACATGAGTTTTTCCCCAATATTAAACTGGATGGCATAGACAGCACTGAACTGTTTGTCTGCACTTGTGGCAATGTATAGTAAGGGTACGTTAAATGGTGTTGCTAAACTGTTAAAAATATATAGCACTACTCAGATTTTTAGTATCCTTAGCATGATCGTAAGAAGTGACTGCTGAATGCTTACTTTTTGGTGTAGGCAAAAGATGATCTCCTTAACCTTGGATGGATTCTTAAACGTTTAGAAGACAGAACAAATATTAGGAGGAGGAAAAGGTGTCATGGAGTATTGTTTGACATTATTATAATGATGGGCAGCAGAATTAGATCTGGTGTCAAACTGCAGAAAATATTGAAACGTGATCAGCATAAGGCTCTCTTTCTCCTTCTCTCTCACACACTCACTCAATGGAAGATTCAATGGACCTGGTTCTGCTACACACTCCAATGCACATGAAAGCTGTGAGCTTCCTGTGTTCGGTGGTCCCCATGAAGCTCAACCTGGACACAATGAGCAGAATAAGAGCTGCTCTCCACCTACACAGCTGGCATGGAGGAAGGGAGGAAAGGACGGAACCTGTATTCATGCTGCACTGAACTCTTCTTTGACTCCCTGAAGAATGGCAAGGTTTCACTTCAGCCCTGGGCTCAGCCCACCACCTTCCCCCCACCTCTACGACGCCTTGTCCCCTTTTGTCCTATTGTCCCTCACGTGATGGATTTCGAAGCTTACCAAAGGCAAAGGGAGGAAAGGGAAGAGACAAAAAGAAGGAATCTGGGCTTGACTGGCAGGTCAGCTCTTCTACCTGTCAAAAGCAGCAATGAATAACAAGAGTCCTGAAAAAAAGAGAAAGCAGGAAGATACATAACGCAAAGCATGAAAGAAACTTTCATGACTCCTCCTGTTTTTTTTCCCACTGGTTCATCCTGATCAAAGTTGACTGCAATTGGAAAAAAGACTTGAAATAGGGCATAAAGAAGGCCTGGTGCTGCTAATTGTAATTTCCAAGCCCCCTTTTGAAGGATTGGGGTATTGTGTATGTTTAATAGTGATGCACAGCAGCTGATCACTGAGCCTTATAGCCATTAGGCCATAAATGGAAACCAGGTGGTGGAGTGAAAAAAAAATTTGAAGAAGGAAAAAACACTGGGAGTAAAGTGAGAGCATGGAGAAGAAAACCAGCTGAACCATTTAATGCAGAAAAGGTTTAGAATGTTTAGCTCGTGCACAACATGAAATCTGTGCAAAAGTGTGTCATGGATATATATCACATCATGCATCAAAATACAGTTCGAGTATCATTCCAAGTTATTAAACCATAACCAGGCACACAGGATAAATCCCATGTTTCTATTTCTTTCAATAGCCGAGATGCAGTTTTGTTCCCCCATGGAACTACATATATTGTGCCAACCTCCATGCCACAATTGTCAGTGTGTGATATTTCTTTTGTAAACCATGCAATACTGCAGGAACAAAGGAAAGGTTGTCCTACTGGCTGCTGCATTGCATTTTCTAACAATTTGCCAATTTGCAGACATCTTTACATCGTTGTTGGTGATGAAATAATGATTTACATGTCACTTGGAAACTTTTAGTCCTTGTTCTTATTGTTAGAACAAAAGTGATTCTAAAAGCCGTGGCCCCCTGTGCAGGGAAAAAAAACTGAAATAAATCATCATGTAGGATACAACATCACTTTTGGTAAAGCTATCAACAAAATTTAAGCAAAAAGATCTTTTATCAAGAAACCTAGCTTACTAATTGACATTAGCTCTTAGATAGTTGCTTCCTTGCCAAAATGATGATTCAATCCAATTCAATTTTATTTATATAGCACTTTTAACAATGGTTATTGATGAGCTAGCACTACATTACATTGGTCTACAGCTGACATTCTTAATTAAATTTACTATAGATTTTTGTTATAATCTCCAGAGCTCTGTGCCCTCTTTTCTTCTTATTCCTTTCGTTTTGTCCTGTAGCTACATCACCATGCTACCAAGTCAACCCTCTCACTCTCTATACCGCTTATCCTGTAGGGACACAGAAGATCTGGAGTCTTTCCCAGGCGATTCAGAGCATGAGGTAGGTACATCCTGGACAGCGTGTTAGGGCACAAACACAGACTCAATCTCGCGCTACAATTTGGAGACGACAATTAGTCTAATCTCCATGTCTTTGGACTAGACCAAAGACTGAACCAGAGTACCTGTAGGAAACACATGAGAACATTATGCACACAGACCAAAGGCAGGAATCGAACACCAATATGCCACCATGCCACCCATAGCCAACTCTCTTACTTCATTATAAACTTTATAAACTTATATTCTAAAAGATATAGATTTAATAAATATATATGTTTTCAATGTCTAATTGTTGATATGTTGATGATACATTCTCTATAATTAAATACCAACCATTTGTGCAGTCTCCAGTATCAATGTTTATAATAATTAGAAGTAAAATTGTTTCTAACTGGAAAGCTGCACTCTCATCAAGATCTCAAGAAAAAATCTTCAAAAGAGAGAAAAAAAAGGAGAACCTGGAAAAGAACTCGACTAGCTTTAGAAATAAGAAGAGATCTTATGTACGTTAGAAGTTTCTGAGGTTGCAGAAATTGTAGAGTATTTTTTTCCAAAATTTCCAGATATTCTGGTATCCCTGAAAAAATCGTAAGTGACCATGGTCTAATTCACATTAAATATCTAGAGGAGCTTTACAGAGAAGATTCCGGTCATTGTAAGTCCAGCATCTGGGTACCATCCAAAAGCAACCAGTAAACAAGCACAAGCAAACAAAAAGTAAGTAAACCTTCCTCTACTGACTGAAGATGACTCTATTTCAGGGTGTCCTGTGGTATTAGCCATTGCTCCTATGGAGCGCTAGCCCCACAGACTCACCAGTGGTGATGCACAGAGGTCTATGTATATTCAGTGGATGTTGAAAGCTAGTTTACAAGTTCAGTAGCCTGTTTAGAACTATCAAAGGATGAATTAGACATCATATAAACTTGACATGCCACATCACAGCCACACTGCGTCATCATTTCACACCTTAAGTCAGTCAAACCAGGTTCCTTGGCAGAAACACCTTTCTACAATCCCCTCAAACACCCTTAAACATTGAGGGACAACCAACTTATGTTGAAAAGTACCATGAACTGATGTCATGGTGAAGACACTTCAGTGTCTAAATGATGGGGAAGTCAATGGACCAGGTAAGAGCTGATGGATTCTGGCACATATGTGGCTGACCCCTGCTAAGCCAGAATTCCATACTTGCCACCTCTACCCACTACCCTGGGCCAATGGCCTAGAGAGACCTACACAGTTCTGGTGGGCTCTGCCATGGAAATACAGGAAGAAGTGCACAATTTTACATCCCAGAACTTAATCCAGCCTCCAAACATGGCTGTTGAAAGCTCTAATGCATAGCATAATGCTCCATTCACCTGAGAATTGATTGACATCTATAAGCAATTACATTTCTCTCTCATACTATATAAGGACTCATAGTGCGCTTACACAGTTGTGAAGCAATTTATATGCACAAAGGGATGTGCTAGTATTTTTTAGCATTATTATTGTTAAAAAGACATGGAGGCGCAATTGGATTAAGTGCCCGTCCATCAGTTGTGTGGCAATCCTGATGACCCAGAGGAGAAGCCTAGAGTTCAGCAGGTTTCATGGAAATGTGACATGATGGGAAAGAACTTTTGTAAGCAGTTAGCAAGGAAGAGAAGCATGGTGTCATAGTAGAGTGAGAAGAGAGAGAATGAAATACAGCACATAGCACACAAGGGTAGGGAAGAAGTGAGTGCCAACCCCTATAGTTTTTGTTGGTTAGGGAAGCCTAAAATAGCTAGACCTTTTTATTTTTGTTTTTGTTTTATTTCTGTAGCAGCATATCGATTTGCACTGCATCCACTCACCTCCAGGATTGAGGGTTTGAGTCCTGCCTTCAGGTCTGTGTGTGGAGTTTGCATGTTCTCCCTGTGCTTGGTGAGTTTCCTTTAGGTACTCTGGTTTCCTCCCACAGTCCAAAGGCATGAATATTGGGCTAATTTGTGTTTCCAATTTGCCTGTAGTGTGTGAGTGAGTCTGTGAGCATGTGTGTGTGTGTGTGTTCCTTGTAATGACCTGGCACCCTGTCCATGGTGTAACCCGGCCTACTGCCATGAGTCCTCTGGCATAGAGTCCAGGCCCCTACGACCCTGTAGAGGATAAGCAGTGTAGAGAATAAGTGAGTTGTAAGAGGACTGATTGGGGTGAATATCTTTGTTTCTTTTTAGCACCGTCACCACCCAGCCCATGGTAACTAGTCCCCTGGCTGTTGTCTAATATGTTTATATGCATAGTTTCAGTGTATATGTGAAAATCACCAACATCACAGCACTACTGGGAAGGGGGAAATATAATAAACACTGTTGTACTTAAATAATTGTAATTCAATACTCTTTTCTTTTTGCTTATAACTGCTCTGTGGCTCACCCTGATTGCACCACCTGTTATTGACCCTGAGCCACCTTAGGTCTGGGACATAACACAGGGTCAGTGTCCTAACACAATGCTCTGTATAGTCTCTGTCAGTTCATTTTGAAGCCTTTGATAATCCTACATTGGTCTTCAATCGTATTTCTGTTTCTATCGATCCCAGTTCTGCTTATCCTCATCTATATGGTTTTCCAGTTCTCTGATTCCTGCCTTCCCAAACGTTTGCATGCAACATAAGATCGAGATCATTCTGAAAGAAACTCACATGAAAAGTAATGTGCTGAATAATGAGGCAGCCCAATTTATGTGTCGTGGTTACTTTGTTAGCATTTCCTACAATGAAGTCTTAATTATATAGACGTAATACACTATCGTGGCCACCATCGCATAGAGGACAACGTCTTGTCTTTGATTTGTATCAGGGTACATTTAGATACTTGTGCACTTAGCATACCCCTCCTGCATTTAACTTATGTGGGTAGCTTTAATGCTAAAAGCATGCTGAACCCGCTGATGTCATCTTGATGGTTCTTGAGGAGAGACAGGAGCGACGGATATTAAAAGATAAGACAAGCCCATAAACGATTAAAATCTAATTTGGTTCAGCTTTCTTCCTTTCTTCTTTCTTTTGGTTGTTCAAAGTGGATTAATTCATTTAGGAAAGAAGGGAAGGGCCCTTGATCTTACTGTGCCCTTGATCATTTGTTTCTTTGATCAGTCTGTCCCTGTTATGTTTATTTGCCTTTTCTAATGTAATGTTCAGTGGTAGTTTTGAGAGGCTGAGAGTGGGTATAGTCATTGCTTTAGACTAAAAGTAAATACAGACTTTTGTATGGTATGGAAAATAATCTTGTGCTACATTTTAATTAAAAAAAAGGTTTTAAATAGGTAATGATTAAAGTTTTTGTAACAGCAGCTCTAAATATTCAACCTTTTTTTGACAAAGAAAACAGTTCGGAAAGATTGTTGATGGAATGATGGTTCACATGTGCTATAGTATATTTGACTACACAATCCAACTTGTTTCATGTATGCATTAAACTATAAAAAGAAAAAAGTATTATTATTATTATTAATTTATTAATTAAGTCTTTGGGACATGATTCTGCATTGCATCATCTTGATATTGATCATTTTCTTATAGCGGCATGCCTGATCATGCTTTATTCCATCCAAAACAATATAATAATTTTATTATGGATGTTCAATATAAATTTTGGCATAATTGTTGATTTATCTTAGAACAAAGGATAAACACTAAAATACTGCACAGCATACTAAATATCATGATAAATAAATAAATCTGTTCTGTAAGACTGTAATTATTAAAAATGCCAGACTTCTTGACATTGCGATTGGCTGTCATTGACTTAAACATGACATGTTTGCAACAAATTCCTTGGTGCGTATTGAGCTCTGACTGTAAGGAATTCATAATGCTGGCTAAAACTGCAATAAGCTTCATGGTAATAATCGTCTTACATGGTTTTAATAAAGCCGAGTGCTGTACAGTAATTAGGCCTTAATTTTACTGAATGGGTATTTAATTTTTTTCTTTGACTTTAATTAAAGTTTAGGAAGTGGAATGTGTTATATATGAAATAAACAATGAAATACACAAAAGTAATAAGAAGTATATCTGCAGGGTGTAGGCTAATAGCAAAAAAATTATAATAATTATATATATATATATATATATATTGGAGTTAAAAAAAATAAAAGACAAAATTCTATCTTCAATTTATATTTTAGCTTTAACCAAAAATTGTTTGTTTAGTTTTAGCCATCTTTTTAATCCACAAAATTTAACAGGTTTTAACATTTTAACCTTAAGCCAAAAAACCTAGCCCGTGCACTGAAAAAAATGACAAAGTTAATATGCCAAACCAATACAATAGTGTCTATTTTCATTGATTAGTGTACTACAAATAGTCTGTAGAAGGTATGTGTGGCCCAATGCATGACCATCACAATATCTGAAAGTATTTCTACATAAATCCAGTTCTACAGCCAGCTGAACATTGTGCAAAGCTAGTCTTGTACAAAGGGCGTTCATGTCATACTGGGATATTCTTGTGAATGAAGGTAAAAACTTTGAATGGTGCAAACGTTTTAAAAAAGGCTGTAGGTCCATGAATGACGATCGTTCCCATGAACATTCAGCAAGTAGAACATTTGATCCCTGAAAATTGCTGGACAACTTGCATAAAAGACGCATCTTTCTGTACACACCATCATTAACTAACACCACTTGCACCTTACAGGCACTCGTCTGGGAGTTATTACTACATCCCTTTTTTTAGATCTGTATAATACATGCAAAAGGTTTAAAAAAAAAAAGAAAAATCATCTTTGTAAATTTTATTCACACTGATAAGCACAGGCCATTTTATGACCAAATAATTGTTTTCATTTATTAAAAACTGGGAAAAACAATATAATAGTGAACAGTAAACTAAATCTTCTAATGAAAAAGTTAACTACCTTTAAGGCTTTATTTTCATGCAATGGACGTAACAACCAATCTCTGAACACCCAAACATGTAACTGCTTGGCAAGATAAAGCGACAATTCTAGGGAAACCGAGCCACAAACTCAATTTGTTGCAGCAAAGAAAAATCTGTATCATCATTCACATTGGCCTTTAAGACTTCAACTGAGGTTAAAGGTCATGCCGGCTGTGCTGTGGCTAACCTAGAGGAGGAGACACCTGATCCATATCAGAATATGTCCAACTACCCCCCCCCCCCCACCCCCTTCAGCACTCGGCGTTCATTCCTACACCGACCTTCTCCATCTCCATCTCCATGCCTGACTTCTCTGCTGAATGCTCGTTTCATCTAGATCTGTTTGAAGGGATTTCAGAGGGCAGATTGCTAATCCCAGGCCTGAACATGAGGCGAGGCCTGCAGGATTGGAAGCTCTTTCTTATGGAAATGACACTTAGGCAGGAGGCATGAGGAGCGCTGAAGAAAATGCCACCAGGCTTATCACAGCAGGACAGATTCGGCTGACGGAGAAGGGACAGAAGGACAGATCAGCAAGGACCGTGTGAACATCATGTACATGTGCATGCGTTATCAAGAGCATGTGGATAGGGTGTCCATGTGAAATTTAGTGTTACAACTTAAATGTAATGGTTTTAAATGTTGGGTTTAGTGCTGGTGTTGATGGTCTTTATTTTAATCCCTTTAATAAATTCTACAAAGCAAGAAGTGATGTTCAGCAGTGGAGTAAAAGATTGCTTGCCATGCACTGCGGGCAACAATCTCCAAGATCATCTGCTCTGAGTTCTGTCCATCTGTTGAAATTTGCAATGAAATCCAATGCCAAAATTCACACTAAAGCATTGATGCTTTTAATAGTCATGTACAATAATTCAAGATGCGTTTATAGCATATTTTTAGACTGAATACAAGTATGAGTATACGCTTTTTGCCAATCATCAATACTCATGTCAATATCTAATTATTATTTAGCCTTAAGGGGAATTATGCAACATTTTATTTACCTCTGGTTATGTCATTTTGTTCCTGTGTGCTGCTAAAAATGAACTCATCGGAAGTTCAGTATAACAGGAGATGTGTTTAAGTTAAAATGGAGTCAAGTTTGTTCTTGGAGGCTCAGGTAGACTGTAGGAAACTCCAGTCCTGAACTATCGAGCGACTGAAGTCACAAGTCCCCAGAGAAAGCTGTCTGCATCAGCCGAGGACAGGAACATCTTCGCGGAAAAGTGGAACCGTCCCCAGTCACCACACACATCCCATGCGGACCATGCGAGCATCCATGAAACTTACTCCCACCATCATGAAGTGCTTCGAGCGGCTCGTCATGAGACACATCAAGACCCTGCTGCCTCCCTCACTGGACCCACTGCAATTTGCGTACCGTCCTAACCGCTCAACGGACGACGCCATCTCCACTACACTCCATCT
>JAOVVA010000054.1:5293780-5305926 GCA_028565275.1 Leiocassis micropogon | reverse complement strand
TATATGGATACACATTTGTGTGTGTGTGTGTGTGTGTGTGTGTGTGTGTGTGTGTGTAAGGGTAAAGGTTGTGAAAAAAATCTAAATTCTCCATGATGGTTCTGGAGACGCAGGACATTTCGGCTTAGACCAAATTCCTACATGCGCACTTTTTCCAACCTCCACATTTCTACCCGTACATACAGTATAATGCACATATTTATATACATGCTCCTGGCAGAGTGGGAGTTTGGGGCTGAAAGCCAGCTCTTTATAAGTGCCTCTTTCTTGCTCCTCTGGGAACGGGCCACATCCACATGCCTCCCCCCAAAACCCTCTAATCATACCGCTGCCATCCCTCGGCAAAGCTTTTCCACATCGATTTCATGTTTGCCCATCTCACATGTGAGAGAAGGGGCATCCTGTCATGTTCTTGAGAATTTTTAAACCCCCTTTACACTCAGACACATATATTTATACAAACAGATGTGCACACAGAGCTGGTGATGCAGTGGCGTGGAGGAGCATGTGCACAATCCATTAGAACAAAGCTTCTTTTCTAAGCACGTTTATTATTTTTCTTATTTTTTTAAACAGGTTTTTGCAGTACAAGGCTAGTTGACTTGTATTAAATGTAAACTCACATAACTTGTTGGTGTTAATGTAAAAATTGAATTTGATATAATTGAAATTGAAATTGTTATAATTATATACTATACTGTACAAGAGTTTGAGAATTCTGTGATTGATAATCTTGCATACTTGCAAAAATATACAAGCTGCACTGATTAATTTATGTAACTTGGATACTGATATCAAAAAATTATGACTAAAAGATATATCTGCTGAATGTTTTTAGAATTTTTCAAACAGATTTCCTATACAATTTCCTTCAATCCTAAAACCCAGAGCATTTTTTTCATCACTATGTTTTAATAAATACAGGCTTCAGGATTGTGCAATATACGTATATATAATATACGTAATATAGAAGAGTGTCATATCCTTTTTATGGCACAACCTAGGTAATATGATAAAATAGATTTTGTTTTGCTTTAATTGAAAAAATAGAAAAATAAATAAATAATAGGAGTTTATCTGAACTTATCTGAACACCTCAAGCACCCAGCAAAGCCCCCTACATTGACCAGCACAGGACTTCCAACAGGACTTCTTTTTTTTTTTTTTGCAAATCAGTTACTGACAAATGTTATGTTAAGGGCACAAAATTACAAATCTACACAACTAGGATTTAAAGGGGAAATTGTATTCCATCTTAATTAGTGTTATCCTAATTACAATTGTATCGAATCATAAGACTTAACATCAGTCTTAAAACATTAATTTAGATAAAACTACATTTTGGGGGAACTTTAGAATTATTGCCACTTTGCACCTTTTCCCAGTTTAACCAATGCCATACAGATACAAGTGTATATTTGTTTGTTTATTTGTTTATTTGCATTTTACAGTACAAAGCTGGAAAATGTCTGATTTGTCTACTCAGTTTGTTGTTGTTAAACCTAAGCAAAAATCTGTGTAATACTGTTTGCCTTTTCTTCACATGCATACCTCATACTTGTTGATTAATTAAACGTTTTATACCATTTAATCCAACATACTGCAACAGTATTTAGACTACCTCTTTTTAACACACACACACACACACACACACACACACACACACACACACACACACACACAAGAAATAAAAAACAGGAAGATACTAACTTTATGATTCACTACTAGTTAAAAATAGTTACTATTTCCTGCTGGGATAAAAAAAAATAATAATAATAAATTAGCATGAGATTCTTACAGCCTGCACCAATACAAAGAATTTGTTTTGATTTTGGGAGGTTTGATGAGGAGCAATTTCTCCTTTGGATTTTTTGCAGTAGCACTCTGTGATTATGTGAATATTGGGTTTCTTTTAAAGTTTGCCTCATGTGTAACAAATATAACTGCTATAAACATGTTGTTCTCTCTCTCTCTCTCTCTCTCTCTCTCTCAGATTATTCTATTGGTGGATGAAGTTCACAAATTCTGTACTTGAGTAAAAATATAGGTACTCTAGGTAAAATATTACAAAAGTAAAAGTAAAAATCTTGTGCAAAAGTACAAAAATACTCGCCTTCAAATTTACTTAAGTATTGAAAATAAAAGTACTATAACCTCTTGCAGCTCCGGTTTTGTAGTCTGTGTGATTAGATCTTGCTTAATAAATTCATTTTAGGTGCGGAAACTTGGGTGTCATTTTGGACACACAGATCTGTTAATATAAGGTCATTACATTAGTCTGAAACTAATAGTAATAAATATTCTCATAAGCAGTCAGCATGAAGATGAGACATTTCTGCCAGGGAGATCTCAGTCTCCCTGGGTTTGGGAACAGGGTTTGGGAACTAGCACACTTTCCTTTTAAGATTTATTTTAAAATTCTTTGCTTACCATTTCAAAGTAGGAGAGCATTCAGTACACTACAGACTAAATTTAAACAAAAATGGAAATGGATAAAGCTTCAAGTGTTTACTAGCTCAAGCCTGATTTGAGATTATATTGAGTTGCAGTTAATTAGATAACCAACTAGCCATACTCACCACAGAATCATGGTAATGAAAAAAATTATTATAATCCACTTACAAATAAAGACTTTATGGCTGCAAGCAAACATTAGATCACCCATTCAAGAAAACAGCCATAAACCATAAACAACATGGGCGTATTTCATCAGAACTGAGGAATTCTTATGAAAAGGAAATGTATGGGAGTAAGACAGTCAGAGAATGCATTTGGAAATTAATAACCTTCTCTTATTGTAGACAACTTAAAAAATAAAATAAAATAGTTAAAGAGTTTGTCAGCACCTTCTTCAGTAATTTTTCCAGGTGCTCAGTATTGTAGGCTGTTGCTCTAAAAAAGTAAAGTTTTGTGTTCACTAGGTAGCTACACAGTAAAACTAATAGGGGAAACCAATTAGTCAAAGCAAGAATCATCTGCCAAAATATAGTGTGCACTGATTTTCAGACTTAAGTTAAGAAGGTAGTGGAGTACAATGTATGAAATGTTACTTTGGAATGTTGTGGAATTAAAAAAACAAAAAACAAAATGGAAATATTTTAGAAAAATGCAGATACTTGATAAACTACAGTAACTGATCACATTTGCTTTGTTACTGTCCACCGATGGGGCAACATCCTTGGGGTGCACACCCGGGGGTACTGAACCCATCACAGTGCACAAATACCCACACACTAACATAGCCAATCATACACTACGAGAACTTTGGAAACACCAATTCATATACTCTTTCCTTATTTACAATATTTGACATGATTTCTAAAAAGCTTTTATGATCTCCATATTTGTCAAGAGTTGTCGCTTGAGCTTTTGTAGCCTTCCTTTCAACTCGTACAAATCTGTTCATTCTCCATTGTCCTCTCTGATCAGCAAGGCGGAGTTTACTGCCCACAGTCAGTGTATTGTCTAGGGACTGAAGTATGTGAAAATCTAGAGTTTCTGAAATACTCAGACCAGCCCGTCTTAAATAAACCATACCATGGCCAGAGTCATTAGGGGCATATTTCCCCCCTATTTAAATTTTTGAAAATGAACATGAAAGAATTTCTTGACTTTTATCTGCATTATTTTATGCTATGTGCTGCATAATTGGCTGATTAGATAATTATATGAATAGGCAGGCATACAAGTATATCATTTAAATGTAAAATTAGCAGATTAAAGATGACAAAAACAAGATAAATGCAATAATATCAAACATGGAATACATTAATTGTAAATATGTGAAAAAAGATACTGGAATAGAATATACATTTAGAATATTATAATGTGTTCATTTTAAATATGTATGTATAATTTTAAGTATGCATAATTAAGGTGATTATGCTGAATATCACACTTCCATGCAAAACTCTTTCAGACGTGTGTTCTTTGTTTATTCCTTTTTATCAAAAAACTCCAAATCTAAATCCAGCTCCAGGATCTAAATTAGGTCTGACTATAGTTTTCCTGGACTAGTGTCCAGTGTTTTGGTAAAATGATTTGAATAAGCAGGGATACATGTGCAGCCCTTGTGTTTCTAATAAACATTGTGGTTTTTAGAGCGATCTAATGTTTCTTACCACAAGCTGGATTGAATCCAGACCACCGGCTCAGCTCAATAGGTGAGCTGCAATCTCTTCAACCTGCTTCACATTTACAGGATTCCATCCATTACTGACCTCAAGGGTCAAAGGTCAGCTCTTTGAAATAACACAGGGCATAAAGGCAAACGCAAGCACCTGATGTGCACATTTCAGAAGGATGCAAGGTGGAACCTTGCAGCAATATGGATAAGGTAAACTGCTTACAGTTTACAGTAGGGTTCTGTAATAAACTAACACTGGTTACAGCATTCTTGAATTTTAAGAGCGAGGTTAAACTAATCGAAAGACATGCTGAATGATATAATTGACCATTTATATCCAGTTATTTCACTAAGGAAATGGTTCTTGTGCAACATCTGTAATCTATTTCAGATCTGTTAAAGTATAGAAACCCAGAAAGTATAGATATTCTGTTGTCAAGGGAATGGAGACTCAGGACGAGAAAGGAAATATATATTTTTTATTTTCCAACCCACTCACTTAAATTTTTTTTATCAGATTATATTGATACCAGTCTGATATACTTTTACTTTTCTTCTTTTTCTTTTTTAAGCTTCGAACCCTCCAGGTCAGGTGATGGTGCTAACTGTTAAGCCATTGTGCTGCCATGTATTGTACAGTATGTAAGTATTACATTCTATAATCAATATAAATATATAAATATAATAAATCTTGTGTTATTTTATTTTATTTATTTATACTAATTCAAAAGTTTTTTTTTCTTTTGCCACTTTCAACGGTATCTGATCCTGTCTGGAACCTATCCCAGGCAAGTTGGGGCACAAGACAGGGTAAACCCTGGACTGGATGGAGCGCCAACTCATCACAGCACACAAGCACACACACCTAATCATACACTGCAGGCAAATCTGGAAACACCAATCAGCCAACATGTCTTTGGACTGTGAAGTAAAATCGCAGAGGAATCCCATCAAGCAAGGGGTGAACATGCAAACACCACACACACACACACACATACACACACACACAGGCTGGAGGCAAGATCTGACCCCAAACCATGGAGGTGTGAGGCGACAGTGTTAACCCCTAAGTAGGTATCTGTGCTGAAATTAGCTTTTTAAAAAAAAATATTTTCTGCATTTTATGTCAGAGTTAATAAGTCTATTAGACATTAAGCTGTTTTTCAGGTTTTCAGTTAAGCGTTTTGTGTTTGTTTGTTTTCCTTCAAAGCAAAGGCAAGAATATTGGAAAGAGGCACTTTATTTGTTTGGTGGTTTAATTCGTATTCTCTTTCTTTTAATCTCTTTCATATTTTTTCTTGTTATTGTGTTATTGAGGACTTACTTTTACATGACATATTGTACAAGCAAGTAAGTTTTTTTTTCTGTACAATCTTTATTACAACCCTAAAATACAGGCAATACTAAAAAAGACTTGCTCGATATAGGATTGTAATCTACAAGTAATTGAGTTGTACATGCCCAGGATTTATAGCATGCAGTTATTGTAATGGACAATATTTTTTTGCCCCATATGGAACAGTCACGTACACATACTCTGTTTATAACTTACACACTGAAAAATGATTAATGTATCTCATATTCAAATCAAGGACAGTTAATAAAATATGAAAGTTAAAATAAATAATGGTAAATAATGGCATGTTTATATTAAACTTATTAAATAGAATTCTGCATATGTACAACCATGGCTGTATGTGTCATTAAATGTAACCAACCTTGATATATTTCTGACATGATTACGTTTTTTAAATATCATCCATTGGTCTTGTCTTTCTTTTAGTCACATGACTAAATGAATGAATGAATAAATGAAAGAGTGAACAACCCATTTTCCAATGTTTTTGTTAATTTGTTAAGAATTATTCATTGTGTCAGAACCGAAAGAGGGCATTGACTCTTCGAAAGTGCTTTGACTTGAGAATTATTTTGCTCTTAACATCCAGTGATACACTATAAATATATGAACAACACATCCAAATAAAAAATCCTTAAAAAATAAAACAAATTAATGAATAAATAAAACTTCTGCTTTTTTTATACGATGGTTGAAGCTCCGAAAGATTGTGTAACTCTTCTTGATGGTAGATGAGAAACTAAATCAGTTCGTGTAATTACACATCTCTCCAAGTTTACCGAAGAGAACCAATGTCCAGAATCCAGAATGTGTCATATTAAAGTGTGATTTATGAGACACGGAGGTTTAGATGAAACTCTGCCAGCCCTCTTTGTGCAGATATAAAACATGAATTTCGTTTATTATGAATCTATTCTTGAGTGAAGATGATACGAAGGGGAGTTTGTGATGCAGAAAGAGGCCTCAGTCAACCTGATGTGCGATGTTGCCAGCTGACTGTCCAAGAGAAATTCGTGTCTGAAAGGTTTTTTTCCTCTCCATTTCTTTCCCACAGTCCCTGAGCCGGAGGCATTATTTTTGATTCAGCAGAAACGGAGCAAGTCGACAGAGAAGCCATGAGAAATGGTGCAAAAAGCCGCAGAACAGAAACGTCCATCACTCATTCCCTCTTTTCTCTCCGTTCTCTCCACATTTAGTCGCTCGGAACGCATTGGAATGCAAGAGAGGGATGAAAAGAAGCTTCTTCCTCCTGGCGGGGGTCTCCGAAAGGAAACGCACACATAAACTAAACTCTAGGCTACGCCTTAAGAAACGGGTTCAGCTCGAAAATGGGGGTGGAATAAAACCTAAATAAGTGAGACAGGGGGGAGAAGGAGGCGAGAGCAGGGGTAAACAGCACTGAAAGAGAAAAGGAAGTGAGAATGAAAAAGGAAAAGTGGTTGAAAGAAGACGTAACAAGGTAAGGATGGGAAAAGGATGGAGGGAGCTCATCATGGGAAAGAATGACAAGAGTAAGTTGGATAAACAATGAAACAAAAGGTAAAACGCTGGTTAAAACTTTAGTTCTGTACAAATTATACACTATGTGTAAGTTTACATCGAGTGTCCTTTTTCAAATGGAGCACAGTTCCCAAACCATACTTTGCACATCAGTGCTTGTTTTACATACATAGTTTTTACATAATAGTTGAAGGTGTAGTTTGAGTTCCCACAATCCTCTGTGTTTGTGATTGTAGCAACGAGGCCAGACTGCCGATGGGTGCTTTGTGTGTGTGTGTGTGTGTGTGTGTGTGTGTGTGTGTGTGTGTGTGTGTGTGTGTGTGTGTGTGTGTGTGTGTGAATGGAGGGGACTGAGTTAAAGAGGTCAGAACGGTCAGGGTGCGGATAAATGCGGCCCTTTGTGTGCTTTAAGGAGATGCTCTCAGTAGGGAGTCTATAAAGCCCCGACGGCTACACTAACACCCCCAGGGCTGCCGATCCCTGGGGGTAAAACACCACACCACCAGCTGATGAGGAGAGAGAGAGTGAGAGAGAGAGAGGTTCAATTACACTAGAATGCTTTTTTGTCAAAGTGTTAGTTTTGTTATTACTGAATTATAGAACTTATTGTTAGTTATTGGGCTGAATGCTTTTATGTCAAGTCCATAAGTTTACAAATATATTTATGAAATTAATACAGTTTTGAGCATGTGATATATACATATTATATTTATGTACATATTGAGACACTGAAGTCCAAAATTCACATCAATATTTCTTAAGGAAAGTTACACTTATCGCAAATCAGGGTTACGCAGAAAATTCTCTGGATGGCCATGTCAGATTGCTTAAATCATCAGGCTTTCAATGTGCAGGAAAGAATTAGAAAATTGCAAAATAAAGCAACACATAGCGTTTAAAACCCAGGGAAATGTTTTGCCATTTTTTGCAATACTATGTTTTAATAAATGTATATGGGGTCAGAATTGTGCAATATAGAATTTCATATACTTTTTTCCAGCACATTTTATATTAATTTGTTGATTTTTGATCAAGTACTGAATATTGCCATTCTTTGTTGTAAAGAAAACTTATATACGGTTTTAAAGATGTGACTCAGCCTTCGTCTCACTGTTACTCTTACAGCTCACACTCAAGGTTATTCATAAATGTAGCTAAAAATACAGTCCTCAGGAAAGCAAGCTCTTAGAGTAGGACACTGATGTCCTCATCCTATGTTTTGCTCCAGAAACATCATGTGACTGTCAAAGCAACAGTCTGCTGTGAGAGCGCTGATGCGACACAAAGCCGGTCAGGGTGAACATATATCACAATGTCCTCCTTTATCCCGCCCTCCCACCACACACTCACTGGAATTCCCACATTCCCATACTGCTGCTCAGACATAAAAGTCCCAACTTAATCTGATGCACATTTCCTGGATGTTTCACAGTGAGAAGATTTTTTTTAAATGACAAAGTAACCAACCCCCACCCTTCAACTTTAACTTTATTCATAGTGAGGTGATTTACAGGTCATGTGACTGTGATTTGATGTTATGGCTACAAGAATTTTTTTGCATCATTTTACCATATAATTAGATATAATTAGAAAAATATAGTAGAAAGTCAACAAAAGTGAGTGCTATTATTAATTTCCATTTATTTGTGCTGATTGTTAAAAGGAATATTGTATTAACTTAAGGGGAAAATCTTCATCTTGTTGAACCTGGGTCCATGATATACTAGAACCATTAAACTGATATACATGACACTGATTTTTTTCCCCCTAAAAATGAGTCAGTTGAACTACTGTACCACACTCTAGCAACCTAATATTGTTGGAAAACATTTACAGAGAAAAGTGGCTAGCTAATTTATGCAGCATGTCTGTGTGTTATGCAATGTGTGTGTGTTATTTAAACATTTAAAAAGAATAAATTCACCCATCCATTATCTACACTGCATACCCTCAACAGGGTCACATGAGTCTGGGTCTTAGGGCACGAGACATGGTGCACCTGGAATGGGGTGCCAATTCACCGCAAGGCACAATCATATATTATGGGAATTTGGAAAGGCCAGTCTGCCTACACCGCAAGTCTTCGGACTATGAGAGGAAAGCAAGCAGGGGCAAGATTAGTAGTAGTAGTAGTAGAATTAGTAGTAAGTTGCACCTGATTTTATTTTGGTTTGGCTCACAAATTACAAATAATGTTAACTTATGTTTATACTTTTCTGTATACTTATATTTTACTAATACTTGTGCAAGAAGGTCATGCTTTGCTGCCAAAATATTTTTTATAATATTTTATTTTCTACATTCTACTAGAGATTTCAAATCTATGAAATCACACATATGGTATTAGGTAATTATGTAACAATAACAACAGTCAGTTGTTATTTTAAGACATGAAGGTCTGGAACAGTTCTTGCAAAACAATATTGAAGGTCAGCTGATAAACCCATCAAGCACCATGATGAAACTCATAAAGACCTTCCCAGGAAAGCAAGACCAAAACCTACCTCTGCTGCAGAGGAGAAGTTCATTTAGAGTCACCAGCCTCAGAAATCACCAATTTACAAACAGCACCTCAGATTAGAGCCGTTATGAAGACTTTACAGAACATAAGGAGCAGATACATCTCAATATCAACGGTTCAAAGGAGATTATTGTATATATTGTATTATTGTATCGCCTTTAGTGTTTTTTTAAATACGATTTATTAATATTTAAATGTTTATATTTAGAATATATATATATATATATATATATATATTCTAAGCAGCACCTCAATCTACTTTATGTTACATTAG
The DNA here is from genome assembly GCA_028565275.1 of Leiocassis micropogon. Classification (NCBI taxonomy): domain Eukaryota; kingdom Metazoa; phylum Chordata; class Actinopteri; order Siluriformes; family Bagridae; genus Leiocassis; species Leiocassis micropogon. The sequence goes on along the minus strand of JAOVVA010000054.1, from coordinate 5,296,148 downwards.
CTATCTACTATATCTATATATTCCAGCAACTAATTTACCTTCTAAACAAACACACATTTCAATTTAAATTCATCCACGACTCAGGAATTCATTCTTGCCGAAAGAGCCACGATTTGAGCTTGAGATGGCTGACAGTGAAAGGGAAAACACTGGGCGTCTCTCAGCTCGTGAGAGCGTGAGCCCATAAATCTGCAGTAAATTAAAGCGCATCGTCCCAGCGGTGCCCCCTCATGGGCCTTTTGTGGTGCTAATACACATTAGTGTTTGGCTGGCTGCCCACTTTCATCATCTCTGAGTAGAGCAGGCCACAAAGGTGCAGATGTGGACCTCGGTGGTACGACTGACCCTACTGCAAAAGGACATTTACATCAGTAACAACCCTGAAACACACACACTAACAGAGGTGTATAAATAAAGTTGCACTGTCTGAGAAAGTTAACTACAAACAACTTCTATCGTTTTAACTTCTAGAACCTCTATCATTTTGATAGATAGATTGATAGATAGACAGATAGATACGGTAGATAAAACTTTCAAATTGTTATATACAGCACTATTGCAAAAACACGACAAAATCATCTTCATTTGGTTTTCATCAAATAGACTAAATGGAAGGTTATCATTCCCCACCCCCCCCTTTTTTTTTTGCTTCAGGTCGAAAGCATTATGCAACTTCAAATCCCAGTATTAGCTTTCATCTCCCACTTTAAGGCCTCATTAAAGAATGAAAGAAAAGAAATCATTAATACTCCAATGATTACATGGAGAATGAATTCATTAATTCTGCAAAGATTAAATGGATAATTAAAGACTTGCAAGCTCACATATGGTCAACATGTAAGCTGGAGGGCTTGGAGCTGGAGAGCTGGAGGGCCAAAACCCATGGGTGTGATCGCTGAATCGCTAAACCTTTCATCTCTGAGTCACAAACAGAGTCTCATTCATTTCCGTGAGCAATCCTGTATTCATCGATAACACCACAGCCCTGAGGTAATGATACTGTAGACATCAGAACGGCGCAGAGATCAACTGTGCACCTTATACAACATCAGCAACGTGCCAATTATTCCAATTTTAGTTTTTTTTTTATTCTTATTAACTAACATAAGCCCCCCCCCCCCCCCCCCCCCCATCTCCCTGCAAGGACAAGTTAGTCCTTGACATTGGTTACACCTAGCCCCTTTAAACAGTAATTTAAACATTTTTTAAAAACAGGAAATCATAAGTGCAAAGTTTTCTGTCAAAAATTGCTAAAACTTATTGACTATAATGAAGCACTGACACTGAAGACTCTGATGCATCAATAAAAAAAATGTCTCAGTCTATTAATAACCTTCTGATAAACTCCAACTATTATATAAGTTTTCATTTGTTAAGTAATATGTTCTCATATTTTTATAAGCCATGCGGCGAAGGCTGATTGGTTTTTGCAAATTGCCCATAGTGTATAATTGGGTGTTGTAAGTGTGTGTGTGCTTGTGCCTTGTGCCCCTAAACCGGGTATAGTGTATACTGTCGATAATGGATGGACTTGGAGAATATGTACAAATCAAGTCATCTTAATTACAGCTGGAAACACTATTAGATGTTAGAGAAAATGAATTAATAAATTACAAACAATCACTCATTCTCTATACCACCTATCCTCTACGGGGTTGCGGGAGGCCTGGGGCCTATTCAAGGGCACTTGGGGTACACCCCGGACAGAGTGCCATTCCATTGCAGGGCACACAACCACACACAATGGGCAATTTGGAAACACCAAATAGTCTAATCTTCATGTCTTTGGATGGTGTGAGGAAAGCGGAGTAACCAGAAGAAGCCTACCAAGCACAGGGAGAACATGCAAACTCCACACACATAGACCTGCAGCTGGAGTCGAACCCTTGACCATGGAGGTGTGAGGTCACAGTGCTAACCATTACGCCAACGTGCCACCTTCCAAACAATCAGCATTAAGAAGTTAACAGTGCTGTTGTGCAAAGGCATTTATTAGAAGTAATAAGAATAGTCAGTGCTGTACAGTATGTTAAGATATGTTTTTTTTTTGTTTTTTTTAAGCTGCATTATGTCAAATGTTTTTTTTTCTCCTGAATGTGTTAAACATATCCTCTGATAGCTTCCATGCCCAGTCTTCGCTTCTGAAACTGGCGCCAATGTCTGTTCTATCGTACAATAATCTCTACTACTGTAGATCCACTCAGTAGCTATTTCAATGGACATATCATCACTTGGAAGGCCTGAACACCTGAAGTCTGCAGCTTTATAATCCGGACAGGATCAAGACGAAGCTTCAAAGTCCAAAAGTCTGCACTTTGTTAGAGGAAACAATGCTCGTAAAGTAACAGCTGCCACACATATTCTTGCG
>JAOVVA010000054.1:5263716-5277299 GCA_028565275.1 Leiocassis micropogon | reverse complement strand
TTCATTTAGAGTCACCAGCCTCAGAAATCACCAATTAACAAACAGCACCTCAGATTAGAGCCGTTATGAAGACTTTAGAGAAGATAGCAGAGAAGGTAGCAGATACGTTTCAATATCAACTGTTCAAAAGAGATTATTGTATATTTTGTATACCTTCAGCATTTAGGAAGAAATATAAATCGAGAAAGACCATGGAGTAAGAAAATGTGGCCAAACATTTGCCTGGTACTGTATAAATACAGTATATTATCCATTTTATTAGGGACAGCACATTAATACTGTTTGCTCTGTGGCATGGATTAGACGAGGTGTTGGAAAGATTTTTGATCACGTTGACATGATTGCATCACTTAACTGGTGTAGATTTGTCAGCTCTACAATCATACATTCTACTAAAGTCAAGAAGTGCCCTACCGGATTCAGAGCTGGTAACTGGGAAGGTGTTTGAAGTACACTGAACTAAATGTCATGTCCATGAAATCGGTTTGAGACCTGTTTTTTTTACATGCCACATGTTCATGCTGGAAGTAACTGAGATGAATGATACACACGGTCAACAGCAGATCGACTGTGGCATTCAAGTGCTGCTCGACTGGTATTAATAGACTCGACGTATGCCAAGAAAACATTCCTCACACCATTACACAACCACCACCAGCCTGAACTGTTTGTTCAAAGAAGCAAGTTGGGTTCATGCATTAATTCTGACTGCCATCTTTTACAACAGAAATCAGCAGTGACAACAAAAATTAAACCAGGTGACAGCCCACACACTTACTGCACTTAATCATACATCTTTTGGTGCATTTTAACATATTTTGTCCATAAAGTAATCTTCACCTAGCAAAGAGTAGTTTATTCCTGTTCCTAGAGAGGGTAGTACCAGCAACCTGACCTATATATATATATATTGTATAGTTTGCTTAATACATTTACATCTTATCCAGAGCGACTTACAAGAAGTTAATAGTTGTGAAACTATAGTCATAAATCATATGGAACCTTTCTAAAATGTACTGAACTGAGGCTGAAATCTCACCCACCTCTCTACAGCTGTACATCTAACAGACTGAAAAAAGGGTGATGATGTAGCCATGGCAACCACGCCCAAAAATTCTGAACATTATAGAAATCAGAAAGATATATTTTTAAAATAAATCTTGAAATAAAACATTACATAAGCGATAAATAAATTTTTTTTTTTTACATGCAAGAACAAAATACCACTCTCACACAGCAAAGTCCTTAGTATTAAATGAACAGAAAGAGCATTGAATTAACATTGTAGAGTTTATGCATAAGACCAGTTAGGCTTTTATAAACTTTGAAAGTGTTCAATTAACTTTGTTAATTGAAAATTGGAAATTATAGTCAATCAATTCTCTTTTTTTTTGACACAAACCTGATTGTTTGGCTTTTTCACCTAAATTTTTTTTATACCAATTTGTTGATAATTTCATTTAGTTTTTTTTTTTTTATTATCATTATTATTACACTGTTTTATGTTACATTCTTTAGTCTTGTCATTTAGGAAAATCTTAAACATTTTGTTTTGCCTATTAATACACACGTGCACATGGAACCAAGTAAATAAGGCATGGAAATAAAACATAGAAATTTTACTAATGAAAAAAAAAAAAAGTCCTGGACATCATATAAGCCATGTGAATATTCTCATAATATCCAAGTAAAAAAGCTGGTGGCATAGCTAAGCAGAGATGCTGATAGACAGAGGCTGGGAAGCAGATGTTTTCTAATTCACAGATTTATATTTAGGCCAAGGGCAGATTACTCTACATTTTGGGAGTTTTTACATTTGCAGATCGGTTGTTAAATGCTCTTGGTGGTCAGAAATCCCAAGCCAGAGAGCTGCTGATTTACCGCTGGCTCATCTTCATTGTTTAGATAAATGCTTGAGCAGATCTTGTGTCCGAGTTCACATTATCCTGATGATGAGATCGTCTGCTGGCAGACTTGGATGATCTGGACTTGATACTTATTTCCTGAAAATCAATATTAGCAAAAAAAAAAAAAAAAAAGACTGGAGAGCTGGAGGTGGACTCTGAGCATGTAGGAACTCCGGGGTGGGAAAAAAAAATGAGGCAAAGGATAAAAGAAGATTAAAAGTATCTATATGAGTGTTTTTTGTGGTTTGGCTTTACAGTTTGGTGATGGTATTGGAGAAGCATCACTTGGAAGGAAAGTTATGATGTGAAACATGTTCTCTATCTGTCACCCTTTTTTTATCTGTTACATTCAAGCATCCAAGTTGGATTTAAAACTGTCTTATCATCATTTAAGCATGGATTCAAATGACCAATGATATTTTTGGAATATGAATCCAAATCATCCCAGTGAGGCTCCTTTTGGAGGTGCTATTAGCAAAATGCTTTCTTGCCTTTTCTAAGCAAAATGCAGTAAACACTTAAAAAAATTATATATTTAAAGGTGGGTAAAGCCAGGGGTAGCTCAGTGGTTAAGGCATTGGACTACGGTTCGGAAGATCCCAGGTTCAAAACCCCACAACCACCAAGTTGCCATTGTTGGGCCCTTGAGCAAGGCCCTTAACCCTCAACTGCTCTGATGTATAATTAAAATTATAGTAAAGTAAAATTATCTTTATAAAATACATGTTTGCCTTTACAACTATCTGTGTACTAGCATCATCTTCGTGGTTCTCTTAATGCAGTCCTAAACTCAAAGATGTAAAAAAAAGTTTGACTTTAATCTTTTAGTCTGTGTTCTCTCCAGGTGGCATGATCAGAGAACGGATCAATGATGCGCTGTTTAGTGTAAGCAGAATCGACCATGTTTAATGTGTCTTCACACACCATTCACCGTGAACAGAGCAAGAGATCTCTCATCCATAGAGCTGTTTTGAATTCAAAGTTGCCAAGAGGTCCTTCATAAGAATGGAGTCAACAGCTATTTCTTTTTTTATTTATTTATTTTTTACTTATAGAGAAAGTGCAATCATTTGTACAAAAGGTCTTACATATAACTTCCATTATTTTTTTTCTTTTACAGTAACTGTTACAGTTCAGTACCATTGAATTCTCATTCACAGGTTTATATTAACGTGCTTTTTCTAAAATCTTATTGTTTACTTCCACAGGCACGTTCGAAAATATAATTTATAAAACATGCACAGCTGATAATGTGGTGAATTTTTCTGCAAGATGTCTTCTATTTGCCATTTATGAAAAGAGTCTCCAGCATCTGCGCTTTGTAACAGTCAGAAGTAAAACTGTACAAGCTTTTCACTTGTGAGAGTGTTTAGGCGAGAGAAATTAGTGCTCTGTGGTCTGTTGGCAGCAGTAGCTCTATTTTTTATTGCCTTTAATAGGGAAAGAGAGAGGTGTGGGAACCATAAAAATGTTAGCGTTGGTAAACATTTTGTGATGTGCAGTAATTGAAAAATAATCAACTGTAATTGTATGTCCGGTGCATCACAGGCACAATTTTAAAACCATGTTAATTATCATACAAGGGGCATTCAAGTCAAAGCAGCAATTTTGATTTTGCAGAATAACAGAAGGCAGTTATGTGGGTAAAAACTCCCTTTATTTCTCTGTATAATCCCCACTTATCCCAGTGTTTCACTAGTACCTGGTAGAATCAGTTTTTTTTTTTTTTTGGAATGCCAGAGCAGTGACTAGACTGTCTGCTTTATGTTTTTAATGCTGGCCTCCCACCCAGGAACTCCTTTAATGGCCCAAACATGTGGAACTGGCTTGGAGCAAGGTCAGGACAGTAGGGGATGTGGCCACAATTCCCAGCCAAGTTCTTGTAACATGCAAGTGGTAGTATGAGGTTGTGCATTGTCCTGCAAAAACAGAATGACTTTGGTATTCAAACCAGGTTGTTTATTCCTGAGAGCGTTTTGTTCACTGAATGTTCATGGGAATGATTGCAGTGGTTTCTGAGCACATTTACATTTAGGAAACCTGTCGGGATCATCATTCACGAATGTACGTCATTCTTTACATTTTAATCGTCTTCTGTAAATGCCAATCATTTACTATATATGTCTTCATTCACCAAAAATAAAGTCCAAAAGTCTTTATACAGTACTTTTAAAAAAAATATTTGGCCTCATGTAGCCATTACATACTGATACTATGTCAATTTGCTACAATAAATTAAGTTTGTAAATATACTTAAAACAAAAACATGCCATTATTTATATACCATATATACTTTCAATATTTCAACATGAAATTTTTATTGGACTCTTAAAAATTCTTCTTAATATGCTGCTTTTTTCTTAATTCATCCTAAGCAATAGTATTAGTATTAGCAATAGTATTAATATTGACAATTTTGAAACTGGCAAGAATTTGAACAAACAAGTGTGATGTGCACGGATTTTGAAATTTGCCTCAATTTGACCATGCTAAGGATCCTGATGCATCTACAAGAGATTTTTTTTAATTATAGCCATAATTATAAGCTACAGTAGGTCTCCATTTTAAAGCCAACCAAGGAGCACTGCAATGGAAAAGATCGCACATATATTGGACATAAACCAGAACCCTAATGTTAAATGCTGTAACTTTAAATAACTGAAAGAGCAGAGAAAAAACTTCTCATATACTCCACTTCCTCTGCTCCTCTGTAACCATTAGCTGAGCGATGACACCAGCGGATATTCACATTGATCTACAGTCTTTGTGGGATTGCTTGGGTTTTGAAAGAGACCCTCATGGTAGCGTTCTGTTCTGCCACTTACTTTTTCCAACCTTTAAGTCTCACAGATTAAAGTCCAGCTTCTAATATGTCCTTCATAATGTGGTAACCGTTTTATTTATGAGCATCCCAACCAAACCGAGAACTTATCTGAGACGGGACTTGTCTGGGAGCAGGGTGGAAATTAATCTTAAAATCTTATTGTTCTTTTCCTTTTCTTTTTTTTCATCAATTAAAAAAAAAAAATCAATTACTTATTTAGAGCGCTGCCAAAGCACAATATGTCTAGAAACTACCTTCAGACCCTGGGCTGGAAAATGAAAACATTGTGACCAGTGCTCAGCATGATGGTGGAAGAAAAAAAAAAAACACAGACATGTGCTTTGAGATGAAGAATCAGGACTACCTGGATCAAAGCCCACATTCATAGGGGCCCAAAGGCAGATCTAAGAAGCTCTTCAAAGATTCCAACCCACAGCCCACCACCATTTAGTCCTCCAGCCCACCATGCAAACCCTGATTACACCAAAGACACATGAGGCCTCTCGAATCAGCACACATGGGTAATTGTAGGACAGCCTCCACTTCTACAAGGGGACCTTCAATGACTTGATTAGCTCATAGTAGCACAAACAAGTCCTTCAGACAGGGAGGTTGAATGAATGTGGATACTTAGTGACAAAGAGACATGAGGATATAGCTTCTAATCGCCTGCAGGACTTACTGGATGGTAGCGGTGCTGGTGCTGCTGATTACAGGGGTTTCGATTAGAGAGGACAAAAATAGAGGAGGAGGAAGAAGGTAAATTGCCATCTTCTTTACTGACCCTGTGGCTCTTTGACATTGGGTCGCATGGAAAAGATTTATTTTATCGCTCTGTGGTTAGTGAACAAAACCACACAAAGGAACAGCAACTGATCCAGAAAGTGGAGATGATATGAACACACCATGAAGGTGAGGAAAGCAGGAATCAGGTTAAACCACAGGCAATAGTGGTTTCTTAACCACAAGGTTATAAAAGATGTTTTTAAAAGATTTCAGTTATTTTCCTGTTCTGGCTGGGACCAGATAATGAGATGTGGATATTAATTACAGTATAATAGTATTCATGTCAATCAGAGGAAAACTAAACAACATTGAGTGTGTTGAAAATGTACAGTGGAATTACAAGCATAATTCGTTCCGGAAGTGGGCTCGTATTCCAAAACACTCGTAAACCAAATAAAATTTTTAAAGAAATAATGGAAACTCAAATTATTCGTTCCATAGCCCAAAAAAATAAATACATAAAAATAATGAATATAAAATGTAAAGTAAAAATATCACAAATTAACCTGCACTTTACCTTAAAAAAAAAAAGTTAAAATAAATCCCGAAGTGTTTGGGTCTGTCGTTATGTGTGTGCATGTGCGTAATTTGACACCGTGCCGGTTCACAAACACACACACGCACATACACACAAATTACACGTGCGCACACACACATAACGACAGGCTGAGGAAGAAAATGGATTTTTAACCTTCTAATGGAAAAAAGTACAAATAAATCCAGACAGATAAGTGTTTTTGTTTATCCGCGCAGGCTCTGTGTGTGTGTGTGTGTGTGTGTGTGTTACTTTTTTTTAGTAACATTAACAATCACAGTGCACTCCCCTGGTGGCGAATTGATAAGCACTGTGGCCTTGCATCTCCAGGTTCAATGGCTACAATGGCTTGGTGGGTTTCCTCTGCATACTCTGGTTCCCTCCTGCAGTCCTGCAGACATGCAAAGTAAGCTAATTGGAGTTTCCAAATTGCCCATAATGTGTAAGTGAGTGTGTGCTAGTGTGCCCTGCAATATATTGGCGCCCCTCTCAGTGTGTGTCCTTACAATTTCTAGGGTACCTCCAGTGTGTTTATGAGATTATTTTATCACTTCAGTCAGAAATGTGTGAATAATCACTAAGCATAAGTCCTGTTTAAGGATGTACATGATCCTGATTTATCCTTCAGAGGGAATCCACATATGGCTCCAATACAACTTGGCAACTGTTTCACTTTTTGGATCAACAGCTGTAATCTTCATTTATTATTAATATCAACTAAACACTTGACCTAAAAAACAGGACCATGTCATATGGAGTGCGCAGGATGATAATAATAAGCTTTGACCCTATCCGCTTCCTGATTGTGTTGATGTCCTGCTGGCTCTCGTCGTAGAAGTCTCTCGACAGCTTCATTCAGCTTCCTTTACATCCTGAAATCAAGATCAGGCAGTCCTGCTGTGTGAACACTAGCCAAGGACCAACCAGTTTCCCTGAAACCCTGCAGGCATTATCCATGTCAAAATCAATCCCCTCATCTCCACTTTTATCCTCTATTGTCATAAACTTGGCCACGCTGAAGATTTACGGTCACTAGCATTAACCAGCTCGCGTCTTTGAAACCGTTCTGCAGAATGATTTCATCTGAGTGTATAAGCCTCTGACAGCACACACACTCTGCTATTGAGCCGAGATGATGGAGCATCTCCGATCATTAATTCAGTTTAATCCGGAATGTAATGAAGCGATTTTGCAGAGATCAGGCTACATTTTGGAAGACAAGCTGCCAAATTTTATGGAAGGTAAAGACTGATATATGTGCAGGATGAATGGCTTAAACTGAGTGGATCAATATAAAAGAACAAAAGACACTTTCATAGCACTGACGTAAGCCTTACCTCCTGTTTAACACTTTTAATGTGCATCATCAAACAATTTGAAACAATATTGCCTTAGAGAGCATTTTGCCTTATTACTTTGTAATATACAGGGGAAAAAAGGCATTGTAGATTTGAGCATGAGTCCGGATTGAGTGAGGAGTGTGGAGGAGGTCCTTGGACTTTGGCCTACTGTTCATTGGGTAGAGTTTCACAAAACACAGCTAGTTGTATTGCTTCCACATGTTCTGCTCATTGCAGCGATGAGACAGTGCCAGTGACCTTAAACTTGTCATGATCAGCATTAAACAAAATGGCTCCATTCGGTTTTCTGTGACACGTTTATTACCGTCCCCCAAACAGCACAAGGTCACTTACCATCGCTGAGCTTAATACGGCTTTAAAATATAATGAGTCATGTTGGGGAATGGTTTCAGGATGTTTAAGGTAAAGTGTGCTGATTCACTGGGTCCAACGGCAGGTTTTAGCATTCTTACTTTTAGTTCAAAATATATTAATTATATGCAATAATTGTGACAATATCATTATTTATATATTAATATAATAATCTGTGTATTGAAGCTGATTAATAATAGTACAAATCAGTGTCTCTGAACTTGTATACACCCTGGATGGGGTGCCAATCCACTGGAGGGCACAAGCACACTCTCACTCTATGGGTCATTTGGAAATGGCAATTAGCCTACTCTGCATGTCTTTGGACGGTGGGAGGAAACTGGAGTACCTGGAAGAAACCCATCGGCCCAATAACATACTTGCAATGAACTAATAGCCTTATCAGAACCCGAGTTTTGTGGTGCAGGTTGCTCTCTGTGTGGAGTTTTGCTCGTTTTGGAGTTTTCCCATGTCCTTGTGGATTCCCTCCAGGATTTCAAAAACTGAACCTAAACTGCCCCTCATTGTGAATGGGTGTAAATGTGAGGCCATGGCATCCCTGGCACAAGTTAAGTTCTTAAGATCAATTTTGTGGTCATGAAGTACTTAAATGATTGCAACTGTTGTATTTTAAAAACCAGAGACAGAGACAATTGAATTCGACTATTGTGCCCACAGGAACCTAAGCTTTGAAAAGATTGATTGTATTACACTTTACTTCATTCTTGAAATGATGGAAAAAGACATGCTGGAGTCAATGATATTAAGACATAGATGGCATTAGCCCACATAAAGATGTATTTCACCCATTCCTGCCAAATACTTAACTGGAGGCCACATATTATATATGACATTGCAACAATATAATACCATGAGCTTGAACTACACCATTTGTGACCTCACTATGTTGTTTGTGGGTTAGGAATATTAACTTAGACCCGTAATACATAAATTTGTGGCTAGACTTTTTAAGGAAATAATTACCATGTCACCTTGATAGCTTCATAACGTTGTCCTTTTGCAGCATTATAAACCAATGTTTTACTTTTTTACTTTTATATAGTACTAAAAGTACTAAACATTTTCATAGTTCCCACTTTTCTGCCAGAAACCATGGAGAATACAGTGCCTTAAAAACCAACAACTAATGTTGCTGATAGAGCTTAAAATGTCTCCCAGTGACACAATACTGACAGAATTTTTGTGCAGTTTTAACTGGGACCAGTGTGATCCTCAAAATAGTGGACACAGCCTCTTTTCAGTGTTCATGTCCGGAGAATGTCCCTATCATGGTCAGCCGGTTTGCCTGAGTAGAACACATCCTCTAAAGGCATGATGTCTGGAGATAAGCAGAGTCTGGTACTGACCTCGACATCATTAGTGAATAGTTCCTGTTCATTTAAATTGGGCTAACTTCATTCTATGTTTGTTCTAGCACAGGTCCAACCACCAGACATGGGCCAACTTCATAACAGCTTGGGTTAAGTGCATGTAATGTCCTTGACTCCATCTTATCTGCAGATTGTGCATGCTTCCTGGCCTTGCTCCACAAAGCAAAGACCACTGGTTGGACCATTGCAGCTCGTTGTTAAACGTTGTTCTCCAAGAGGATCAAAGGAGCTTTAATACCTACAGCCTGGCCAGCACTAGAAAGAACAATACAGTACATGTAATCAGGGAAAGAGCTAGCACTACTTATGGAAAAATATTAAGTGCAAAGTGTGCAGGTCAAGTCACTTCTCAGATTACATTGTATTGCTACCTATTTTTCCAGTTTGTATTATTCCCTGAAATGTCATTTTGTTAAAATGCAGTACAGCCATGAAAGGTCAGGATATTTTTTGTAATGAAAAAAAAAACCTCACTCCTAAACACAATTCCTGTAATGGATGTTTTCCTGTAATCTTGTAATCTATCAGTGGAAGTACTGTTATTAAATATACTAACAAGGGGCTGTGTTCAAATAAATAGCATTTACAATGTGAAGTCAGTGATTTTAGCTGAAATTACACAGCCATAACACCAACACCACAACAGGTGAATTGACTACCACTGATTATCAATATATACCAGTAAACTGGCAACAGGAACATGGGCACCCAAGGCTTATCTAGGCATGGCTTGATCTCACAGAAAAGGTAATGCAACACAACCCGCCAAAAAAAGTCATGCTGGCCACAAGAGAAAGGTATCAGAACACCCAGTGCATCACTGCCTGCTTCCCATGGAGGACAGCTGGTCAAAGAGTTTAAGCTTTCAACCAAATCCAGCCACTCAGTTCAATGTTCTTTCAAAACACGGCCCCTGTTTATGCATGTGTCATAGGTTAGAACAGGCATAACTACATAAATGGTGAATCGTGGTTCTGGATCCAGCACGAGTGTCAGTTCTATCTGGACCCTGATGCTGTTCAGATAAATGAGGATAATTCATATACCAGTAATCTAGCGTTGTTTCCCTTGAGGTGGGCGTGGCTATATACATCACTCAACAGAGACAATCAATGTGATAGACAGATCGATATATGTTTATTCTTCTAGCAGGAAGAAGACAAACCAGTTTGTCTCATATATTCCGAAAGCATGGCGCTAATAAAAAGCAGTAATGTGTAGTGAACTATGAGACAAAACACGCAATGTTAGAACAAATCTATTCGCAGCAATTCGAGGTGAGTGCGAGAAACTGACCCGACTTGAGAGCCCGGTATGACAGAGCAATGCCTTTCACATTCATTTACAGCGCAGCAGCATGCAAATCAAGATTCACTAAAGACTGATTAATGACTGTTGTTTGTATTCCATATACTGTAAATACAAGGAAATATACAAGGCCATCAAAGTTCAAACTGTCCACATGTTGTTACACAAGTTGTTACTAATTTTCTTTTCTTTTTAATAGACTTACAATGACTGCATCTATAGATCTCCTAATTCTAACACAAACATGAAATTCAAACCTCAATTTGAAAAAAAAATTATTGACATCACTTTCTTAAATTTTGATTCAGTATACCTGAGACAGAACCTTGAATGCTAGTACAAAAGAACGGTCATTCTGTATAACAGGCAAATTAAGACACCTCTTTGTCTTCCTTGGTGATGCTTGTCATACACATTTACAAGATTTCTATTTTTTTGTTCTCTGTGAACATCTACAATGCCTTGCGTAAGTATTCACACCCCCCACACCATTGAACTTTTTCACATATTTCATGTTACGACCTGAAACTGTAATGAACTTAATAAGATGTAATTATAGGACATAAATCTTAACAAAACAGCCATAATTCTGAAATCGAGTGTGGGGGGAGGGGTGGTCGATAGGCCAAGCAATAAAGTTGTCATAGCATATGTATTCACCCCCCATTGGAGTGAAACCACAGAATTAGTTCTGGTGCAGTCAGTCATCATTGTAACATAATTAGTTCAATGGAGCTGATGTGTGCATTTAAAGTAATTAGACCTTAATGTAAATATGCTTTTTTTTTAGAAGTCTCGTGTGTGTTAGAGAACATACTGTATATAAAGATACTGTATATACATATAAATACTGTAAAGACTATAAAGACTTATAAACTAATACACTGAGACAAGCTCTGGAAAGGTAAGAATCAAGGCTAGGTTCTTAAAAGTCATCCCAAATTTTTTACATTCCATAGAGTGTGAATAAATAAAAATAAGGCACAACCTTGACTCCATATTCAGTGAAGCCATTCTCCAAAAGACAGCGAGCCGGTATGGAGGTAATTATTTAAAGAAATAACCAAGCGGCAATATAATTCCAAGTTTATTTTAATTCCAGGTAGTTATTAAACAAAATATGAAAAAGATCAAGTGGTGAATACTTATGAAATACCACAATATTTTACTGAGGGCTGTTTAATTTTGTGGTCAGATTTCTGTCTCTTGTTAGTTACAGTTGTTGTGAAAGTGCTATGGAAAATATGAATCATATCCTTTAATGTGCTGTGTTGTCCATAAAGAATGTATTATTTATTTTATTTATTTATTTTTTATGACTGACATTTGCTACAAAGTCTTAACCATCCTGTGGATCACCATTGATTAACAGCTCAAGCTTCTGACTGGCTGGAAAGAAAGGAATTAGAGACTCATTCTTGGGCTTGCTGTGGTGTACTTTGGCAGATCAGTGAACATAGTCCTGGATTTTACTGATGTGGTTTCCCTCATTAAGATGTGCATTTAAATTAATTTTTGCTCATAAATTTTAAGAAGTAAAAGTAATAGTTTTACAAGGAGTAAACATTTGCACCAAATGTATATTATGCATTATGTAGGATTATGTTTTATTATATATTTTTTTAAACAATTTTTTTTTAAAGCCTCCAGAAGGGCTGTGGCACATAATCTCAGCCAATGTTCTTATAAAAGTGAACAAACTGTACTTGATGTATTCTATTTCCATTTATTAGTTGTGAGGGCATCTCTCAGCATGTGCAGAGGTCTGGTTTAAGTACTCTATGTAAATACTTCTAATTTATTTCTGACAATAGAAATTGATCAAAATTGATTTGATATGTGAAATGTGACCGTGCATATCTGATCCATACAGCGCAGCACAATGTAGACATTAGTTAATGGTTTGTTTGTTTTTTCAAATCCTTGTGACTGATACTAAAAACAAAAAAAAATAAACCAATAAAGTCATTTTGGCCGAGAGCTTGCAGGTGACATAACTTAAAGTGGCACACCTGGAAACTTGACCAAGAGATGTAAAAGGTAGCATGTAGTACCATTTCTTGGTGATCACTGGTGATGATTAAAATCTTAAAAACATCAAATCCTAGAACCATATGAGTTGAATAAAGTTTTGTTTGTTGCTGTTTTTTTTTTTTTTTATAATAATTCAGGTCTGACTTTATGGCTCAATGATGTTTTCATTTTTCTAACAGGTTTGCACTGAAACAGATTTTACTTTGGGGAAAATGTTATATAATGCAGGTTTTTCTGGTTATTGTTCTGGTAACCAACATGCTCAAAAGGAAATTCATGCTTTTCTTGCTTTAAAAAAACCCTTGGATGAAGTTATAAAAGACTTTGCAATAAGTCCTGTAGCCGGGGGGAAGAGTGAAAATAAGCAACAGGTACAGGAGAAGCTGAAAGCAGGAGCGAAAGCTTTGAGTGCCATCCTGAAATCGCGAAACTCCTGATAGTCCTGTCAAGCAAAAAAAAAAAAGTGTTTTAATTTAAAGATCAACCTTTTGAAACAAAAGCAAAGCATTTGGAAGAAAAATAATAATAAAAAGGTATATCCACTGATGTAAGTTTAAATAAAGTCTAGAACTCTGATCCAATTATTGTGGGTAAGATGTACAGCATGTCAGATGGTAGGAACCTTTTTATCCCATAAATATTACTCACAATATGGTCCTCCTCTTCAGTCTTGAGCAAAATAATAAGTTGAAAATAGTAAGCCTAAATCATCACCACCTGGCTAGAATGGAAAACAAGAGTGGCTTCCTTAGTATAATGGAAAGGAAGAATGGGCTTGCAAATTTTTATTGACTTCATAGAGTTGAGAAGATGAAAATAAAGAGGATTTTTTTTTTAAAGAAAGAAAGAAAGAAAGAAAAATGATTAGAAACCGGTAAGATTTTTTACTTTGAATTTTGTAAAAAGGAAGGCTGAATCTAATCGCATGCAAAGAATTTAAAGATTTGAACTGTTATCTCTCCTCTTTTGCTCTCCCCTCTTCTGTTCTCTCTCCCTCACTCTCTCTTCCCTCTCTCCCCCTCTCTCTCTTTCCCTCTCTCTGTCGAGCTACACATGTCGTTCCTGAGCTGCCAGTGATCCAGACTC
>JAOVVA010000054.1:5249585-5263043 GCA_028565275.1 Leiocassis micropogon | reverse complement strand
GGCAAATTGAATGATATTAATACCTGGATGAACAGCTTCATAAATAAATTAATGAATGAATAAATGAGGAACCATAATTATCTGGTTCCAGGAAAATTGTAGGTTCAGTTATTACCGAAAGAGGGATCAGCTACCCAGGGCATACTCACACTTAATGTTTTAGGGAAGGAGGCAGTTAAATCATAGCTGCCTGCTGAGAAAAATGGGAAGTAACATTTTAGCCCACACAAGTTTTGGGGGTTTTTTTTGTGTGTAACAGAGGGCACCACTCTGAGGATGTCTGTAGAGACCATTTTATAAGGGTTTTTTAGTCAGACATTGAGGGCCACCCAGAAAGAAATGGCAATACCTCTGGAATTCAACCTGCACGCAAAAAACAGGAGCTGTCAACCAGCAGGATGGAGCTCAGTGTGTGAGCACTCAAGCCATTCACATACAGTACTGTACATACTGTACACACTTCTACAGATTCACAAAACATCAGTGGTGCGCGTGCGCTCTTCACATAGAAATTCATCCTAACCTTGCTAGTAAAAAAAAAGAAGAAAGATGAAAAAAACCCTGTATTTTCGACATAATGCCTTTAAAACCCAATGGAAAGGTGATCACACACTCTGCAAGTTAATGTGTGCTTTGCAACACTGTAGTCCCTGGTCGAACTTCAAATGCAAACACGCAAAACAGATGCGAACACTGACACAAACAAATGACCAAACTGTGCATCTGGTTCTCGGAGGCTTTGAGGTTTTGCACATGAATCAGTGATCCACTTCTAAAGCCGGGTAAATGGAGCTCATCCTTCCATCTGCAAATTGTTTCAATTGTAGAAAAACCTCGTCTGCTAGCAAACATGGACTGAGTGAACATGGTTAAAGACTTAGTTCTCTTTAATTTAAGCACATCTATGTGTGCTACTGTGTCATTTGGTTTTTGTGTAGAAATTCCAACTGTGGAGGAACTCTTCTAAATCCATGCAGAAGAAGAAGAAGAAGACCACTGAACAATTTCAGGCGATTTTCAGAATATCTTTCTGTCCTACTCCCTCCCTGACAGTGACCACTTCCAACTTATTATCCCACTATCCACATATCCATATATTACCAACTTTCAGCTGGGTTGGATAAAAGGCTAACGTGTTTCCTATAAAACACCAGGAAGCCACAGCATCTTTTTCAACTGTTGATCCTTTCTAGTCAAAGGTTCTATCATCTGTCTTTCACATTCTGCAACTCAGCAACTGGTTGGCATTGCTCTGACTGACAGTTGAGACAGGTTGGACATCCCTCCCTCCTAGAGATAAAGACTAGTTTTGTTTTCTTGTTGTGGAAGAGTTGGAATCTAAACTAGATGATAGATAGGCCAACCTGTCATAGCTTTCTCTTGCTTTGAGATCATGAAATGCCTTGAGAGGGGTTTGACAAGAATACAGAAGAAATTAATCAAAGCTTAAAAGGATCATTAAGGTTTAATATGGTGTGGTTCAATACTGAACTTGGGATAATGTTTGGTCTGGTCTCAGTTTTGCAACTTCTCCTCATGTCCATGTTGCCTTCCTCTTGGTTGTCTAGTTTCCTTTCACTGCAGGATAGAAGCAAATAGGTGAATTTGCAAGGCTAATTGTATGTATGCATGTGCATTCGCAATAAACTTAGATAATTTCCAGGGTATATTCCCACCTCATGCTCAGTGTTCTCAGAATAGGCTTAAGCTGAAAAAAGAAATATTAGCTCATAAAGACTGTTGTCAGGTGTGAAATCTTACCTCGCCACTGGCATTCGCTTTTGCTGTCTGTCCAGAAAGCAATGAGCTGTGAAGAATTAAGGTGAAGCCGTGGCATTCCACGAAATTGAAACTGCACGTTGGGTAAACATTTACAATAGCCTGATGAGCTACTCTCCTGCCCAGCCTGAGCCATATATTCCAATCATGATCTCGTGCCATGCCTCAGTTCTGCCACACATGCCAACCAAGCATGCGCTGGCTCGGCATACACCACCAGCCCATCCATCTGAAAAGAAACGAAGTGCAACGATTAGCTCAAACCCTTCTTCCTCTGCATGAGGTCATATTATGGCACGGGTAGAAAAACTATACTGTATAGACTGTCAGAGACAGTTAGTTGGAAGGAAGCAGAACCTTTGAAAAGTAATTCTTTTTAGTTGAAGAAGGTTAATTTGTGGTAATTGGTTAATTGCAGAAAAGTGGGGGTGGATTGGAGACGTTTTGGCAGCAACAAGCAGACTGGCCATGTTGTAACAGCGAGAAGAGACTGCGTCATGGAAATCTACCACCACCACATCAGACCGAGCTAAACAAGCAAAGAATGAGCATTCATCTTACTGCCTCAAGAAGCTTCATGCAACATTAATTGTTGCACCGTTGATGTCCTTAATGTAGGTCCGCTTTGTTGATTTAATTTATGGTGTTTGTTAAATGTACTGTAAGTGGGTAAGAGACAGAGAGACAGAGAGAGTAAGGGACAGTCCTGTAGCTTGTAGTTATACATTTATATCCCTGCTTTAACACCAGACAGCTGTTGATTTCAAAGGGTGTTTACCCCATTAAAGAGATTCCATTTTCATTCACAGTGGAATGGGGCTATATAAAAAAAAAGACATCGTGGCCTGGATATTGAGGTTTTGTCTTATTTGTTTCTTTTAACATGCAATTTAAGCAGGCCCTTCATGTGGAGTCCCCCCTTTGCCTGGTCTAGGCCCTTAAATGCAGCTCAAGCCCAAACCACAATCATATATTTCATGAGAAACAAGACTTTCAGTGTAGATCATCTCTGTTTCTCTCTCTCTCACACACACACACACACTTAGAATGGAAAAGAACTATGTTAAGAAAGGAATCTGGCACAAAGTCGAGACTGTTAGAGTTCACATAATTTGGATTACGGACATAAACTGGTAAGATGTAAAGCAGGAATTGCTGACAATTAAATCAACTGTAATCTGAAAATTAATAAATGATGGATACATTTTCATGCATCCATTTATTATCTGTAGAGTTTATCCTGTGTAGAGGATCATGGGGCCTGAAACTTTTATCAGGGCACACATAAACACACCATGGGCAATTTTGAAACATTAATCAGCCTACTCTGTAAGTCTTTGGCCTGTGGGAGGAAACCGGAGTACTTGGAGGAAACTCACCAACCACAAAGATAACATGCCAATTCACACATTCTCGTCTGGAGATGATATTCAAACCCCAAACCCTGGAGGTGAAGGGCAACAGCGCTAACCATTAACCTATTCTGTTTTTTATTAGTATTATTTATTTTTTCTTATTATTAAAAATAAGACTTCACTAATATGACCAGACAGGGCAATTATATTAAGTAAAAAATTAAAATAGGTATTTCATTTATTGAGGAACTGGCATTTCAGGTAAATCATTAACATGAATCCATGTGATTGCCTACAGCAGTGGTTGTACTACAGAGTCCAAGTTCCTGCTTAATAAACTAAATGATGTGATTGGTTTTCCTACAGTATTTTCTGGTTTGATCTACTGAAATATTTTGCTGGGTCCACATCCAGAATGCAGTATCCCAGTTTTGCAAACAAAAAAGTGTGTAATTTATCGACCTGCCATGATTTAATACAGACCACCAGTGCGGTTTTTGAAAGATATCTAGTGCTTGTATTATTAGTCATAAGTCCCAAGAATAGCACTACTCAGACCATGTCCTATTTATAAAGTGTATTTTATTTTTGAAATATTGGATCAAAAAGCATTCTACTTCATGCGCAAATACATCTTTTTGTCTTGACTTCACCACACGACATGCTAACGACCGAGTGTTCAAAGTGCACTGTTTGTCTTTCCTAAATAAACCTCTGTCCAGGCTTTTGCGCCTACTGCTTGTTCATCAATCAGCCTTAAACAGCTCTGGAGCTGGACTCCACACCAGTATGCTGGAGAAACGAGACCCTCTAAGAGCCATTTGTCAGACGATGCTGTCCTCACATGGGCCATCAGGAGGCCTGCTGACAGCCTTCAGCTGAGTGTGTGAACAGCAACCGTGAACCTTCTGGAAAAAGAAAGGGGTGTAGTGTCCATGCTGTTGGAGCAGGACATGGTTTAGTGTGTATGTTTAAGGCTTGTTTAAAGGAGCCAGGATAGGCTTCTTCCAGATAACAGTTAGAGACGAGTAATTATTAAAATCGCTGGAACATTCATCAAGGCATTTTAACTGTACATTGTGAGGCAAATCAGTTCTTCTGTTCCTTTTGTGCTTTAAAATAAAATTGTGTCAAAGTAACAAAATGTGTATGCCAAAAAATTATCAGATATAAAAATACACACAATTCCTTGCAACACAACTCCCTTCAAGCACATTGGCAAAACATTTCTAACAATAATTTTACCTTCATGCAGTGGAGTCTTATATATTCTCCTTATGTTCTTGTGGTTTTCTCTGGGTTCATGGGTTTCTTCCCACCTAAAAACATGCAGGTTGGATAAGCAAGCCATCTGGGGTGTATTCCTGTCTCACAATGAAGGTTAAGCTTGAAAATGGTTAATGGACAATGTTCTCGGTCAAACCCTACAGCATACAGATCCCCAAGCAAGTAGAATCACTTTAGAAAACTGGAAACACAGACGTATTTAAATACCAATATCTGAAAAAACAAATAAGGTACGCAAAGTTAATTACATTAACAGATATTGGACAGTGTTTTCTTCTTTATTTTGCATTTAAAACATATGCAGATTATCAATACTAATCAACTAAAACATTATGCCCAGTATTGTGTAGGTTCCTCTTGTTCCAGCAGGGCAGATCTGGCCTCACGAGGCATGACTTCACAAGTGGATGTGCTTGTGGTGTCTGGCATTCGGACGTTGGTAGCGAATCCTTCGGGTGATGTGGGTTGTGGGGTGGGACCTCCATGGGTTGGACTTGTTTGTCCGGTGCATCCCATGGGTGCTAGATCAGATTGGGACCTGTGGAATTTGGAGTCTCGGTTTCCAGCCTTGGGCTCTTTGCATGCGACTGGTGCCTTTCTATAGTGGTTTGCAATGACTTTTTTTTTCTGCAGTATGTGCTGCATTGGCTTTTCTGTGGGATCAAACCAGACGGGCTGGCCCTTGGGCTCCATGGACATGGGTAAGCATTGGGTTCCCATGATCCTGTCACCAGTTTACTGGTAAATAATTGATACTCAGTGTTAATGTGTTAATGTTATGGTTGATTGATGTAAGTTGATAGAAGACCCCTGGGTTATGGGGAGTCTGTACGTCTCAAGTGACGGCTTCCATAAGAATTAGTGCATCATCTGTTACCTATCAAATTATTTAGAAGATTTGTATCTACAAGTTATATATGGAAAAGGTAAAAGAACAACTGATTGATCTAGATGCTCGGACTTATAAGTGCTTATGTGGAATGATATTCAGAATCAGTACAGTCAAAGATCAATGAGAAGTTACAGAGCAAACAAGCACAATCCAAATTACACATACATTCCCAGAAATCTCTGTTTACAGTGACTCATTTTGGGGGGAAAAAAAGTCATTACCCGGAACATGCAGCAACACAAACATACACCCCACTGCTGTTCATAATTTCTTTCTGTTTTATTTCACTTTCCCAATTCCTAAATAAATGAATAAATAACAACACACATGATTAACATGTTCGCTTTTACAACATGCACAATGTGAAACGCATCTGTAAGTGTTTACTGGCAGCATCTTTGGCACTAATGATAGATTGGCCCCAGGCTATCATGCTTACCACTGGGCAGACAGGCCAGATGTGGCACGCTGGGTGGGTGGGTGTGATTTGGGGAGCCTCATCCCCCTGTTCTAATCAGTCTTGTTAGAGTCAGCATGCAGTAGCTCTCTTTGCAAGATGCCTCCAGTCATACACACTAGCTGACGGGAAGAGTCTGGGATTAAATTTTAACTCAAAACATATGTCTATAAGTGAAGTCAAATGTTCTATATGCGTCTGCTCGTGTACAGCATTAGAATTTTACTCAAAGCTGACGTCTTCCTGTTAAAACTGTGTTTGGGCTGGCCCTGTCGGCTGATTCCTTGGCTCGAGTGGCACATCTGCACAGCCCTTTATTCGACTGCACATTTAAGCCTAATTTTGCGCGCCCTTTGATATGTGATAAACTGGAACACTTTGCGGGTGCTGGATTAGAAGTCGCATGCTCCAAGCTTTAGCGGCCTTGCTTGTTGTGGTCCAGTTGCACCCTGCGGTGAGAGAGAGCTGGGTTGTGGACACAAAATGGAGGAGGAGGCAGAAGAGACAGTGCAGGCATTTGAGTGCTTGTAATAAAACCACAGACTCTCTGCTGTCTTCGAAGGAACCTCTGAAGACAAAATGCTGCTGCTTTTGTGACTACGTCATCCTGAATAGTGTACAGGGGTGATATGTTTTGGGTGGAGGAAATGGCAAAGAAGATGAAGCTTTAAAGCAAAAAAAAAAAAAAAAAAAGAAGGATATTTAATGCTAAGGAACAGCAATGGAAGAAGCCAGTTGCAGTGTGTTGCATGTTAGAGATTGTGAATTGGGAAACTGATTTAATAATAATTAGGGAGGAATAGCGGTTAGCACTGTTGCCTTGCATGGTGGAGAAGTGGTTAGCACTGTTGCCTTTCACTTCTGGGATCCATGTTCGATTCCCACATCGGGTCTGTATGCATGAAGTTTGTATCCCCGTGCTTGGTGGGTTTACTCCCGGTACCCCGGGTTCCTCCCACAGTCCAAAGACATGCTGATTAGGTTATTTGCCATTCTCAAGTTCCCCACAGTGAGAGTGTGTGTGTGTGTGTGTGTGTGTCCTGCAATGGATTAGCAACCAGTCCAGGGTGTACCCCACCTCGTGTCCTAAGTCTCCTGGGATAGGCTCAACCCATCCTCCCCCCCCCCCGGGTGACCCTGTATACAGGTCAAATGGTATAGATGATGAGAGTAGCATGCATATTTAAAATTATAGGCCTTTGAATTTTCCCAAAATTACTATACATTTTTAAAGAGTAAAGTATGAGATCCCATGAAAACTGATCATCATCTAGCCTTTTCTGCCATTATTAAATATAATCTGATCACCCATTATTGTCCAGTTATCTACTTTAATGTTATTCATTTGCAGTTATGTTCCTTAATATGTGAGGAGACCATCCAAGTGACAAGAAGTTTAAAGCATTGTTTTAAAGGACAACACAATGTGCAAAATACATTACAAATTCTTGGTATTCCTGGTGATCATTGATTGGTGATCCCGTTGTTTTGTTAATGAACAGATGACACAAAAGGACAGATTAGACCATATGGCAAGTCCTCAACCTGATCTCAGAAAAATTATTAAGAGGATGAACTAGAGTATCTCCTTAAGATGCTACTAAAACTAATACAAAATGTTGATGGTGTTTAAACATTATTTTTAGTGGAGTGCAAGGGTGGAAAACAGTGAAACGTACCTTACTTCCAGATGTTCAGAAGCACCTTTCTGAAGTTACACAAAACTCACTCATCTTCATTGCAACCCTATTCAAGCATAAGTAACTAATCTAGCTAAGGAAATATTTATACTGAACGAACAACTGGTTATAGGATATGAAGATGTCCAAATGTTGTGGTGATGTTAATTTGGTAACATAACAAATGTTAGGAGAACGTTGGTATTGGGATGTCGCTAAAAGTAAGAATTACTTTGATGAAATGACTTTGGAATAACTTTGAATACATGATGACGGGATAATTGAACAGATGCCCCAAACACAATGTTTCATTAAAACCTCTTTGAAACAATAGCCTGAGTGGGATAAGTCCATTTGCTGCAGTTGGAGCACCACAAGCTAACCGCTGGACCACAAGGCAACATACTGTTGATGCTCATAAGTGTGTGTACATAACGAGCGCCACAAACACCATTTTACGGTGCAGTAATGTGTCAGCTATAAGCTAGATCTCACTGTAATATTTCCAAAAGAAAATGAAACAGAGAGGTAACATCAACACACTAAAAGGGATGACAAGAGATGCATGTGCTGTGCGTTCAGAAAGCTGTTGTGTCTGTCCCAATCTCTGATCAGAATTCTAAACCCTGTTAGAAACTTAAGGGATTATGGATGTCGTCAGGTGTTATGCGATTGGATGCTAATTAACATGAATGCTCCAAATAAAGGCTAAAAGTTTCATTATTTTGAGGTTGTATTTGAGCCATTGATTCAAAACATACAGTAACTATCAAAGTCATCCTAAAATCAAAAAACAATTTTGCTCAATGCTGATCGTCATTGCAACATTGTTACAAGTATAGTCCAACGTTTATCCAAAGTAAGGGTTCCTGCTGAGTAATACTAAGTAAGATAAGCACCTGTATTCAAGAGAAAAATTAGTCTGGGTGAAAATATGCTATTGGTTTATCCTAGTCCATACTTTAGACTTTCAACACTGAAAGCTTTACTGTGAAAAACTTACACATGTGCATTTGGAAAATCCTTACAATCCTCCGGAGACACCAAGCTTTCCAGCTAACCAATTGGGATTCAGCATTGATGAAGATGTACTGTTGACATATAAGAAATCTGGCACTCTCCAGGATCCTCTACATTGCCTTAGGAAAGTTCTGGGTGATCCAAAACAGCCCGTGGACGTCATCCTGCGGTTCTGCCAAGTGAGTTCTCTGTTTCATGGACAGAAAAATTACCATTCTGTCAGTTAGAGTCGAGGAAAATATCCATGTCAGTATCACAATGTCAGAGAAAACCATAATGATGGCAGAAAATGCTTGGGAAATCCCAGAGGATTCCTTTTTTAAACAAACAAAGAAAGATGGTCCATCAGATTCGGTTGTGTACAGATAAAGCTCTGGTAAAGTATGTGTTACGGAACAATATTATTTTAAACTAATGCTATTCTAAACAATAGATGTTTTAAAATGTCTTCCACACCCACTCCTCCATTCTCCTAGTTTGAAGCTGTGCACCTCTTAATCTTGGGTTGCCTCTTAACCCCAAGTATCCGTCTGGTGCGCAGTAAGGGCCTTGGTAGCTGTGCCAGCCCTGTGGTTCTTATTGTAACCTTCACGATTGCATATCTTTAGGGAATGCCAAGGGGAGTCTGCAGTCTTAAAGGAGTGCCAAGCTCTTACTAAGAAGCCATATGCTGCCCCTCTTATGCCCGGTGATGGTTGTCCTACGCCAGCACTCACAATCTGTACCAATTATACCACCCACTTCATCTTTGATTCTGCACCCGCTGAAACTGCTTTCGTCTTGTGCTTTCTAATACTGTACATCTTCAAAAGCCCTCAAACCGCACTTCCCGATGATATCTTTGTCTCGTCTCTGCAATCTGTTATCCTCTCAAGAGAGCTTTGGCTTTCACCAGACAGAGTCTATTTACGAAGTACCACTGTCAAAGAGATGCATTAAGTGTAGTCTCAAAGGCCACATTATTTAAATCTCATGCTACAGGAAAGAACGTCCTGAGGTAACAGCAGAATGGGAAAGAAGCAAAAGAGATGGGAGAAGAGAAAAAGAAGGGTGAGAGGTAGAGGAATCACTGCGATAGTATTTCCATATGAAAGAGTAAGAGTTCTTATGGAGAACCGCTTTAGAGAAGATGAGAGCTGTTGAAGTCTTGTGCCAAATTCTTCCCTTGATCAGAGGCATTATTTAGAAGTTTGAACAAACATCAGGGTATGATTGCAAACTATGGAAAGATACAGAAATGTACAGTGCAGACACAGGTTGGCTCAGAAAGCTGGATCCATAAAAATGTTTATTTAAAAGTATAAATTAAAGCAAATGCTCAAATTGACCGCCTTAGACTTTGCAACACTTGTATATCCACTGAACATAAGAATGTTAAAAATTTCCTAACGCATCTGAACTGATGTTGTTACATGCAAAGATGATTTTCTCCTTTAGCACACTGATAGTTATGCAATAGATGACTGACTTCAGATGACCCCAAAGATTAAAAGTCAAGTGGTTTTAGGTATGGTTCTGTTCAACATTTAGAACATTTGGCAGGCACCCCTATCCAGAGGGACTGAAAAGTAACTAGGCATTAAAAATTGGCAATAAGATCCATATTTCTAATACAAATTCATTGAAACTAATTGCACATGCACTATATTACATAAGAAAATGAAAGCAAATCTTTACATTTCAATGTAGGAACTTCCTGTTTTCTCAAAAGGCTGGGAAGGAAGTCGTTTGGGATATTGCTGAGAGGTTTGCTCTATTCACGAGGTCTGCGTCGTCCCAGCCAACGTCCTGGAAAATTCTGGTCTAACCACGCATGCACAGTAAGAGCAAAATGGGGAGAGACTGTTTTCATCATGATTCCAGTGATACTGCAAGTTTTAAAGCCGATAAATATCGCCACATTAATTTTCACCCACCCTGTACAGTACATTTGAGCAGTTGAAGATTAAGGGCTTTGCTCAAGGGCCACTTGGTGGTGCTGGGGTTTGAACCAGGAACCTTCCTATGAGTAGTAAAATCCCCTATCACTGAGCTACCCCTTCCCCAATATTTTGACCCTCTGATCAATCTTGTATTCATAGTTTTGCCACTTGTACCGTTACCATTATAAAATTTAAGTCTTCTGCTTTTTAAACTATACCTATGTCTTTCCTTTAAATGAACAATATTTGGAATGTACTGGATACTGTACTGACCTCATTGTTTTATAACGATCCTCCCAAGACATTAAATGCATTAAGCAAGCTTTACCTCGCCTACTCTCTTCATTAGCTCTGTTTTTCCACTTCCTGTAGCATAGTTTAACACATAAGAAGTATTTTCTAAATCTAATAATGATGACCCATCCACATTACACCTGACAAAGAGCCAGTGAGGAAGAGCGAGGAGTCTAGTGTCGAAATGAGGTCTATTTGTGAACTTTTTTTTTTTATCTAGAGATTATATTACCTATAATAAAGCCCTGAAACCATTGTTGCATCTAAAATGTAATTTCTTGTTGAAAATGTAGAATAGAAAATGTGGACGTGACCTTCGAGATTCTGAAGGCTCGGATAATCCATGAGCTCCGGGCAAAGCATCTGAGGCTGACTCGAACTTCCTGCCAACTTTGCATCACTCTAAATGCTTTGCCCTCTTCACAGGCTTTTACACACTGAAAGCTCATTAATCAAATCAGTCCAGAGCAAAGAGAGCCCAGTGTTTTGATGGGCATGAGGGTTTGTGCTTCACTGGTTATAAAGCCCGCACAGAAAACACACACCTTGAATTCTGTTACACGTACTGTATGAATAGTGTGCTGGATGTACTGTAGCTATAATCGAATGCACATGCTAAACATGCACCAATGCATGCTGGATGATTGTCCTCTACTTGCAAATACAATACGATATATTTACAAAAAGATCCTGCACAAAACTACCCCCATTCTTTTTACCGCATAATTTCTTTGTATAGTCCTATAAACTCTTAATCGCCTTCATGACCTGTTCTGCAAAAGCCGGAGATGACCTAATCCTTTTTCCTTGGCCCAGGCAATGTGTTCAGCATCACTGGTTATTTACCGTGATGCTTTTCCTCATAATCCAAACATGCACATCAGCAAAGACGCTCGAACAGAATAGCAGCAAAGCATTGAGTGTGTCTAAAAAATCTGAGCAAGACACACTCCAGCTGGCAGCCAATGTTTACGAACCACAGAGGAAGAGAATATCTGGCAAACTTTTATACACTAAAATGCACCGCTACACTCCTTTAACAGTCTCGGATTATCTTCTCTGAGCTTGTCGAACCTCATAAGGGCTATGAGTATTTTTGTTTTGTTTTGTTTTTTTTTCCTAAATAAATTGAACAGTTCAGATTAATCCAATAAGTGTGATGCAATCCGGAAACAGGAATCCTTAACGTTGTACACTTGTTTTTTTTAAGACTCAAAACCACAAGACAAAGATAAACCACAAAATGAGATCTTTAAAAACCAGAAAACCAACGACGGGTTTAATACGTGGAGACAGTTAGACATTTGGATATTAAGGAAAAAGCTCATCTTGCAGATTGTGTAGACATATTCATGAGTTTGCCGAACAGTTCCCTGACGTTAATGGAGTGCTCTCTGTGTACTGCAGTCCACATCTGCCCAAATATCACATCTCAAACATGCCTTGTTTTTTTTTCTTTTGTTTATTTAATGTGTCACATTATCCATCATTTGCGACGAAAGCCAGGCTAATCCATTTCTTTATGCGTCAACAATCCTTACCACATATCCAAAGAGCTCAGCTATCCATCAACCTTTCAGTCCCACTCTATTTTTGGAGCGATATATCAAAAAATGAGAATTACAATCAGTCATCTTTGAGACACATCACAAAATCCAATGCTTCCCTTGATACATTTTGTCTCAAAACAGTCCATTTTGTTGTTTTCTTTTTTTTCTTTTTTCTTTTTTTTTTGGTAAAAGTATTTTGATCAGAAAAAAAAATCATGCATTTGGCAGTCGAGCCCTAAGACTCGTCTTATAATTCGGGTAAGATTTACTGCATGGCCTGTCCATAACTGAAGGGACAGAAAGAGAAAAAGGAGAGAGACTGAGAACGAAAGAGAGAGAGAGAGAGGAGGGATGGACTGAGCGAGTCACTCGGGCTGTGTGTGTAGAGCTTATGTTTCACAGCCCATTTAACCACGGTGCCATTTTTCAAAGCCAAATTCCCTCACACGCTGCAACAAGGGTGTGGACTTACTGCAAATTACACACAGACAGTATGAGGATGAGAGACATAACAAAATGCACATGTTACATCCTTTCTGGGCTTAATGGTCACAAAAGTGTCGCCGACCTCGTCATCTTAAAGTGCCAGTCTAAATATGGGGCATCTGGGCAATAAACTAATTAACAGATCACAAACAACATAAGAAATTAAACACTGGCTAATGATTTAAGGAAGGGAGAGACAGAAAAAAATATATAGGACATGAACAACTCTATAACTACCAGGTCTTGGTAAATAGACTATAAAGAAAAATTGCAAAGAAAGCAACCACTACAGCCTCTGTACTTGTGTCTAGATTGTATGAAAATGCCGAGTATTTAATTTAAAGTAAAGTCTTTGATTTCATCCTTCATTCACATGAGCGTGTAACACCAACAGTTCACATTTCAAACATCCCCGAGCATCAAGACTACGAACTACTGAAAAAAAGGAAAAAAGCGAATATATATGTAGAAGATAAATTAACATGCTGTAAGAATTTGTCTCAAATGTGATGGCCAGATGTTGTACACACTAATTTATCCAGCTGTTTTACAGAATGGCATGCAAACCTTTAAAAAATGAGTTCTAATTTGTACGATTTGTCATGAGATTTTCTGTACAGCAAGAAGAGTAGGCATTCAATGACATCCTTTTTCATTCATCTTTTCATCATCTCATCACCTGGAAGTGATCAGTAATGGCACAATGTGTGTGTGTGTGTGAGAGAGAGAGAGAGAGA
>JAOVVA010000054.1:5205336-5223570 GCA_028565275.1 Leiocassis micropogon | reverse complement strand
GCACCCTGCTATGATTTTAACATATAAAGATACCATAACAAATAATGAGACGCCTCACGTGGGCACCCATTAGATGTGCCAAAAGTAATGTATATGTATATTCATCATTATTCAGTCTTGCATTTAGGTGTCCATTAAAGATTTACATCTCATGTACATGTCATGTGTATTATAAAAAAAAACAAAAAAACTTTACTTTGTTCTGTATTCACATGCTGTTCATGATTATTTCATGCCAACAGCACCCAATGAACTTCCTCTGTATTGTAAGTGACGCTAATGTATTTTGCCCTCCTGTGCCCACAGGCCTGCACATATGGCCGCCTTTTTCCTCAGCCACAGACAGAAACAGGAAGAGGTCCCCTGTAGCCAGGAAGTGCTCACCAGACACCCATATGTCCTTAATGCCCACATTCACATGCATCTCCAAAAGCCACACAGAGTTTCGGATTGTTTGCATCCTGTTTGTCTTCCCTTAATGAGAAACCTCTTGTTTGGGGTCCTGCAGGAAATTAGTTGAAATAACAGGGAGAAGAGGCACACGGAATGAAATGACATCATAGAAGGAGACATCCTTCCTGGTATGTGATAAATTTAGGTTATAAACAACCAGTGATGTTTCAAGCGGTTGAACAGAAACAGATTTCTCATGAGGTTAATACAGTATATTTCGCTTGTAGATCCAACAAATCTGAAATCCATTCAGTTCTGTGGAAGCTATGGGGTGATGGACATAACCTTTTTCTTTCTTTCTTTTTTTTTTTTTTTTTACAAAATAGTAGAACTGAGGAAAGACATCAAATCAAGTGCAATTTGTTTCAGGAAACAATCGACAATGAAACAGTTCCCATTTACCAAATTTGAGAGTAAAAAGTTCGCATAATCATGTTTTTATTTATCATATCATAACATCTCATACGTTACAGAGATAGCCTTTATAATGTGAATATGGATAGAAATGTATAGAGTGAAATATATACAGTAGAGATTGACAATGAAAAATAAAGCTTGGAAACGAAGAAGCAGAGATCATGGATGATCTCTGCTTCTCTACATAACTAGTAGACCTGACTGGCTTTACCAATCTGCCAGCAAAGCTAGTACAACATCTACTAATGTTTAACGCTGATTACAGTGAACAGTGCACATGTACAAAGAGCAACAGTTTCTACACACTAACATTAGACAAAAAATTATAAGAGAGTTTCGTATGTATAATAATAGGAAGATGTTTATTACTACACAGCAAATTCAACAGAGATGTTTTAACAATTAAAATGTGGAACTAAAATCCAAGGTCCAGGGTTCAGGTTCGATTCCCACCTTGGGGTCTGTGTGCATGGAGTTTGCATGTTCTCCCCTTGTTGGATTTCCTCTGGGTACACAAAGATGTGGCTAATTGGCGTTCCCAAATTGCCCATAGTCTGGGAACGCATGTGTGTGTATGTTGACCGGAGGAATAAACACAATGGTAACCATTGGCTTCCATGGTCCATAGTTGGAAATATAGAGGTTCTTGGATTAATAGATGGTCGAATTGAACTCAAATAAACTCTGAAAATGTT
This sequence comes from Leiocassis micropogon, assembly GCA_028565275.1. Taxonomy (NCBI): domain Eukaryota; kingdom Metazoa; phylum Chordata; class Actinopteri; order Siluriformes; family Bagridae; genus Leiocassis; species Leiocassis micropogon. The sequence goes on along the minus strand of JAOVVA010000054.1, from coordinate 5,222,005 downwards.
AAATCAACACTGGGGAGTTCACTGTGTAGTATGGTTGTGATGTAGGATTTGGGAGAAACTGCTAGGACTTTTTTTTTAATCTATTGGCCTGTACTACATGTAGGTCAAGCTATCTATCTATGCACTTACACTATTTCTCATGTGGCAATAGAAACAGCTAAATCAGGCACCACATCTACCACATTATCTAGTTAAAAAAGTGCTAAATATGGATGTCCCTTTAGGGTAGAGGACAACTTAAGCTAATATGACAGGGAGCTTATGAGTTAGCACCTGGAAATCTGTAAAAGTGACGAGGACTGAAAAGAAAGATGCAAAGGGCAAACGCGTTTCACCTGTGACTGAAATGGATTTAATTAGATTAGAGTGAAAGGACATAGCAACCTGGTTAGACGTGTCTATGAATGAAGACACAAGGACTCAGTGACATCTTTATGGCTTATCGTTACATGCTCAAGATTTAAATGTTTCCTACGTAGCCCTAAATGTTTTTTTTTTATGTATTGTTCTCTTTTGCTGTTTATAGGATTAATAAACAGCAAATATAAAAAAAATAAAAAAAAAAGTTTATAGGATAGGATTAATGCCTGAAGCAATAAAACCTCATCACTCAATAAACCTCCACTGGGAATTGTTTCTTTACAGAAACAATAACACAGTCATAATGTGCTCTCTTATCTATATGTACTGTTTTTTTGGTTTGGTTTGTTTTGTTTGTTTTTGTGTGTGTGTGTGTGTGTGCGTGTGTGTGTGTGTGTGTGTGTGTGCATGTGTGTGTGTGTGTGTGTGTGTGTGTACAAAAGGTTCCACTTGTTGTCCACCATATATTTGTGGCAGCCTGGATTTGCCCATTGGTTATAACGCCATTAAAATAAATAAATAAATAAATAAATCCGGTTTAGGCCATCATCAGGGTTTGTCTGTGATATAGTTTGATACAAATCAATAATGGTTATTACATTTTTAAAAAATGTTACATTTTCTTTTAATCACATTCCATAGCAGAAACAAAACACATCTTTAAAGTTTGTTGACTGTCATTGCAGTTTCCCCAGCACTCATGGACTTTTAAGACAAGGCACTGTCACCAACTACTGAAGTGGTGGTAGTGCTGATAATGCAATGTTGGCTATTCATTTTACACTGAATAATACAAAATATTACAAAATGCACACTGATATGACCACAAAAATTTTGAAAAAATATATATTAGTATTTATTGCCAGAATGGATTTGGCTTGTTTTGCAGTGAAGAAAAAGTCAAATACAGTCACATGTCTAATTTACACTCATGTCTTTTGCCTTTCGATTAGCTCCAGATTTGTCCAGTATATAATAACACACTCACCTCACAGAGTCACCACAGGCTGCATAATGACCTCTTTGATAATAACAGTGGGGAGACTACTGAATACATTAATGTGCAACTATTTATATGCTAAAAGCTAAGCGTCCGAGGGAGATGAGAGAAACGAACAGAAACACACTCACATGTTTAACAGTTTGCGTCTTATACAGTGTGTCTGCAGATCAGCATTTCTCCTCTAGCTATTTATCCACTTCCCTCATCCCTACCAAAGCCATCCAGATGTTCCTGCAGCTAAAACAGAGAACCATAGTGAAACACTTGAATACAAACCTTTTACTAAATATAAATATAATTTTAAAATGTCCTTGACAAAACTGTGCTTTCAGTTCCAATAAGAAAAAGAAGTTTCTGGTGCTGGATGACGCCAGAGTTGCCCTGGGCTAAATCCCAAAACGTCTTCAGATCTTACTAACATTAGAGTCCAGCGTGCTGCTGCAAATATGATCCAGATGTTTTGGACTGTCCAGTGTGCCTGATAAGCTCCGAGATGTTAAATAGGCTGCAGGCTGTACGCATTCATCTGTTGCTAATAAGTCCCTGTTTGCATGTTTGAAGCTTATCGAGGTGGAAGTGGATAGACTTTAGGAGGCAGATACGAACTATTCTTTGAACGAACAGGATTAGGGATCGACTATGGAGGTGACTATGGAGGTGAGCCTGAGGCAGGATGAGTAGCTGAGTGGTTTGCTTTACACGAACAACTGCTTTTCCAACTCTACGCTTCATCCCTACCTTTGGGAGATCCAGAGGAATGAGGAGATAGGGTTCTCAGCTACGGTCAGGTCAAATACAGAAAACATATGCTCTTCCTTTGTGTGTGTGAGTGTGTGTGTGTGTGTATGAGAGATGGACAGTCTGTGAAATGGAACATCATGTGAATGCGTTGATGTAAATTACGACCAGTTTCCAAATTAAAACAACAGCGCTCTGTAAAATAAAGTTATAGGATTTTCCTCACTTAGAGATGAATGACCACGCGAAGAGCCGAACGCTTTTTAATCTATAACAGCCTCGTGTTCATAACAACCTGACCGAACACAAAGCAGGATGGAAAAAGCCCAGTGATTTTATAAGAGCAAGGCTTAAACAGGCACGCAGCTACTAGCTCCTGCAGGGCCAAGGGGCTTCCCCGACCGTGTCCCACTGGGGAAGAAACATAACTAATGCCATTTCAGTGTGGAAGATTAGAATCGTGACCGTACCCGTGCACCCTGAAATCACTGGAAAATACAGGACAGAGAAAATATAGCCTTCAAGAAGCGTTTCAAAACAGAGGCTCGGGCGTGGTCGAGGGAAGCAATTAGTTAGCGGAAAATTGTGCATTTATGTGGATTATGATGGAATAATTCTCTTTTTTTTTAAACTGATAACTTGTCACAAATGTTTCAGTTGATTTGGGTTTTATTGTTTCAAAGTGTATTAAACATGCTCTTTACAAGATTTACACCAGGACTCGTTTATCCCATTATAACCAGTTAATTTTCTGCATATTGTTGGTTCTTTAGAAGTACCCAGGTCAGCATGGACCAGGTTTTGCCACATCCAACAGACCCTAATAATTCTATTAGATCAGGGATCTTCAGCTGCAGTTGTGGAGGGCCAGTGTCCAACACAGTTCGGTGATTCTTCTGCTCAAACACAGCTGATTTCATTAATCTGTTAATTACAAGGTTCAGTGGGTGTGTTTAGGTGTTGGTGAATTACAAGCTACGCTGAACACTGGTCCTCTAGGACTCTGAAGCTGAATTTGTTCCCTATTTTAGATAAATAACATACTACTATTTTTTATTTTTTTTGCCATTCTCTCTTTACCTCACAGTCCTGCACCACAATTATTTCAGTTCTAAAGTTTTCTATAAAGAAACATCCTTAAGAGAAAATATGTCCTTCTGGCACAGTGTAACTCAGATTGAAAATATGAAATATAGATATCAAAAGATTCCTCTTTTTGCATCAGTGCTACAGTTTCATCAGCCTTATTCAGTAGAGAAGCTGCGGCCAACCTGCAGTCATGCCGCATTTGTATAGTTATATTTAAGAATAGGTGAAGAAAAGGTGAAGAGAAGAGAAAGAGGAGAGGAAAAATGCAAGGAAAGGAGAACATGAAGAAAATATTAGAAAAAAGTAAAGATATCATGGAAAGAATATATTAGAAAAAGAAGATAGATGAAAATGAAAGGGGGAAAAGAATGAAAAGGAATTTTTTATTAGAAAGGAAAAGGAAAATAAGCAAAGTAAAGAAAAAAGAAGGGAAACAAATGTACAGGAAAGCAAAAGAAAAGGAGAATGAGAGAACAAGGAAAAGTCGGAAGAAATTGAATAAAAAAGGAAAGATGAAAGGAAAGAAAATGAAGATGATGGGCAGGAAACGAAGAGAAGAGAAAAATCAATGATAGGAAAAGAAATATTAAAAGAGAATGAAGGGAAGAGAAGGCAAAAGATAAGGGAAAGGAAATTAACTAAAGTGAAAGATATGAAGAAAGGTAAGGAAAGGACAATAGGAAAACAGAAAGAGGAAAAAAAGAGGAGAAGTAAAGAGAAGTAAAAGAAGAAAACCTGGAAGAAGAGAAGGAGATAAAATGAAAGGATAGAAAAGGAAAGGAAAAGAGAACTTGCACTAAAATATGAGAAATGCAAGTGGGAGAAGGCGTGTATATTAAAACACACAGGAAAGATGAGCGCTGCTCTGAGTCCAACCACATCGGACACGAACCGGAACGATCTGGAAAGACAAGAAGGAATCGACTGGTTTAAAGTGTGATGCTGCATATCGGTTGGTTTTCTCATCAAGTCTACACACCAGGACAGACTACATAAATCAGCGAGATAGAGTGCTGAGAGATAAATGCGATCAGGTGCTCAGTGATACACTATTAAACATGTAGACGTACAGTATAATTAGCCATCTGAGAGAATAAAAACAACCACCTGAAATTCAGCAGATTCTTCAGATAGATAGTCTACTGGAGATTTTATTCAACGAGAAGGAACAGGGTTGCTTTTCAAATGCTCAGTTACACTCAGAAAAACGTTGTTCCTCTGCTGGTCTTCCCTGGAAATTCCACTGCTGCTGATGTGAAACTGGACTAGCTGCATGAAAAGCACATGCTCATGCTCTCGTTTGAATGTGTAGACATCTCATGTGACAAAAACCATAATATAACCAAAAGTTTGATAAAAAAAAAATATTAAAAAAATTATAAAATGAGGTCAAAGAGTGTTTCGAGGCTTTTCAGTCCAGTGGTTCATGTTGAAGGTTTATCAAACTACTGTATTTATTTAAATATATCAGTATTGGGAAATATTATGCAAGGTATTCCCACTTTTTTCCAAGACAAGCTATTTGCTGATTCATGCCTAATCTAAAACTTTTCCACTTTTTTCCCCCGTAGTAAATGAGCCAGGAAAATTCAGTTCACTGCTTCATGTTTGGAACCAAGAACCAGTGGTTAAGGACCAGTGGTTAAATTATTTCTTCAATTATATTTAGCAATTTGAAGCAACCAAACTGTTATTTAGAAAGACCGTTAATAAAAGACATGATCATTTAAGGGAACTTTGAGGGGGGTGCAAAATAATCAAAGTAAACTGTGCAATAAATAAGTTATGACAATGTGGTAAATGAGTAAACAAAATGATCTTCACTGGCTTGCTTCTACATGGATGATGGACGTTTTTCCAGAATCAAAACAAAACCTCATAAAGCAATCATAGAACTAGCCTAATGTGCATGGTCTTTGGACTGTGGGAGGAAACCGGAGTAGCCAGAGGAAACCGGGAATCACACTTTCGATCCTGGATGTGCAAAGCTACAGTACAGTGCTAACCACTGCACCACCGTGCCACCTACAGTTAAACATCTAAAGAGAAATTAAACACTCTCGGATATGCGGATAGAATGCTATAGATCAGGCAAATACTTGTTGACGTTTTGATTATACACCAGTTTAAACTAATATTGTCTGTATTAATGCACTTAACAAGCTAGGCATATGTTATTATGCTGCATGCATGGGAAATTGTAAGTTTTATAATACTAATGGTGTTTTTGACCTCAGAACGTTCGACATGTGAGGAAAAAACATAGACGCCAACACAAAGGCATGTCTATTTTTTTTGTCAGTCAGAGTGCATAAAGCTCAGCTACTATAACTGGACTTTTAGTTACAGGTCTGGGATGAAGGAAGATAGAGTTGACTTTGGACATTTTTAGTGTGCATGTACACACTAAAGAAAAGTTTGAAAAAAAAAATACAAATCTTGTCCTTTTTTTTGTATTGTCCAAGGTTTAAACAAGACTTTTTTTTTTAACAAGACAAGATTTTCCCCCCTGATTTGACCTCATGTAAGTAAAACACCCTATATCAGCTTGTTGTTCAATTCTGCTATTCACTGAAATGGAGCGTTTGTAAGAGAAGTGAAACCGAAGCAGTTTGAAGTACAAAAAAAATGCATTATCTGAAGGATATTTCAGCTGGAGCATGGTCTGTCCATGCTCCAGCTGAAATATCCCTCAGATAATGCATTTTTTGTACTTCAAACTGCTTCTGTTTGGGAGACTTCTGAGGTCTGTGTTAACTTGTAAAAGAAACAATAAAATATGAGACCTTTTAACACCCTGTTAAAACCTTCTAAATTCCCACATAGTTGTTTTTTTTCCCAGGATGCATAAAAAAACCTACTACATCTAAACTCATCTTGTTTAATGAGTTGTCTTTTAGTTTGGTAAAAATGTAAAGTTATTTTTATGATGAAAAGTTTCCAGTTCAGCACTACCTATGTATCTGTAAACGTAACCATATCACCAAACTGATTACAAATTCATGTCTTTTTTTCAGATATCATCCCCCACATGGTAAATCCCACACACACACACACACACATCCCATAATTCCCTTCTCTCTGGCCACCAGTGTGTTTTCAGGCAGCATGACCCTTTGAGCCCCTCTCTGCTCCTGGTGGCCTGTGTTTGGTCCAGCCATTGTGCTTTCTCTCTGGAGAGCTTTAGGCTTTATGTGGGTAAACTGTGATTGATGCTGTTGTGACCCGTAGTGGTCCATCCTAAACCCAGACGCCCGAGCAGATCCTATAATTAGCCTGAATTTGTCCTTTTCTGCCCTGGAGCCTGGGTCCTCCCACGCCCTACATTATAGTGTTGTCTCTACAGAGCACAAGGGATGTAAAATTTAAAATTTTATTAATCATTTGAAGTATATAAATGTGTTGGATTAAAAAAAATAATAATAATCATTTGAGCTTGTTGACTTTTAAGAGAGATGCACACTTTCGCTTGGATGTCAGAAAACGTTCTGTAAAAGTTTGAGTAAAATCTGATGCTGCTTTGAGGAATTAAGGAAAATATTTAGCTCTTGCCTTACATCTTTTTGGAAGTAAGGAAGCAATGCATCTCCTCCCAAAGTAACTTAATTCCAAGAATCAAAAATTGCTATTGGGTTTTAGTTCTGACAATATTAGAACTTGGAAACTTTTCTCTCTGACACAAAGACGAAAAACCTCATAGAGTGTCTAACTTCCATCTTTGGCATCATTCCCCGACCTCCAAGCATGTTTCATTGACATGCTTGTCCATTTGGTTTAAAATTTTCTTGAAACAAATGAATCATGCCTTATACTGTATGTCCACTTTCCACGTTTTTGTTTAAATAGTGCTGGGCTGGAAACTTTTTATAAAAGTAGATGTTTTTAAAGAGCTGGCCTACATTTTCACCAAAAGACAACTCATTAAACAAGATGAGTTTAGATGTACAGTAGTAGCTTTTTTTATGTGGAAATTTAGAAGATTTTAACAAGATGTTTAAAGGCCTCGTATTTTATTTCTACTGTTTTTTGCCCTCCCGGCTAACAATCTGAGTATAAAAAATATCCAATCAATATCTGATTAGTTTAGATCTAATTACATTTACATTCAAAGTTTTCTTAACACTCCAATAGGAAAAGTTTCAGGATACTGGTCATTTCTTGCCTGTCTTCATCCCAGACAGAGCAGTTCACTGGACTCCATCCCTCACCTCGGTTTTCCCTCCATTAAGCAGCTCTCCCGCTGTGTTAGCAGAGTGATAGCAGTTTTCTCCTCTCGCGGCTCAGCAGACGGCTCAGCAGCACGCACTGCCTTTCACCACCTTCTCAAAGACTCCTCTACAAAGTGGCCACCAAACGCAAATCCTCTTTATATCACAGCACTTTACTGTTTTCTGGGAACAAAAGGGTCCTGAACTCAGAGAAGGAGTTGTGTGAAGTGAAGCGTTGAACCAAATTTGAAGTTGGATAAGAGTACATATAATATAGGATTAAGTTGACACTTTGTTTACAAACTATAAATGAACATTTTTCTGAAGGACTGCAAAATTTAAAAAAAAAATGTAAACCACAGTAATGCTAAATTCTCTGTTATGATCGGCCTTACGGTGATAATGAGTATGACATCATATGACTGCAAGTATTTTTTCCCTTACTTACTAAAAAATAAAGGGATTTGTTTTTATTTGTTATTATTGACATTTGAATTTATTTAATTCTATTCACACTACTAACTACAGTGTTGAGAGTAAGAATCAACAGATCTACTATTCTAGCAAAGAAGCATTTTTTCACAGCTGGGAGCAACAAAGTAAATCCAATTCAGTGCGGTTTGGAATTTCCGATTGCTTGTTATTGTTGTAGTTTTATTAATTCTCTATAAACATATAGATCTGTATACAGGGTTACAGGGGCCCTGGAGCCTATCCCAGGGGACTTAGGGTACAAGGTGGGTACACCTTGGACGGGGTCAATCCATCACAGGGCACACACATTCACACAATCGCACACTACAGGCGATTTGGGAATGCCAATTTGTTTAATCTGCATGTCTTTGGACTGTGGGAGGAAACCAGAGCCACCTTCTCAAAGTCTCTCTCCAAAGTGGCCACCAAACGCAAATCCTGTTTATATCACAACTCCATCCACACAGATCCGAGGCGGGAACCGGGATGTGCGAGGCCACAGTGCTAACCACTAGGCCATGTGCCGCAACTTTTATTCTTTTATTCTATCATCCTGGAGAAGTATACTGCCACCAGAGCACTGTCACATGTGGTCCTGTTCATCTATAGAGATATAGTATATGATCAATATTGAAAATCTATAGACTACCAACAATGCTTTACTGATGCCAAACAAACAGTTACTTAAGTTTAATACTATAATTAGCCCAATATTTTATGTACTGTACATACATCAAAAAATGCAGAGTGGTTAGAACAGACGAGAGGGGAAATGAGGTTGCTGCTGAGGTTGGTGCATAAACAACCGATTTTTTTAAATTGTATTTTTAGGCACTGTCTCGATGCAACTTTTTTTGTTCCCATTTCTTTCATTTAATCTACATACTTTAATTTAATTGAAAATGAAGAAATGAAGGGCTCATAGCAGTGCCATTTCTAAAAAAAACCTGTTGGTTTATTGACTGTAACTGGAATATTTGGCTCAAACGAAATAAAAATGATTTATTTCAGGCAAACTCAGACAGGGAGGTTTCACTATAACATGCTCGCCTGTTGATGCTTGGCTTGTTGAGTGATTTATTGACTATGGATCAGGGCTAGAGTGTGTCAGACTTTCAGCACCACTGAACTCTGATCTGCTTCAACAGTTCTCAAAGTGAAGAAAAATGACTGTGTAAATGTATTTTTCTTTCAATATTTAAATCTATCAGTTTATAGGTGGAATCCTGAACGCATTCCATCTCCATCCATTTTAATTTAACATCTCTTCCAAATGTTTTACTTGGCATCGCTTTGACTCAGCCACCAAAGTTTCATTTGTATCAATTACAGAGAACTGTTCAGGTGCATTATTACTAATGTCCTTCAACCTGGCGTTTAGGTAGACTTTAGGACCATGCAATAAATCTGCATTTCTACAGTATGCTGATACCTGAGCCTTAAGATTTAGAAAGTAGAAACAAAGTAGCTTCTTGTCCATGGTAACAATTTTAAGTTAAGTTATGAGCATCATTTTAAGAAATCTTTGTTCAGTGTTCAATGTTCCTGAGAACATTTTTTTCATAAAGTTTATAAAAGTTACTTCATTCTGTTTGGGTCTTTAAAAAGAAACCTGAAGGTCAACATACTGTAAATCTATAAAAATGTTAAACCCCATAGTACAGAACATCCGCATGACCTCTGATGGGAAGTGAACAACATAGACATGTTCCACTGTTGTCTTTTTCAAAATAAAGAACAACACTTACCTGTCTGAGAGTCTGACAAGAAATAAACAAGTTGAAAAGAAATAAAGGAAGCAGAACCGACAATACCTGGAAAATAAATGATGTTGTCAGTAATGTAATTCTAGTTCAACATCATTCAGCTTGGAGAATGTAATGTTAATTGTTTAGCTATAGCTTTCTAAGCACTATTTGACTTTTTTCCCCCTCAAATTGTCTTGGTCTTTAAAAGTATATAGAGAGTATAAACCCTGACCCTTTACCAGCAGAGACGTAATAAAAGTGTATTTAAAGGGCCTGCATGTTTTACTGCTTGATCTAGCATTCGGAATATAAGGTTAACTCTTTCAGATGGTTATCCTGATTCTTTATAAAGGGATCCGGTTAAATAAAGAGAATAAAGAGTGGGAAAATGCCAAAAGAGCTGATTGTATTTCCCAGTCTGGGGTCTCTAGAATCAGCCCTGCTAAAATCGCTGAGTGCTTTTAGAACATTAAAGTGACTTTTTATTTTATTTTATTTATTTATTTATTTTTAAGAACTTAGATGTTTTACTGAATATTCAGAGAACATTCTCTATAACATGTCAATGCTTTGTAACATATAAAATCCCAAGCAGACTCTACCAAAGACTTTGAAAATGTATTACCTACAGTATATTACTGTTGAAACATTGAACCAGGAAGCTGACAGCTTGCAGCTGTCACCTACGATACAGAGCATCTCGAGCTGCCAACCAAGATTAAACTCTACAAGAAATAACCTGAACAGATATCTCTGAGTGCGTCTTTTTATAATCCCGTGCCCGTTCATCCGTTACTGCAGACTCTCTAGGCACGAGCCTTCGCTCGGAATTGTTTTCTCCCACATGAATGATTCACTGATTAGCCAAGCTGCTCCGTGCCACCGGCGCTCCCAGTTCAGAGGTTCAATGAGGTTTGAGAATCTTAGATTTGCTTTACACACTGTGTGAAACCAGGTGGGTGGGAATGTTTAGATGGTGTGTGTGTGTGTAGGGGATGTTTAAGGAATGGAGTGTGTCTGACAAACAGCAGGGTTCAAGTTGGGAATTGATCTGTAAACACCAATAAACTCAGCAGGAGGACGAGCAAACAGCACAGACGCGGTGAAACGAAAGTCTGGAGGCTCTGAGATGTCTCCGTTTCGTTTGTTCAACCTGACTAGCTGCCGTATGTTTGAGTACTTACACCAGTTCCTGTTTATTTACTTGTTTATTTAAATGTATACTTTTTTTAAGGAGTCCAATGAGTACGGTGGTTAGAGCGGTGGTTAGAGCTGTCACCGCCAGGGTCCAGGTTTGATTCTCGCCTTGGGGTCTGTGTGCATAGAGTTTGCAAGTTCTCCCTGTGCTTGGTGGGTTTCCTCTGGGTTCTCCGGTTTCCTCCCATACTCCAAAAACAAGCAGATTAGGATAACGGGCGCAAATTGGCCGTAGTGTGTGTGTTTGTGTGTGTGTGTGTGTGTGTGTGCCCTGCAATGGATTGGCACCCTGTCCAGGGTGTACCCCGCCTTGTTCCCTAAGTCTCCTGAAATAGGTTCCAGGTCCCCCTGTGACCCTGTATACAGGATAAAGTGGTATAGAAGATGAGTAATTAAGTGAGAATTTATTTTCAGATATAACAGGGTAAAACATAAGTAAAACTGACACTGCCATGACGAATGGAGTATTAGTAAAAGGTTAAATATTAGGAACATTTTTCTTCTGCCAATGATTTACAAAAGTTTGTGACCTTTCCCTTAACTTCTTTGTAAAAAAAAAAAAAAAAAGAAATTGCAAAAAGAAATTACACTATTAAATTAAATGTTCAATCTCATACAATGTGAAATTTGAACATTGTTTTTTTTTTTTACATATACACTCTTCGACGACTTTATCTATGAAACCTGAAACAGAAAAGCTTGAATAATCTCTTTGTCTGATTTACAGTATATGCAAACAACAATGTCTTCAAAGATTCCTGCTGCAAATTCTTAAATAATTCCTAAAATGATAAAAATTGTAAATTGTATCACATCTCAAGTTTTTAATTACACTACATATGCAGTGGTCTCAAAAAGTGGTCAAAAGATGGAAAACCAGTGAACCAGTGAGAGTCATGGGTACCCAACCCTCACTAATGTGTTTGGGGAATGAAAACTGGTCTGTCTGCTCTGATTCCAGTTAGTGTAGCGCAAATTATGCTGGCTGTGATAGAAAGGATGGATCTGTGCAGCTGCAAGGTGTCATTTTTTTAATGGTCATATCTTTCAAAGATTTTAGATGAGATAAACTTCTTATACTTGTTAGTCAAACATGCACTGCCCAGGCAAAAAAAAAAAAGTCACACACTCAAGATTTCATTGACCGTCTTTAGCTTTGATTACAGTGCACAGTGTGGTGGTGAATTCATGTGTGAAAATGATTCCTCACGTTCCCAGAACCACACTTTCACAATTTGAGTGCTGGAATATGCCCATGCCATCAGCGAAGAAAAATCAGCTGACTGCTGAGCCTAGACCTGAGCAACTGAAGCGACCCCAGATCATAACACTGTGTCCAGAGGCTTGTACAGTGGACACTATGCATGATGGGTGCATCGCTTCATGCGCTTCCCTTTTTACCCTAACGTACCCATCGCTCTGGTCTGGTGTAATAGGGTCAATCTGGAATCATTAGATCACTTTTTCCATTACTCCAAAATCAAATATTTATGGTCCCTAGCAAGCTGAAGCTTTTTTTGTTCTGACGAGTCTTACTAAAAAGTGGTTTTCTTATGGACACACAGCTGTTTAGTCCCAGTTCTGTGAGTTCTCATCACATTGTGTGTGTATGGAAATGCTCTAACTCACATGACAGTTGAGGGCTTAGCACAGTCCTTACAGGTTTTAATTGTGTTGGACGGTTGTTAACCCAATTCCAGTCATTTCCAATTTACTTATTTATTTTTTTTAACCTTCTGAAATGGGGACTTTTTTTTTTTATTTTGGCCAGGCAGTGTATATAAACTCCAAACTACAGTATAAGAAGACACTAAATGTAGCATTTTTGAAAAAAATGTTTCATTTTAAATTCAAACTGCTGTTTTTTTCCCCCAATGATTGTGTAATTGATTCGCGCTGAGTCCGGGGCATTACTGAGTCAGAGGGTGGGTCTCACTTGTCTGTGACATGTCATGATCTTTAGAATCACAAGGAACATTTCATGCATATGACAACCAGAGAGAAAAGAAGTCAATTACATGCAAATAAGCAGGTTGAATAATAATAAAACACACACACCCATACATGCATACAAGAACACATGGGCACACACACACACGGAAACACAAATGAGCACCATCTGACCTTTTCCGGGCCCTAGAAAACGCCTTTACCATCTTGCGTGGTGCTGTTTAAGGCGGCAAAACAAAAAAGAGCTCTGATGAGGCTTGTACCAGCTGTGAAATTATAATTCACATGAACAAAAGCTAAAGATAGGAGGAATGAAGGAGGAGGAGGAGGTCCTGTATGAGAGAGAGGAGCAGGGAGGTCCCCTACTCCGGACAGCTTCACTGAGGGGTGGCATGTAGTGATCTCATGAGCAGATGGTGACACACACACACACACACACACACACACAAATACACCGTGAATACAGCGAAGGCAACCTCGTTCATACAACATTTCTCAATGAGGCAAAGAACGCAGCATTTTCCCTTCAACTCTCATGTAAACCCACAGCACCTTCTCACCCTCGTGCCCGTCCTTTCTTCAGTATTTGGTGCTAAACATTTCCGTTCATGCTTCAGACAATTTATCACACATGCTCATCGCATATTCTGGCAGTGCTTCGGATACAGATATACAATAAATGTCACAAATGTGTATCCTGCTCCATAAATCTCCTGCGATTCAGAGATGGGTTTTATTTCGCACAGTGTATTACTTACTGCTTCGGCTGAAATCATCGAAATCTCATCTTCTTTGAGGAAAAAAAAGAGCATTATTAAAGAAACAGGATGAAATGTATCACAAATCAGTGTAATGCCTGTGCTTAATGTTTAAATCCATATCTCTAGCCATGTTAGAGGTGAAGTTTTTGTGTATATTATTTTCAGTGTTTGTAGTTTCCTGGTTTGGTATTATTTCCTTTGTGCCAAGGATAGTTTTATTTATTTATAGATTTTTTAAATTTATTTTCATAGAACAATGCATGAATAAATGCTACACATGGGCGAAACATGCTTAATGGTAAAATAAGTACAGAAGATTAGGTCTGAATGTGAGGGGGGCGGGGGGGGGGGGATCCTTCATACAAGTATTAATGGCGCATGATTGTTAATGCACATGTGTAACACAGTAACAGAACTATGCAGATTTGATCTAACTCTAATTTTAGACATTCTGTTAATATACAAAGGATGTTAAAATGATTTATTAACAAATATATATAGCAAAATATTGGCATTAAAATAAAAAAAAATAAATAAAAATGTAACTATTTAACTAAAAAAAAAAAAAAACTACATATTTATAATAGTGTACTGTATGTATATATATATATATATATATTGTCTATATATAAATATTCATATATATCATTTTAACATCTATTTTTGTATATATAAAAGGTGGCCCAAAAGTCTGGATTTAAAAGTCTGGGTTTTTCGCCCTTGTAGGAAATATTTAATAGTTTTATTTTTATTTCACACTGAGGATAGGTTATCAAATTCAAAATTGCAATTTTAATGTTTTTTGTTACCCGCACACAACCACGCACAGTACAAGGTGAAATGGCTGTGAAATGCTTATTGAAATGCCTATGAGCAGAAAAATTAAAAAACAAAATTCAATAAAAATAACATCTGCAAAAATAATATCATACTAAAACATACAAATGTACATTAAAGTAAAAATTTACACAAAGGATTAAAGTTTTAAATATGTAGAAATTTAAATAAGAGTTGAGTTTACCAATGACAATTTTACATCTAAAATATCTACAAATTTAAAAATACAGTACAGGTATGGGGTAGATGAATAAACTAATAGTCAAAAGTTTGGACACACCTAATTCCATGGTCTCTCCTGATTTTTATTTGTTTCTACACTGTAAAGCAATGCTGTTAATATATGGTAAGGTCTTCATGAGAGACAGTTTCATCATGGTGATCATCACGAGTGCTGTGAAATCAGAGACTGTCAATTTGAGCATTGGCAGAAATTTTACACTTACACGCCGTTATTCAGACATTTATCTCAAGGGCCCAGCAGTGGCAGTTTGGTTGCGCCAAGCTAGTTCTAGGAAAGTAAAAATATATTTTCTTGGTCCTACAAATTGTAAGGGGTTACAGAGCTTTTTATCTAAGTGCATATAATTATTAGCATTATTTAAGTACATTATATTACATTACTTTTTACATTACATTTTTACTTTTATTACTTCCTTACTTCTAATTTATTAGCATTCTATATCCAAGATTTAGATAACTATTATAGAAACACTTGTGCACGCATACTTGCGCACACACACACACACACACACACACACACACACACACACACAGACAGGTTTGTTTTGGGAACCAGACACACACACACACACACACACACACACACACACACATAGACAGGTTTGTTTTGTGAACCAGACACACACACACACACTCATCCATTTCTTTTTTTTTTCTGTTGCTATTGAGAAGTGCTAGTGATATCTCCAAGGCCAGAGGGAGTACAGACGCCACAGGAATGCTTTTGAGACAGACGGGAAGAGGAGACTCGGTGTGTGAGTGTGTACATGTGTGTATGTGTGTGTGGGTGGGTGTGCTTCTGCACCTGTTCTCACACACTGCAGGAGTTTGGGCCTGTATCTTAGGGAATGACAGGCGACGGTTTGTGCAAGCTGGGAAAAGTTAGTGCAACTCGAAACCGTAAGTGACGGCTGCGGCTGGGTCAACAACCCCCTCACGTTACACACATCAAGTGCTCGGTGTGTGAGTGTGTGTGTGGGAAGGGGCGTGCACGTGCACACGTTCACCTCATCTGAACGTGGCCGAGAGTTAAGATCAGATTTGTGGCATGTTAAATATTTGCTTAGCTGTTAGAGCCATTAGCGCTGATTTAATTTCTAGCGAATGGGTGTGTGGGCGCTGACGGAATGAGAGCATGAAGTGCACTAGATACAATAAGCGAGCATTTAGGTTTAACCTTAATGTGTGTGTGTGAGGCACGGTGGCTTAGTGGTCAGCACTGTGGTCTCGCACCTCCATGTTCCAGGTCCGATTCCGGCCTCGGGGTCTGTGTGCATGGAGGATGCATGTTCTCTCCCCGTGCTTGGTGGGTATCCCCCGGGTTCTCCGGTTTCCTCCAACAGTCCAAAGACTTTTCCCGTAGTGTGCGAACGAGTGTTCCATGTGATGGATTGTTCCCCAAGTCTCCTGGGATAGGCTCCAGGCCCCTCGTGACCCTGTATACAGGTTAAAGAGGTATAGACGATGAGTGAGTGTGTATGTGTGTGTGTGTGTGTGTGTGTGTGTGGTCACCTTTCTTACACAATGTAGTTAAAGCTGGTCATGTTTGTTCTGTACACACAGAGTTTCATAATGACTTTCTGACAGCCACACACACACACACACACACACACACACACACATTCATACTTCTACCTATTCATCCCCACCCATTCACATACACACACACACACACATGTATTCATAGGTATTAATTAAAAAATCCATCATTCAACCTTACACACTCATTCATAAACTTACACTTATGCACTCGTTTGTTTGTGCACACACTAATTCACTCATTCACAGGCAGACCCGTTTATACATTCATCCATTCCATCATACACTTCTTCACTCGGGTTCACTCATTCACTCCTACACTCAATCATATCTCCTTTTAATACTTGCCTATGTGTTTCCTCTCTCACTCATTCATTTACTCATTTACTCCCACCTAGCAAAGACACCTATACACACACACACACACACACACATACACTCACTCTCACTCATCTTCTATACCGCTTTATCCTGTATTCAGGGTCGCAGGGACCTGGAGTCTATCCCAGGAGGCTTAGGGCA
>JAOVVA010000054.1:5181879-5205223 GCA_028565275.1 Leiocassis micropogon | reverse complement strand
ACGTCAATTAACCTAACCTACATGTCTTTGGAATGTGGGAGGAAACCGGAGTACCCGGAGGAAACCCACCAAGCACGAGGAGAACATGCAAAGTCCATGCACACAGAGACGGGAATCGAGCCTGACCGGGAATCGAACCTGGACCTTGGAGGTGCAAGGCGACAGTGCTAACCACCGTGCCACCATGCCGCCCACACACACACACACACATGCATAACTACAGAAGCAGAGCTGAATAATTCACTTGTGCTGCAGTCTGTGCTTTAATCCTGAGCGACACTAAAAGTCTGGATGGATTTAGCATCATAAAATTTTCAGAGGTGAGAGAGAGAGAGAGAGAGAGAGAGAGATTTTAGTTCTTTCAGTTCGGCTGGGTGAAGCAGACACACGACTCTCCTCGCACACCATCACACACTTTTCAGACTCACACCTTCGTCTCTGAGCCGAAGATGGACGAGGTCTGGAGCCCTGAGGCGACTCCAGAACATCAGTGTAACATCAAAGCTTGTCTGGTTCCACAATTTAGGGTTAAAGAGAGAGAGAGAGGGCAGGGGCGGGGGGATGGGGGGGGCTGGAAAGGAGAGAAGACACAAAATAAGAAAATTACTTTAACAAAATGCCTAAATGAGCTGAGACGACAACGAGCAGAGTGACATGTAGAGTAAAATATTTTTCCACTATTTTCAAGCCCTTGCATAAGTATGTGCCCCCCTGACCCTCTCTTCATATGTTGTAGGATGAATGAATTGACCTAATTCACATGACATACAGACGCCACAAGTAAGTCTAAAGACATGCAGTGTAAGCAGAGTGATGTACAGTGTACAGTACAGTGGTGGTTAAAAGTATTAAGACAACATGTGTCACATGTTAGCTTATTTAGTTAATGGATGGAGCAAATTTGTGACAGGACTTTTTTTTGTTTCTGAAGCCAGAGTGTCCACCTCTGCACAAAAATGGCAGATCCAGCAGGTTTTAAAGAATAAAGGACTACTAAATGTAGCAATGTAATTGCATAAAATAACAAATTATTGTGATTATCTTTATTCATTCATTGTGTATACCACTTACACTGTGTACAGGTTCGTGGGGCGCCAGGAGCCTATGGGCACGAGGCACGATACACCCTGGACAGGGTGCCAATCCATCACAGGGCACACAAACACACTACGGGCAAATCAGGAACACCAATTAGCCTAATCTGCCTCTTCGTGGACTGTGGAAGGAAACCGGAGTATACAGAGGAACCGCACACAGACCTGAGATGGGATTTGAACCCAGACCCTTGAGGTGCAAGGCGACAGTGCTAACCACTAATCCACGCTTTGATTAGCTTAATGTTTATTCATTTAAACATTTAAGAATGTCATTAAAATTTCGCATTTCCCTTAATGTCAATGTCAATGTTTTTGGCCACTACTGTATTTATAGCACATGAATTGACACAAAAAAAACACATCAATCAGAAGGAATTTCTCTTGTATAGTTTGTAGAATTCATACCTGGTGTAGTTCTGGTGTAAAAAGATTCCATGAGTCAAATAATTAGTTGAATAGAATCACCATAAAGCTCCATAACCTAAAATAAAAATTGTAGAGAATGTTCTCGAAAAATGGAAAACTATGAAGTAGGCTTTGGATTAAAACAATATTAAGACTGTGATGCTTAATTTAATTCATAATTTGGACAAAATGGAAAGAATATGCATTGGCTGAGTTTTTGCCTAAAAGTAGATGTACACCAAAACTTAGCAACTGACTGATGCAACAAACTAGTCAGAGATTTAGTCAGAGATGTACAAAAGTGGGCGAAGGTACTGCTTAACATGATGCTGCCACCACCACGCTTCTAAATGTAGCTCAAGTCTAAGAAAACTGTAACATTCAAAAGTTCATCTAAAAGTAAAAACAGGAAACATTGCAAACTGCGTATCAAAGCATCCTATTCACTGTGTAAGTAAGCTAGCACAGTACTTTTACTCCGCCAGACTTTTACTGACATGTTTGTGGCGCTGGATCCGTTCCTATCTTAATCTTTGCAGGAATATAGCCAAGGTTTGATTAAAAAGTAAATAAAACATTACCATGACATTTTTGCTCAGTCACAGCGGCACCTGTGCGGTTTGCCCAGACATAAATCTGCCACATAAATTATATTAATTAAAAGGAATAACGAGAATGATCGCTTTAACTCGTGTTCATTTTTCATACAGTAAATGATCTCTGTCAGTCCGTGGCTCTTCTCACTGCTTCTTCACTTAGACGCGTTTTAAACATGATTGCAATTAGATGCACTGCCTTAAGGCGTTCACGTCAACACCTGAGCAGACTCGAGATGGATTCAGCCCTGAGGAAGGTAAACAGCAAACTACGTATGTCCTGTGCACTCGCTAATCTTAAGCAGAGAAAGAAACAGCTGCAATACAGACATAAACATAAACAGCCTTGTCACTCAAAGTCCGCATTTGCGTGCGATACGCAATTATGTCTCAGCAGTGTGCCATTTATCTTTTATTGCCATGAGCGAATGCTAAACAGACACATACTCCATCATACCTCAATCCTGTGTCTATTATCATCGTATGTTCTTCTCCATGCTGTTGACAAGTCTGTCAATGGCCAAGCTTAAAGCATAATGCAAAAGTTTGCACACCCTCAGTATCTCTGTGAGAAAATGTTGCCTTAATGGTGTGGTCACACTCAAAAGTTTGCATCCCTATTGATGTGTACAGTAGCTTGTTTTTTTTATTTACACTGCCTGGCCAAAAAAAAAGAGTCAAATAATTGGGCTGCATCAAGCAAAGAAAACAACTAAGGAGATTTAAAATTTCTGGAACTGGATTAAGGAACCTTTAACACATTATCAATCATTTAAGGATAATGCTGAACCATCAACTTCTTGGAAGAAATGTGACCAGAAAAACATCCTGAACGAAGATCAATTGAACACTTGAACACCATGAAGTTGCACAGTAAAAAAAAATCAACAGTAAAAGAGCATTACTGTCCATACACACAGAATGTGATGAAAACTGACAGGATTGGATGATTAAATTAAATCATACAGTGCACAACTTTTTTTTTTGGCCAGGCAGTGTATTTCCAGTAATTAATTAAGCACCAATTAATTAAGCATTAGTTAATTAAAACAAACAATGTGTTTAGGGAAATCGGAAATAGTGTTAAACCATTAATCAGAAATGGAAGAAATATAACTGGAAAGAAATAATTCCATTGGAGGCATTTAACAGTTTTAAAATTCCTGAACAGACAGGAAAAACTAAAATGTGTTTCATATGAACTGAATCGTGCAAACCATAATTTTGCAAATGTAAGACTATGATGGGGCAGTTATGTGCACAAGTTTGTATGAGTTAATGATTTAAGACATGGCTGCTCTCTCGCTCTCTCCCTGTCCCTCTCTAAGATTCTCTTCCTGCAAGCCAGTAAACTCTCCTTTATCTCTTCATAAAGCTATGCAGCCTCCCCTCCTCCTCTTCTTATGTATGCATGACAGAACATCTCCACTTACAGCCAGTTTTATGGTCCGACTTTTACACACCTTCTTTTGCGCGGTCTGACCCCCATGAAAGCCATTGCTCGTTGTCTTTCTCCCACACATACACTTAAACGAGTGCACATAGGGTAATTTTTACACGCAAGTACTTTTTACGGAGATAAGTGGCCTTTTCAGAACCGGACGTCTTATCAGCACTTGATACAGCTCCAACTAACCACATGCAGTCTCGAGTGCTCAGGACTCAGCGGTTTCTGTGATTGTAATTAGAATTAATTGGTCGTTCCCCAACAGAGTGATTGTCGATTATACTAAGAGATTTGCTTAAAGAGATTGTCGTCAAAGACACGACGTGTAAACACGTACATCACTGTTTCACGTGTTATTTCATTATTATTGTCGAGTCAACGTTAGATCGAGTGCAGAATAATGCTATTTTCTACCTCTCAATTGAATTCTAAAATCTGATTAATCAGAAAGTGATGGTTAATTTTTCAACAGTGGTTCAGGGTGTTCTTTTTATTTATCATTACCATAGTAACAATTTACTGTACATAATCAAATCAAAGCACACATTGCGTTTAACCCAAGACTAATAATAAACAAATAATTAGCCATTATTTAACAAAGTGTAATTGATTATATGGCAAAGCTGCATTTATGGTGCAGGGAGATGTTTACCAAACAAACTTGGAAGGAGTCTCCAGTTTCAGTGCCTTATAACAGGCTTTATAACAAGTTCTTTTTACAACAGAAGGTCTAAGACAAAAGACATTGTCTGATTCTCCTGAAAAGAATGTGTTAGAACATTAAATATATTGTATTTGTATAACTGTATACTGTTTGTATTTGTATACTGTTATAGGACAGTAATCAACTTAAAGAATCTTAACAGTAACTTTGCTTTCTATTGGGCCACAACACACTATCCTGAGGTTGACGTTTTTTATTTTATTACTTTTATTTTAAGAAAATGTCCTGTGGAGTTGAAATCTCAATAAAATAAACAGTTGATCATTATAAGTCAATTTCTCAAACATCATTATTCTATTATATCATAATTTCTTTATTCTTCTACTGCCAGATAGTTTAGTTAATTTCAAGAAAAGAGCTTATTTATATGACAAGAGATAAGAAATATCAAACATGACTCATAATGAAAAATGTTAATTAAAAAAAATATCACACTCCAGGTCATGCTGTTGTACTGAATATCTGTAGTAGGCAGGAGGCTGCAGCTCGAGTACTGAAGAGATCACAGCCGTGCTGATATTGAGCACAACAGCATGACCTCGAGTTTCACATTGCTTTTATACAAACACCATTTATGTGTTATATACAATTATATACAAATTATAATTAGTTTCTTTATTTAACCAGTTATTTTGCTCCGCCAACACACATCCTTTTGCACGCTGCAGAACTAACTAACAACGATTGGTGGAGCTGGTGACCGACAGGTAGTGTAATGAACAGGGGTGAAAGTTGTTTGAAATTCTTACCAGTAAATTCTTACTGGTATCTTATCAATATTCCACTTTAGAATATCAACTAAGTGCGAGGTTCTGGGGAATCCCAAATAGTGTTAAAGCTAGTGAACTTGTTTTAGAAGCTAGTTAGCTCATTTTAGCAGTAGACAGAACAACACGGACAGTATAGAGGAAATTTGGAATGACATACTGTAAAAGCAACTATTACTAGGAGAAAAAGTGTGGTTTAAGGTAACGTAATGTCCATCAGATGTGTTTTCTCGACACATGCGGACCATACAGAACAACTTTTACCCGTGCTGTGGCTGGTAATCAGTGTTAGAACACCTGGGATGTGGAGTGATACATATAGTTAAACATCCCAGTGCTGTTATGCTGAATATCATCACTTGTGGAATGCCTCTCCTCCAATCAGATTACTCGGTCATAGCTAAGTGTTGTATAAGCACGTATAATAAATTGATTCATATTTTATAACCACAACACTCATAAAACATCATTATATTTAAAATGTAAAGGATTGAGACACGATGTGATGGAGGTATAATTTAAAGATTTCTACTTTCAAGCCAGTGTAGATTTACTGCTAAAATAGTACAGTAGTTTCTTATAATAGAGCGCAGTAAAGAAAAAAAAAAATTCTCCTGAATTGACTGAATAATGGTGATAAATCATCACTGTATCAGTAGCCAGAATATCAATCATTTATTATATAAGCCGCGCTAAGCCTCATGATTGTTGAATGCTTTGACACATTTATTGGCTTGGCTCTAGAAGTACAGCAACATAATGAACAACGTTGACTGACGGTAAGCAAACAGTAGACGAATGCTCTGACGCTGAATGATTCGCTGTTTGTTGTGTTTACACGCCTCGTAGCTCTCCCACATAGTGGGAGTGTGTTTGTGTGTGAGCTAGCACTTGTGTGAGCCCAGCTGTCAAGAACACACTGCTTTGCCAATACAAACAAACACACCAGCACACACACAAGCGTGCAGACTTTTGTCTTGCTATCCTTCCACTGACACAGTCATTAACAGCTAATTAACAACATGCTACATCAAAAACATTAGCGCTAAATGTTTAGCCACCAAAAAGTATTTTTCCCCAGGGCGTAATGAGTTAAATTTCACAACAAGGTCAAGACTGCCACATATTCCTATTCTTCTGGAGACATTTTGGGACACACACAAACACCATTTTACATCCAAACGTTTCACAAACACGTTTCCTATGAAATACTAAAGTAATATTTAAAGTGGTGTATGACTATAGACATGTTTAATCCTATTTGGGAATTTTAAAAAAAAGCTGAAATTGTGCAATTTTACCTCACACACGTCACCATGTGTCAAATCTAACATAGTGTATTTGAAAAGAGTCAAAACAACACAAACTGACGGAATGTCCAATTGCTTACAGACTGTTTAATATCTATCGCTGTCCTCTACACAGCATTGATTTTATCTTCCGTCCTGCACACCATTAAACTTTTGACTATCTGCTGGTTTAATGGGATACGGAAAGAGAAATGAACCAACGAAAGAGAGGGGAAAAAATGGCTTTCAGCTGCATTTCATTTTATTGTTTTGCTGTTTCATTTTCAAATCAGCAAGCTGAGCAACCAAGTTTCAGGTTTTAGCTAAAGCTTATCTTTGTGTAACACTATAAATGAATTAGTACTATATTTTAGTCTAGCTAGTTAGTTAACAACTTCTACAAGGGGTGTTCAAGTCAAACCAGGACTTTTGATTGTACAGAATGACATAACACAATTATGAGTGTAAAAACTCCCCTTATTTCAATACATAATCCCCTGCAACACTAATGCACTTATCCCAGGGCTTCACTAGTGCTTGGATACCAGTTTTCTTAGTCGCTGGAGTCGTGATCCAACTGTCTGCTTCATGTCTGGATTGCTGGCCTCCCAGGAACTCCTTTATTGGCCAAAAATGTAGAAAGGACTGTACAGGGGAAATGGGAATTTTCCAGGATTAGGTGGAATGTGCACGGGAATGACGGCACTCGGCTCAGAGCCACCTTGGCTGAGATCGTCACTCACGGACGTACGGCCTTCTTTAAATCGTTTGCACCATTCAAATGTTTTACTGCAGCTAAGAGTCTCATCATCGTACTGTGCTTGGAGTCTTCTGTAAAGAAAAATGTTTATCACAAGTCCTGGTTTGACTCTGAGGATTTGAAGTACTACCCTAAAAAAAAACTAATTCTAATACTAATACTAATATTCCATAAGTGGACTAATCAGTAATTTATTAGCAAGCTAGTAAAAGTGAAGTAAAACATCCAATGCGGTACCCAGCTTTGATTGAAATCCAGCTTTAATTACTGAAACGAAAAGCTAGCATAAAATAACAACGTACAGCAAGCTAGTTAGCTATGCAAGTGATTATTACTGTAACTGCGACTTGAAAGGAGCTTTGACAAGAAATGAAACTAATCCACTTTTAACACAGTTCTTAATGTAGCAAGTCTTTTATCAAGATTTAAGCAAACATGTTTTGGTGAGCTGCCCTCCGCATCACACGTAAAAGCCTGGCTAGCATTTAGTAGCCTGATTAGCCTATCCACCTGATGCTAGGGTTGGTTGAATAACCTATAAAAAATTTGATTTAGGAATGGGACTGACATTGGGGAAAAAATATATTTACTTATTATTATTATTATTATTATTATTATAAAAAATTTGATTTAGACTTGATAATTTGTTAAAGCAATATACAGTACATCAGGTATGTTCGCTAACTAGAAACCCAGCTAACCCTGTAAAATTATTAGCTGGATGAACAGGGTGCTGCTAAGAAGGAGCTCCTCAGTCCACTTATCACTAAAAGGTGATTCATTTGAAAGAGGCCCCAAATATTCAGTTATAACTCTCGCTAGGATGAATCAATATGAACAAAACTACGTAAATGTGCTTCTCAGTACATAGAGCTTTGAATACGCCAGGATGTCCCTGAGTGGAAGAAGAAATATCTGTTATTCCCCCTTGATGTCCTAGACGATACATTCAGGAACATGGAGCGGCGTGTCAAAATGTGTCTGCCATAAAATGCAGATCACTTCCAGCATCGCATTTAATGCAATCGATTACACATGCATCAAGGTATGTTGCGTTTTTTTTTTTTTTTTTTGGTTCATATTGCTTAATCTTGGAGAGAGTTATTACATAATATGTGGTTAAAAATCATTACAGTCTCCTGTTATGTTATTTTGCAACCATGTTTGCTGTGTTTCTAACAGGTGCGAGAGATGCATGTTTGAGCAGATCCTAACACAGCAACAGTTTGGCACGTTTTACGATAATCACAAAAGGAAAATGAGTCGAAGTGACATTCCAGACACTCTGGAGAAAAAAATACTTGTTTTGCGTGTGATCTGATCTACAGCTAAAAGAAAAAGAAAGAAAAACATGTTGATGTGTTTTCCATGATGATTTTCATGCACACACACAACACACACACGCACACACAAATGATTAGTGTTGGTCCAACATTGCTGGTCTCAGTAGACAGTAGACGTATTAGCATGTTATTAGACGAGTCCGAGATCAGTGCCAAGGGCACCAGAGAGTCTATGAATAAATTTAATACACTAACATGTTAACTTTTCACACTACGAAGCAGGAAGTCAATTTATGTAAAAGGGTACAGGTTTGCACATACAAAAGATATACAGATTTACCGTAGATAAAAATAAAGGTTCCATAAAATATCAGAAATCTTCATCATAACGCATGCTAAATATATAGAAACTAGTTTTATATACACACTATCTCTAAAGCTAATAGCACAATGGCTAAAATGCATTTGTGTTTGACATTTTAGGACAAGATATACCTTTATTCGTCCTACAATGGGGAAATTTCTTTAAAAAAATTTTTATTATAGAAACACTGATACGCAAGGTTTTTTTTTTTTTCAAATTAATAATATGCTGTAAATTGAACTTAGTAATTAAATTCAAGGATTTAGCATACTATTTCAATCTTAAACGGAGCCTCATCTTAATCTTCTATACTATCCTGTGTACAAGATGGTGTGGGCCTGGACCCTATCCCTGGAGACCTTGGGTACACCCTAGACAGGGTACCAATGCATCACATGACAAACACACAACAGGCAATTTGGGAATGCCAATTAACTTAATTTTGCATGTCTTTGACTGTGGGAGGAAACTGGAGTACCCGGAAGAAACCCACCAAGCATGGGGAGAACATGCAAACCCCATGCACACAGCCCCGTGGTGGGAATTGAACCCCAACCCTGGAGGTGCAAGGCGACAGTGTTAAACACTACGCCACTGTGCCACTTCTTAAAGAAAACATTATGCAAAATTAATTCTGTCATGTAAAAATGTAATTTTTACATAAGCTAAAACATAAGAAAAAAACCACATTACTTGCTTTTTATATTCTCTTCCATTTCTTGTTTTGCCCAGGGTTTAAACAAACCAATTAGATTACTCCCCTGATGTGACCTCATATGAACAGATTCCCCTCAACTTGCTTGATGTTCAGCTCTGCTGTTGTCTGTTGGGACGTGGCTCAGCAGGAGCACATTTACACAGACACTGAAATGGTGCATTTTGATAAAGAGGTATGAAAAATGCATGTATTTCAGCTGAAGAATTTACACACACAGTTTGGAGGAGCTCTGAGACCTGTCTTCATTTTTGAAAGAAATAATATAGGACCTTTATAATTTTTTTAACTTAATGTTAAACTTAAACTATCAAATCTGTCAAGTAGGACTAATACATTAAATATTAGCTTTTTACGTACGTTTTTATAATAACCTGGTCATTCGGTACATTCAGGTCATCAGCTGACTTCATTTTATTGCCGCATAACATTGCTGAGCCTAGACCTGAGCAACTGAAGCAACCCCAGTGCAACACTGTGCACGACGTGCCCATCGCTCTGGAATAGGATCACAGACCACATGGCTTTTTCCATTGCTAAAGCCTTTTTTTCTGATGAGTCTCACTAACAAGTGGTTTTCTTATTGCCACATAGCTGTTTCGTCCCAATCCTGTGAGCTCTTGACACAGTGTGACCACATGCCTCCTGCAAAGTTGACAAGTTCAATACTAGCCTTACAAGTTTTAATAATGCGTTGAACAATTCCAATAATTCTAATTATTACTTTCTTTGCTGATCTAAAACAACTTTTTCGCAACTTTTCATGTTCGCGATGAGTGTGATGAATGTTTACAAACCCTTGATACTTGATTCAGTTAATGTCCAGTATGATTAATGTATATTTTACAGTATAACATATGATTAGCTCCAATGATGAAATTATTACTTTCTAAGATGAAATGATCACACTGTGCATCAATCTAGAAAACTATTAAAAAAAAGATAAGGTTAACTCTCAATGAGTTTGTGTTTGCTGCTTTATTAAATAATCTTTAGATGTATACATTTTTGTCAAGAGGTTGATAAGTATGATTCATGGCCATAATAAAATTTAAGAAGCTTTTAAATAATATGCAAAAGAAATTGGCCCAAAAGAAGCTGAGCTTGACACTTTTGGTATCAGCTCCTGATAGCAGAGACAGAAGTTGCCAAAAGCAATGAAAGAGAGCCATTCTGTCCAACTCATTAAGACAGCCAGAAGGAATGTAGCTCATACAATTCTTCATCTCAACTTCTCTTCCCATTGTTCATGATGGATTGACGGTGTAATAGCTGATAACACTGCAAACGTTATTACTGGGAGAGCTTCAGTGCAGAAATGAAGTTTGTGAAAGTAATAACCGAGGAGGGTGGTCCTCCCTCACACACAAAAAGCCTCACTCGGGATGAAATAATATGCTCGATAAGCCAGTTTCATATCTGCACACAAACTGTCACACATATTTAGCCTCATTTATCACTCTTTTAGTAAAGCTCTATGTAAACGTTTGTGTAAGCCAAACCAAGCTAGAATTTTCCACCAGATCTATTAAAGTTTCCTCATACTCACACGTGTATGTTGTTGACCCATTATGGGCAAAGTGTGTTTCCCAGACAGCTCATTTGCACGGTGGTCTTTGTAATAGGGGAAGCCCAGTTTGGGTGTACATAAAACAATGTCAAATATTATTTAAAATTTGACATCAACATCATGATTTATCAATAATATGCGGCATGGTGGCTTAGTGGTTAGCACTGTCGCCTCGCACCTCCAGCGTTGGGTCTGTTTGCATGGAGTTTGCATGTTCTCCCCGTGCTTGGTGGGTTTCCTCTGAGTTCTCCGGTTTCCTCCCACAGTCCAAAGGCATGCAGATAAGGCTAATTGGTGTTCCCAAATTGTCCTTTAGATGGTCCTCTGGAGAAGGAAATGGCAACCCACTCCTTGCCAAGAAAACCCCCTTGGATAGCATCTAGAAAGGCCTGACATGCTATGGTCCATGAGGTCATGAAGAGTTGGACACAACTGAATGACTAAGCAAAAAATCAACAGTGTAAGCAATGTCTTCCATTTCACACAAGAAGAATGTACAAATAGTAAGAGTTTATCATTTGCAAAATGATAAAAAGGTCCAGGCTTTTTGGGAGATCCATCAATCATCATACAGGGTCCTGGTATCTGGGCCCAAGAATTTTGTCCATTGACTACCAGAGACACCAGGCTTCCAGATGCAACGCAGTACGGTAAATGTTTTTTTTTTTGTTTGTTTTTTTTATTAATAAAATCAAAGCATATTCTAAAGTCCATTAAATCCCAGAGACATTGGTGTTCAATTGGTTTCAAAAAGAGCGGTTTCCACGTGTTAACATGAAACAGCGTCTATCAGCAGGATGTTACTGCTTATGATTGAGCCGTGAACTTGTGGGCTTAATAGCCCTTAATCTTAAAGAATGTAGTATGGATTTAACTGGATTTGTGACATTGCATTTTGAATTGACAAACTAATTAGTCTAGTGAGCAGTTGCCTCTGAGCTGTCCACAAAACTCCATATACTGTATGGTCAAGCACTTAGACAGCTATGAGCAGGAAATATCTGGGTAAAGGCTGAAAAAGCAGAAATGGAGGTTTCTGAGTTTGGTCCTAGTTTTGGGCAATAAAAATATTTAATACTGCATAATAATAGTAACAATAACTACAAAAAGATATAACAATAATAATAATAATAATAATACTTACTTATTATTTCTAAAACATCTGTCGCTTGTTGTCCTTTTTAAGGCAGACAGCCCTGCCCGTCCTCCATTTAACCAGAGCCATTTATTTTGTCATAATTGAATAATTAGTTTTATTTGTCTTACATTATAGGTTTGTGTTGGATCATTTTCTTTACTTTTTATATTCTTAACTTAAATTGACTGGCCCTTCTCAAAATGTTCTTTATGGTACTTTTTGTCCCAGACCAAGTGAACTGGCATGAGGAAATGTTGGTAATTGGGTCATCAGAGTTATTAGTTTTAAGCCACTCTGGATTATTGTATCTGCTTAAGACTAGAAACACACTAAAACTAACACATTTAACCTCAACAGTATATTCGAGATATGAACCTTCAGGAACCCTTGCAATATGATATTTGTTAATATTTGTTAATTATGAGTTAATCATAAGCACACATGATCACAATTCACATGATTTGCACGAATATTAAAGTTCTTGTGTAACAGTCATGTAAACTATTTGAAAAGTCAATTGTGTGTGTGTGTTTTTTTTTTTATATCAAATTTGTTGTTTTATTTAAGTCCTCAGGCAGCTAATGCACTTGGTTGATGTTTTGGGGATCTGAAAATCCGGGTTCCAGCCCTGCTGTTGGTGGTTGCCACACCCCCATACTACTCAGCCACTGCATGCAGTGCCGGTCTCAAGCCCGGATAAAATGGAAGGGTTGTGTCAGGAAGTGCATCCGGCGTATAAACCTGTGCAAAAGTTGTGTGCGGATCGGATGGTCCGCTGTAGCGACCCCTTGACGGGAGCAGCCGAAATTAAGTTTGCTGTTTTATTTTTTTTTAAATATACAGATGTACATACATGTATGCTTCAATCACCAAATAATCCCTTATTAACTCACTTATCATCTATATGATTTTATCCTGTATACAAAGTCACAGGGGGCCTGGAGCCTATCCCAGGAGACTCCCAGGCACAAGGCAGGGTACACCGTGGACATGCCAATCCATCACATATACATTCTAACACGCTCATTCAAACAATACAATTTGGGAAAACCACTTAGCCTAATCTGCATGTCTTTGGACTGAATAAGGAAACCCATCAAGCACAGGGAGAACTCTATGCAAACTCCATGCCTACAGACCCAAGGCAGGACTTGAACCCAGACCCTGGTGATGCAAGGCGACAGTGCTAACCTCTAAGTCACCATACCACCTTGTGTGCTTGTGACTAATTGTTGTGTAATCTTTTTTTTTTATGGACTTGGTGTCCATAGAAACAGTGTGGCTTAACCTTAGGCCCTGGCTCAGAGCTCCACATTCCTGCAACAGCACTTTTGTATTTTAGTTTATCATTTTCTTTTTAATAATTGATTTTATTAATTTATTTTATTTTATTCATTGCTCATTACATTAATGAGGGGAGAGGATATACTGTATATTTCAAAATTCAGTCAAAGAATGGTAAAAAATAAATAAATAAATAAATAAATAAATAATTAAAAAGTAATAAATGAAGAATCCAAAATCAATCCACAAATACATATTAGGAAAGTATAAAAAATGTTAATTGAAAATGAGCCAGAAGCTGAAGCTACTCTAATAATCAGTTTGCATGTTTGCATGCTATGACCTTTAAGCCTAATAGATATGCTGCAGCTTAGGCTTAGCAAACTTAGCAAATGCAAAAGTTTCTTTTTAAACCCTGTCACCTTTGTGTGTCTATTTCATGTCTGTCTGCTTTTGCTTGAAGTTTCAGTCAGGTGTAAATACTCTGCTTAGCTTTCTCACTCAGCTCTCCAAAACCACCTTGTGGTTTTACACCTTTAGCAGATGCGCAGAGTAGAGTGTCTTCTTTCTTTTCTTTGAACGGCAAACAATTTTTTTGGTTTATTTTTTTGTGATGCCACTCCTACGCCACTATTGTGTTTCAGTTTTACTCAGAGGCTGAATTACTATTAGCTTCCTGATTTAAAAAAAAAAAAAAGAAAGTTTCATGACAATATACACACCATACTTGGTGACGATTCAAGATTCAAGATTTAAAGAACTTTATTAACCCCAGAGGGAAATTGCACTCCCTTAACTAAGGACAAAACCTTCCTAGGACAGAGGCCATGCCCACTTCATATTTTACACTGGCAACTTCGTCATCAGACCCTAAATTAGACTCATCCATTCACCTGGGCTAAAGAAGACTTCCTGTAGGAACAGCAGCCAATTGCTCTTCTCACTTTCTTACTCCTATGCTCTCTCTCTCTCTCTCTCTCTCTCTCTCTCTCACACACACACACACACACACACACACAGAGCTCCTCTGCATTATTGATGGTTGTCGGTCAATGCGTCTGACCACACTCGTCTCTGCAGTGGGGCCAACGGTAATCAAAACACACACGTGTCCTTGTAGCTCTTCTTTTATTTTGCTGTCTACACCAGAGTTGACCCATTTTGCAAGCTTTTCTACAGACAAAAGGCATGAGCAAAGTAACAACATACACATTTTTTCACCTATTATGCAACTTAAGTCCACAAGCAGAGAGAAGTTTTCTACAAACACACACACACACACACACACACACACACACACACAGAGAGAGAGCAGAGAACCGCAGGTGTACTAATATCACAGATGAAGGCCATGTCCTATCCTGCCTTTCAAACAACACACCTCCATGTGCATGTAAGTAAGCCTTTCCTCTTTATCCTATACACCTCTTCTCTTCTTTTGTTCCTGTTTTTCCACCTGCCTGGCACGGTTTCTCTACACGTCACCTCTCAGGGCGCTTCGAGCAATCTGCCACCATGTCAAAGGCAGCTGCATGACCTGGCACGCTGGTTCCTGAAAGAGTAACAGAAGCGCATCCGACCCGTGTCCATTACAATGACAATCACTCTCACTCAGGAATGAGAAGATTTACACTCTTTACTCTTACTTTATTCCTAGTGAGTCTGCATAACCGCGACATAAGAACGCCATAATCTTGTAAGTGTATAACTGATATCATAAGTATTAGCGTTAATCTCACTAAAATAAATTGGGTTTATGAGCGTACACAAGATAAAGTGTCACATCTTTTATGCATATATGAAAAAGAAACCTTGGCTAGCATATGAGCTTGGACTTGAATGAACAGGAGATGAAGCAATTACAAGACATGGGGAAGGGGATCAAAGATTAAAGACAGTGTTCATAAAATCCCTTAACCCTGATCCCTTAATCAGACTCTATCTAATGTAAACTACCGGCACTGGGCCCCGGGGGCACTCACTAATCTTTTTCAAATTTTGTACTGGCCAGGGCTTCAACAAGCTTATTACAGTTTCCTCTAATGTGACCTCATATAAGAAGATACCCTCCCCGGTCCTCTGGTTGCTCAGCTTTGCTGTTCTCTGATGGCACGTGGCTAGCAGAAGATCATTTACATTTAAAAAAACAGCTCATTTGGATGAAATGTGAAACAAAGGGAGTGATGGATTTTTCAGCTGGAACATTAAAACATTAGAGGATTTTCTGAAACCTGCATTGAATTGTTAAAGAAACAATAAAATATGGGGCCTTTAAAGCTAGAAATATAGACAGATTTCTTCTAGTTTCATTTTTAAACATGTAAAATGGTCCAAAGTGATTAACATGTTCAGTTTTGAGGTCTTCTGCTTTAATCAAGGAGATTGAAATTGCAATGAGTTTTCCAATAACCTTAATAAATAAGGTGTTGAACAAAGTAGTTGAACAAAGGAGACTACTTTCAAATAACAGTGGTCTTAGCATGATACCTTGATGCATCTCACAAATCTATATAAAAACCAATTTAAATTTGTTACAGGGTATAACTAGTCAGTCTTTCAATATAACAAATCATTTAATGAGAAAAACCCTCATATAAAACAATGACAAACATTAAAGCCATTGCTGTTTAGTTGCGTCTTTACATCTTTACTAATTAATACAAGTTAATGTTTTCTTCTGCAAGACTTGTTCACAGATTTTGTTGTAGAGCTACACTATTCACATTACCTTGCACCCAACACTTTGTTGGCTGGAGCAACATGAAATGCTTCACAACCTCTTCCATTGCCAGCACACATGAGCTTTTCTCCAAATTCAACTTCTTGGTTTGGCACCCCATCGAATATGGCTTGGGGTGCAAACCCCATAACTGGATTTATAGATATTTTAAGTAATTGCATTAAACTAGGATCTTGGCATTCCCTATCAAACCAAGCACGTCAACATTCATACAACTTCCAGGCACTGAAAACTGAACAGAGAAAGGTATTCAGGACTTGTAAGACAGAGACCACCTACCACCATTTCCATTTTTTTCTTCTTAATGGAAAATGCATTACTGAGCTTGAAAGGGTGCCTGGAATCTAAATTATTGATCACCCTTTCTGGTCTGGCAACAATGTTTTCTTCAATTGTGCCTGAAATGTTTGGACTGTCTTCATTACTTGGCCGATTGAGGCTTATCAGATGGAATACGCAGCACCACAAGCAGCACAATGCATGCAAGGGAGTGGGAGAGAATGTTGCCAAGCATGGGGGCTTTGCGTGTAAGGAAAGCCAGGTGTCTGCACCCATGAAAATACCCGCGAACAACAGCCACAACAACTCCGGGGCAGTGGTAATGACAGCAGACCATAAAAGTAGCAATTACCAAATGCCATTCTGTACCCAAAGCTTACTCAGAAACATCAGAATCATTTCCCGGATTCATACCTTTTACGGGCTTCAGGCAAAGGTGTCGACCAGTGCCAGTCACTGGTGAATAGCTTAATCAGCTTTGTCAATAAACACCCTGCTAACCCATCAGGAAGTTTGGATGAAGGCCAGATGTGTCTAAGTATCTGAGGTTCATTTCAGAGACCACATCCTTTGGCACTTCTGTTGCCGTGTTTGTCAGCACAACTGCTTGTAGTGTAAAATTATCCAGCTCCAGGCTTGCTCGTGTTGGTGGTAATCTTGATGAAAGCCAAACAATTGTGGCAGCTTGAGATCTTTGGTTGAAACTTGTTTTGCAGGGTTTCTGATAAGGGTGAAATAAACCTTCACTGTATGATTTTTGGACCTTCGTTCTATTAAAGATCAAAAGATTATTTAAAGTTAGATTTGTTTCCATGATCTGTAAAGGTCCCAGTTGAGTAGACACTTCGGAGAACATGGAAAGAAGGTGTGATGATAAAAACATCACTGGTTTATTAAGGGAAATCGACACTTATTCTAATGAGCGAGTGCAGGGAGGATGGGTCTTAAAAGAATCTCTACTGAGCCTCTGTCGATTCCCCAATTCTCTCTTGTTTACCGTAGACCATATGTCCCCAGCCTGGTCTGAATCCTCAAGGGTGGTATTAACTGTCTCTGAGCTCCCTGATGGGGCAGAGAGTTACCAAGGTCTAATCTCAGCTCTGCTTTATTTCAACCAGTAACAGCGAGGTTGGGTAACACCTCTCCCACAGGCACTCCCTTGAGTCAGCTATGTTTTCAACTCATGTCAGCTCCACCAAGTGTCAGTGAAGACTGTGGGTGGAAAAAAAAAGTTGCCCTGGAAATAGGCAAACCTAGATCTTTATTTGTATTGCACAATCATGAGCTTGTTTTTTTTTGTACTTTGAACTGTCCAAGTACACTTGATTTTGGACATGGGTGCCTATTGGCAAAATCTGACTCTGCATTTCTTGAATTGAGAAAACATTGAGATACATATCTTAGGTACTTATATAGGTGCTTATCAGGATTGAATTCAGGTACTGATTCATAAATAGAAGCACTCTAAAATGAGAACAACTTGTTCTCAACTTAAATTTTTTATGATGTGTTAAGTCTGCTCTGAACTAATACAGGCCAACATGAGTATGAAGCCAACCTTAATAAAAGATGCTGGGGTAACTCTCTTACTCAATCACTCACTCACTTACTCTCTATACCACTTATCCTGTGCAGGGTCACTGGAGGCCTGGAGCCTATCCCAGGGCACTAGGAGAGGTACACCATGGATGGGTGCCAATCAGCACACACAAATACTCACACTACAGGAAATTTAGAAACACCAATTAACCTAAACTGCATGTCTTTGGACTGTAGGAGGAATCTGGAGCATCTAAAGAAAACTCATCAAGCATGGGTGGAACATGCAAGCTTGACACACTCAGACAGGATAGGGTAAACCTAACTTGCTTAATTTCAGGGGGTTATGTAACCTACAACCACAGTCCAACAGTGCAAAGTTGGCATGTACCTCTAACTCTTACAAGCCAAGGTAATGTCTCATAAAGGTGAGAAGAAAATATATAGAAAGCATTTTTTCATGGTGTGATGCCATTACAGTGCACAGCATTCTCCAAAAATGTCAAAACCAGTGCTTAATGCTTAGCTTTTTAACTGCTCAACCGCAGAACAAAATGGGCATGACATACCCTGATGCAAGCAATACAAGTGCACACATTATATATGTCAAAGCAAATCAGAACCATTTGTATTACCGAAATTTGGACAAAAATCTAGCCAATCAATCCAGACCAAGTTGCAAATAGGTAAGAGGCCACACTTTTGGAACGTTGCTGTCTGAGCTTAAGGCAATGTAAGAGAAAACCATAGCGAGTTATGATTACTTGATGTGAATCTTAAAAAGTGTTTTGAGCAAAAACATTTCCGATTCTGACAACTAGTTAATGCCAAGGAGACAAAATCTTAACTCGTACGACATATAAGTAAGCCAGGAACAATTTTTACATGGCAATCAGCTGGCACAAAGTTGGTGTAATTTGTAGGAAATTTACGTTGATATGATTAAGGGTGTCATTAAGAAAACCACAACCGGTAGACATCGTGAATAACGTTCTATTTCCATTGACAGCAGTAACTGCAGCATTGCAGTATATTACAGTTACTATGTAACTATGGTTAAAAAGAATGGATGTATTCATCTTTAGGTTTAAAAAGATGTCATGTTGTTGTATTGGTTGTTGGGGAAGTGTTGGATTAGATGTTAAGCTACTGATTGGAAGGTTGGGATTCCACATCACTGCCAAGCTGCCATGGTTAAATCTTCCAGGAAGACTGTTAAATCTTCGACTGCTCTCTTGTATCCTGTCTTAAGTGCAAGAACAGTGAGTGTGAGGCAGGGCGAGGCACGCTAAATCACATACCAGTCTATTGCAGGGCACACTAAAGGGTTATATATATATTATCCAATCCATCTACTTGCAGGGTAGGAAACAGGACAACCCACAGTTAATCCACACAGAGAACATGAACAGAATATCCATTTTGACACTTTCCCAGGTCTCATAATCAAACCAGGCACTCGAGAGCTGAGGTCTGCTGTGCCATCATGCCCACAAAGTGCCCAACATAGTGGAGTCCCTATGCTATACTATGCAGTATATCTGGTCTACACTCCCAGGAAAAATACCCTGAAAAATACACATAGAGGTAAAACCTCTAATCTACTGCATGTTCCCAAAGTCTGATGTTAAGCTGAACTCAGCTCACCCAAATAAACTTATGTGGAGCTCCAGTGTTCTCACGAGGTGCTGCGTCAACCCAGGTGCGAATTGAATGCCCTGGGAGGGCACGCTTCCTGAAAAAGAACAACTCGTACGCTGTTCGGGAGCAGTACTGCTGAGACTAGCAGTAAACAAGCCACCAGGTAGGTCGATCGAAAGCTAAATTCACACAGGGATCTTTTTAGAGTGTTGGTGGGAAACCAGTGCAGTAGGTCTATATGGACACTGATCTCAGAGCAGGGTTTAACCCTCAATCCCTACCAGCGGTTAATGTTTAACCAAACCTGACATAATGTTGAGGATCAGTGCGGACCACCAGGTTATCATGTCACACACAAAGGTTGTGAATGGACCTTGAAAAGTTGAGTGAAAATGAGGAAATGTAGAAACATGTCCACCTTTTCAAGTTTTTCTATGAAATGGTATTAGCTGAAATGTATACATGCGTTATTCAAAGTGCCTTATACTCAAACGTTGCTCAGTTTTCAGGTCTGACTGGTCAGAAGGTGTTGATCAATTTCCTGTAGCAGCAGATAATTAATTCTTCTTCTACTAGGTTTTCACTTCTATAGTAAGATAGCAAGTTCTAGTTCTAGATAGCAACATTAAGATAGCAACATCAGTGTTACAGATAACACTGTAATTTAAATGTTTGTTTGTTTTGGTTATATCCATAGGTGCAACCCTGCCCTTTTAATGTGCTTATATCTTCTAAGACATAAATGATACCTGAAACTTGCTTCATGAATGTTCATCATCATTAACTATAACTATAAAAGGCATAAAATCATGCCATTCTTTTATAAATAAAAAATTGTGGTTACTGGCAAATCGCTGTTTTATTACATGACAAGTAAAACAATGCAGGACATGTGCACGAGACAAGCCATTGTATAAGGGGTGTTCAAGTCAAACCGGGACTTGTGATGATATTTCTCATAAATGAAGGCATAAAATTGACTGACATTTACAGAAGACTTTAAACACAGTAGGGTAATGAGACTCTACATGTCAGGAACTCAGCTGGGAGTTATTGCCATTTTCACATGTGTCAGCCATTAAAGGAGTTCCTGGGAGGCCAGCATTTCAGACATGAAGCTACAGTGTACAGTACTCATGGCTACAGCATACTGTACTCGTGAAACACTGGGATAAGTGTATTAGTGTAACAGGGGATTATATAAAGAAATAAAGGGATTTTTTTCCCCCTCTCAGAACCGTGTTCTGTTTTTCTTTACAATCAAAAGTCCTGGTTTGACTCGAACACCCCTTGTATATTACCGCTTTCTTGTAATATAGAAATAAACTCCAGGAAGACATTAGACAGCACTTGTAAGTTTTTCTTTCATTTGTTTTCTTTCCAAATCAAATACTGAATACAGATGGGATGTAAATTTGTGAAAACAGAGAACTGGCAGGGGAGAGGAGGAAAACAGATGCCCCCAAACCATCGGCTGGGTCCGAGGAATTGTCTGGAATTAATCACAAGGAATATAATACAGGCAGTGGAGTGAAGACAGGACAAGATGCTTTTGGTAAAATATATATTTTATTTATTTCTTCATACAAAGAAATATGAATGTTCAGTATTTAATTGTCTAGAAATATCTGCTCCATTTTGCTCATTCACTGTGTAAAATTACTTTAGATAGATACCACAAAATACTTGATTTACATGTCTTTTTGTTGTCGTTTTTTTTTTTTTTTTTACATATAGACTTTCTAGCCTATTTATTATATGTGGAGGGGTAAGACAAACATCACTATCTGAAAATAAGGTTGAATAAAACTCAACCATAAACAGATGCATCAGAAGCATGGACTACTTGACCATGAGCAGAGGTTTCACAATTCTCCCTAGCAAATAAAAACTGAGGGTTTCTCAAGTAAATCTGTCAACCCGAGAAGAGATTTGCAAATCGTTATTATTCCTGCTTGAGGTCTTTGTGGAAGAGACGTTTCTGCAAATAAAGAATAGCATTGTTGAGGTAGCAGAAACTTCCATTCTCGACCACTGTACAAATGGCCCACTGATAGGTCCAATCTGAAAGCTGGCAACAAACATCAGTGACCGCTTTATGGTTATGGAGAGATTTTGCAAGTTTGGTTTGGTTTAGTTTTTTTCTGCATTTTTGCTCTACATGAGGAGTGAAAATAAAACAGAGTAAAATACGTCTGTAAAATTTGCGCCTTCTTTTTGATGGTTGTTTCTGGAAATCCACATGTTTTGGGCGCTCATGGCTACGTCCTGACAGCTGAGTCGTATTATAATCTCCCTCCTACATGGAAGGATGTGGGTTTCAGCATCATTCCGAACTAGTTTGAGGCACGAAATCATCAAAAGCAAAATCAATGAGCCGTTTCTTAACCACATTCGAGTTCCACACCCATCCTTTGCTATGTACGTATGGATGTCAGTATGTATCATGCTGTCGCTTTACTCAGTACGCTTCGTTAAATTTACAACTCAACCCTGTTCCAAACTCTCAAAGGCGTCTTCTTTAAACTCTAAATTTTCTTATGCTGATCTACAGAAAAGCTCATTTGTTCGTTTCAACTTTGGACCTTCAAACTCAATCAGTCCCTGATCACTAGCGCTAGTAGATTTGCTCATCCCATTTGCATATTTTTTCTTCGCATTTAAGAATTAGACACATTTGAAAAATTAGTTGTTGTTTTTTTCTTTTCCTGAATTGTTGTTTTCACTGGACTAAGAAATAGCAGAAAGAGCAGGGCTGTGCTGAGGCCGTTCTCTCATCTTGGAGGCTATAAGATATCTAACAGATGGCTAACTAGACAGTCTCACCCTCTTGCATAAAAAGAATTCAAGTACAAAGTGAAAATGAGGTCTAAAATATGCAACACAAAATGAAAAAAAAAAAAAATTGAGGCTTTATAATGAAGTTTCAGACTTAATTGGCAACAAGAACATGGATTGAGGTCAACCCTGAAAACGACGAGATTTAGACACTGATTGGTCCGATCCACTTTAAGATCTTTTGATAGAAGAAGCGTAATATCTTCTGACCGCACTTTACATCATATCACAGCATCTGCATGACAGTATCTCTGGCACTGACCCAATTTGATTCACCTCATTATCCAGAGATGCAATGAGACCTGAGAGATCTAATCAGGTTCATATGTTGTATAATTAGCATAATAACATCTTGCCTCAGTGTATTCCACCGCACAATAGCTTGACTGATAAAATGCCCATTCGTAGTGTGTGTTGCTAGAAAAACAAAAATCTGAGGGATACTCTATGCATGAATCAAGGATACAGCGAGTAGCAATTAGGTCTATTGATCCAACCGTCTGGAGGATAGTGCCATGGGGGAGTAGGAATGTCATGGGGCCAGGGGTGTAAATGTGAGCCTGATGCACTGTACAAAATGGTTAGGCAGCTTAGTGAATTAATTGCTTAAAAATTAAAAAATAAATTATTATAAAATAGATTTCTGTACATTTACATATATATAGATAGCAATTGTCACATCTATTGCCATTACAAACACAAAGAGTTTCTGTAGTTCATTTTCAATCCCAACCGAAGTTGTGTCCAGTCATCTGGTAGAACTTCATATTAAAGGGTCGGTAGAAGTCTCTTAACCTTTGCACCACCTCGGGGTCGATATTGGGGTGTGTTCGGCCTTTGGTTTTGCCCAGGCAGTGAGGCTTGCTGC
>JAOVVA010000054.1:5148427-5181779 GCA_028565275.1 Leiocassis micropogon | reverse complement strand
GCTGGAGCTTCACGGGTGACAAAGTAGCTGGGAGTCTTCTCCATGGTGATCTGACCGTCCAAGGTTTTGGGCATCAGCTCTCTGGGGACAGAAGAGAAAATGCTTAAAATAGTGGTCGAATGAAAGCAAAATGCAGTATGAGTCAATAAGAGAGATGGAGTATGCATGATGACTACCAATAAGGCAATGCAACCTTCCAGGGTTAAAGAAATTTATATTGTTTGATCAAAGATACATGGTATCCATTTCCTGGAACTACTGCCAGTGGTGTCTGCTCCACACAGGTCATCAATATAGACATTATGCAAATAATGTACACCAAAACTGCCAGACATGGGAACGGTTTCTTTCCTCAGGCAATCACCCTCACAAACAGTTGACATTGATGTAATATGCTGTATAAAAGCACCAACATGTTTTTTACACTTCCTACACCATGCATCATATCTAGTAATACTGTATTGGAAAAACAGTCAGTCATCACGTCATAACCATATGTGGCATTGCATAGCATATAGCATTATCATATGTGATGCACACTATGGTTATTTGTAGTACCGTGCACACTCACTTTGAGTATATTGCCGATCTGATACATGTTCTATAAATTTTTTGTCACCTTTATTTAATCTGCATAGTTTTGAATGTTGTGTACGTTCTGTGGGTAGTGTAGTGTCTATAAACAAAACAGACAATGTTATGCATGTCTGTTCTTTAAAAGTCACCAATAGGCGGAATCAAATTCCTTGTGTGCGTCAACATTCTTGGCCAATAAACCTGATTCTGATTCTGTACTGTTAAGCCGATTGAAATTGAATTCATTTTGACTTTATGGAATCGAAGCAGCGATTAAAGCGGTCCACTCACACACTCCATCCAATTTGTGGCTTAGTGTGGTCTGCTCAGTTCGACTGTAGCCAGAACTCTTTAGACTATTAGCCACTTAGGGACATAAAGGCTTAAAGACTCTTTCAGTAGTTCAAGTTCTTATTACAACATTTCATAATCATTTACATTGCAAATGAAATACGACCTGCTTTGTTTAAGCAAATAAATCCATTGCATGGAGCGGTAATCGGGTGAAAGGGATACATTACGCGAGTATGTATAATCAAGGCACATTTGAGAACAAGTCTTTTTGAGCGAAAAGGCAACACGGACCAAATGCCAAGCAGAGTCAGTTTGCCAATTTGGGTCAAGTAGGGAAGAGTGGATTATAATGCGGTGATAAGAGTAAGCTCTGACAGATAGTTATAGGTGAAGGGAGAGATACCATTTCAGTTACTGTGTATCCCTGAACTGAGAGACTCAGCAAGCCTAATGAATAAAATCAATCATGCAACGGTCTAAAATTTAAAAAATTAAAAAAACTTTATGGTAGAATCTCTTTAAAGAACTATTAGCCAATCCTTGAAATTTACATTAACACAAAAGCAATGATCCTAAAGAAGAAAAAAAAAAAACTTGCTTATATGGTCACCAAAAAACCTCGTGATCAAATCTTCAATAGAAGCAACTGTGTTTGTCTGAGAAGGTCTGGTGAGAGGATACGTCCCTAATTCTCTTTAAAAGTGTCTTCCCCAGCCCCAAGCAAACATCAACAAAAACCAGATAGAGTATCGAGGCGCACACACACACACACACACACACACACAATGATACGACCTGTTGGTTTATTGTCTGGAGGGGTAACACAGTGTTCTCAGTACCAGGGCTGAGTTACAGCCTCATTGTCAAAAGGCTTGTCGGCATCTACCGTAATCCTGCTTTGCGTGTTTACACCCTGTGAAAGCAACACTACACAACTCTTCAAGAGGCCACAAACAATACACAAGTGGTATCTGCTTTCTCCACTTCAGTAGCCGGCGATTCTGTTTATCTCTTCCAGCGATCTCTTTGTAAAAACGCTGGTTAAGACCAAGGCTGCTGACTAGAGGCTAGAGATTATACCGAAGAGAAACGGTATGGCTAATTATATAGGAGTGTGCAGTCGTCTTTGTGTTCTGCATGCTACCCTTGGGCATTAGACGTTCACCTAAAATAGATTAAAAGAACAAGCAAAAAAAAAAAAAAAACTCCAGTGTTTGCAATGTGAATCACAAGGTGTCAATCCTGAAATGGAAAGCAGCCAAGGGCAGAGTGAGGTAACTAATGATGCAGTGCGTTTGATAGGAGATTTTCAAGTCTCCTTAAAATGGTCAGCCAGTGATCCAATTATGATTACGTCGGGGTGATTTCTGCTGTCTCAGAAGAGAAGGAAGACTACTGTAGCTAATCATCATTAATAGGCCAGTAAACAGATATGATACGCTTAGCACCTACTTGCAGAAGTGGAACCCCAGGTCTCCACTTGTCTGGCATTGGGTCAACACTAAGGTTTAGAAACGTTTGAGACGACTTAAAAGCCTAACAGAGGTTTATTGGTTTACACAGCCCTCACAAAACTGTAGAGGAAATATGAACCTGATGTATGCCTAGTGTTAAGCTCGTAAGCTTGTGGTTAGGGGTTAAGAGTCACCTATTAATTCCTAATTATCAGAAGGAGAGGAAAACATTTGTGTTTGTATGCGTGTGGGTTTAGTAATGAATGCCAACGTTGGCGGTTTCACTGCTACATGAACCCCCCACTAACTCATTCGCACTAATGTGTGTACTCAGCCTCAGGGATAGAATTGCACAAAAGGAGACCACAGCCGATGATCATCATAGATCCCTAAGTCATATATCACATAACTTTTCATTTAACCACTCATTATTTTCATCAACTGGAGCCTTCTCTCAGCGCGCCAAAGATGCATTAGAAGCTGAAAAACTAAGAACATGGAGCGAGAATATTGATGGCGGGTAAAAGGTTACAAATCCGCAGGAGAAGAAAAGGTGAACAGGGAGGACCCTGACAAGCCTCCACCCATCCTTTTAACCCTTTTCTGCTCCTGTGACCAAAATGAGAAAGAGGGAATAGGGAGAAAAGGGGGTTGAGAAGGACAAGTGGCCGAGCTCTTGGGCGAACAATGCCTATTCTCACCCATTTTGATTTATGAGGTGGTTCTTTTTATACGTTCCGTCAGCAAACAGGCGACGCTCTGACACTGGCGCCCTCTTCTTTTCCCCCTTTTTTACTTTCAAACGGGGCATTGTGCTCGAGTGAGCCAAGAGAATCAGGGGCCAGGGCAGAAAGGGGGAAGGGGCACTGGCGGAGGCCTGAGTAGGGCACTTCTCACTCACAGAAAGAGAGAGGAAGTGAAGAGCCCTTGAGTAGAGAGCACATCGGCTCGAGTGCCTCTGGGGGAATGGCCTCGGCGCAGGCTGCCAACAGACAGGGTTAAGATATTGGACTGATCAATTATTAACCACTGGATTAGAAATGGGATAGGTGTGCTTGAAAAAAGATTCTCGATAAGAGGGATGTTCCTCTCAACAAGCCAAGGTCAGAACGTGGCCATGTCACTTCACAGTTTTCTAAATCACCTTTTTTTTCCATCCTCTGTAAATTCTCACTGTGTCATCATCAGGACAAGCAAATTTGATAACACTTCTATAGGATTTCATCCAGGTTCCTCAATGGTCTGGGAGAATGGTCCTATCTGGCTTTTCGGAAATCGCACAGTTTGTCCTAGGAACTTCATCGCCCATGAAAAAAGTCAGCTTTGAACAGCTCGACACAGGCTGTATGTGTTTGTCCTCATAACACAGCTTGCTCTTTTCAGTAGCGAGGTCAACTGCCTCTTTAGCAGCGGAAGACTCGTCCAAGTTGAAAGAGATGCCAGAGAGAAAGAATGCAGATATCGCTGCCTCCCTTTTTCACGTTGCATCAAACGCAGCAATAAAACACTCCTGAGGCCTGACTCGTGAGATCAGCAGAGATAAAGTCAGGAGAGGAAAACGGGAGGGAAGAGCCGTTACTGGTGCTGCATTTCTGCTCCTGTTTCCCATTTCATGTCCTGATATACTGATAAAAAGGTTCTGCTTACACAAGACTATGACAGGTTTTTTTTTTTTTTCCTGCCTGGAACATTTCCTGAGTAGCTTTCAAGAAGCTGATATTACATCTGTGCTTTTTTTTTTTTTGTGGTTACAGCCAAAATTTAAAGGACCAGGATCAATGCAAGTCTCGGATATATGATAGTTTCAGAAAGACCAAAAACAGACAGGTCTGGGTACTTTCTAAAGAAGTTATTTACATTATAACTCATGAAAACGTGTCAAATAAACCTAAAATCGGGCCTGCAGCAAAGTGTCCATCATCT
This sequence comes from Leiocassis micropogon, assembly GCA_028565275.1. Taxonomy (NCBI): domain Eukaryota; kingdom Metazoa; phylum Chordata; class Actinopteri; order Siluriformes; family Bagridae; genus Leiocassis; species Leiocassis micropogon. The sequence continues at coordinate 5,177,532 of JAOVVA010000054.1, read as the reverse complement.
GGAATACTAAAACAGACAAAGTCCAGAACCATGGAGCACTTACATACTCTTAAATTGTACTCAAACATTCAACACGGCTCTGTTTGAGAGAAGTGACAGGGTGTGTGACAGATACTCTGAAAGCCAGATCGAGCTCTCTGCCACCAGTTCCCACACTCTGGCCACGCTCCCATAATCAGGCTATTGATTACAGCGCCTTAACCCCAGACTAGTGGGGCCAGAGAGATCTAAGCATTCGATTGACACTTTACCCAGCCGAGGAGGAAATACATCCCTTCTTCCAACTCTCTTACTCACTCATTAACTTGCTATTCAGAAGATGAATGGAATTAAAGAATGGTCAGTCTCTGATACTGGAAGAACCCCAGTCGTCGTTGGTTAAGAAAGACACAAAAATAACCATTAAAAGTAAGAGACTCCATTACCAGATGAAAACCACAGAGCGGAGCTTTATCTCTTAATAATGTGTTCTTCTTCGTTGGCTTCGAAGCGTGACGGTGAAGTACGGCACAGAGCCAGAGTTTTTACACTCGTCCTTTATAAAAGCTTTTCCACAACAGCTGGATGACATAGACCAGGCAAAAATTCACAAGAACAAAATACAACATCAGCCTCATGTTGTCTCTTTGCTACGCCATGTCACCAGTATCTGCAACCAAACCGCCAAATATACATGAGGCAGTTATTCTAAAGTGACAACAGCACAAGTCAAAAGAGTCACCCTTGCATCAGGGGATAATCTCTCCTGCATACTATTGATGTATTTAAGGCACACTGGTGCCATCATAAAGACTGATTTATGCTTACTGCAGCTCATCAGAGGTGGGTATCTTCTTACATCTTCTTATATGAGGTCACATGGGTGGAGAATTTTAGTTTGACTCGTTTAAGCCCCTCCACACACTGGAGACCCATCTAAATAACAAAAAATATCTAAAATTCTCCTTTCTGACTTATGGATTGTTCATTAAAGATCTAAATCAGTTTTAGTTTTGTAAAACACATAAAAAAACGGTAATTAGTGAAAAGACTATAGATCATGTTGAAGCCGTTTACAGGAGATTTTATGAGAAGTGTCAGGCATCTATCCACTTAAAATCTCCTGACACTTCATTTCCTGAGCGAGGCAAACCCACAAATGTGTCTCTCCTCTTTTTTTTTTCTTCTTACTTCTCCTCTTCTTGGCTCTTCATCTCCTGCTTTCTCTCTTTCACCCATCCTTGGCATGTAACCCTTCCCCTGGCGTACGATGAAGAGACGTAATAGGTTACTTTTTCTCAGATGTGTGTCTGATCTCTGTCCGTCTCGGGTGCGACCGCGGCTGAGTCGTGTTTCTTTCTCGAGAGTTCACTCTGCGAGCACGTCACCCTATCTGTATCAGCCACGCTCAGAGAGCCTCTTTAGGAGAGAGTCTGCTCCGAGGGATGAATAATGGAGGAACGTGGAAAAATCAGAGATGCCGACCCGGTGTTGTCCTGCAGCTGACACCGACACGCATTCAAGAGGCTCTTCTGATGGAAATACCTTTGCACTTGGGTTGGGAGAAATCTGAATACTACTTTACAAACTTTTGTTTTTCTTGTTTTTTTTTTTTCTTCGTGAGGGTTGTATGATAAAGAAAACTGAAGTACAACAGCACCGTAAGCAAGCAGCTGGAAGTATCATTTAAGCTGTATGTTTTGTCTAACAGCCTATATGGCAGACGGCCCAATGCCTGGCTTCGGGCTAAACAGTTTATCTCCACTGGGAAAACACAAAGGATTTACCAACCCAAAAAATAATGAAGATAGACAGGCACTACACAAATATCTGTATATTGACAGATGATATCTGTAAAAAGAACCACGGCCTCTTTGGTCCTGTGGTGTACTCTGCCAGCCAGAATTTCGGCAATTTCTCTCACACAAACTCGCTCACTCTAAGAAAAAAAAAAAAAAAAACATGCACTTCGCCTGCAAGTACAAACTCGCTCTGAACCGCAGCGGTCTCCGTGTGAAGTGCATAATGACGTGCATAAATCACCGGCTGTTCAACCTGAATAGCTCTCCATCTGCGCCGGGTTTGTTTCAGGTTTATTTGCCGCTCACTTCGATGCTAAAATCAAACAGGAGCTCCTGAGCTCCACATCGAGTTTCGGGCGTCTCAGAATGGAATTACGAGTCGCGAGGAGCTCGGCACGTGCTCGAAATAAAACATGCGTGGAAATGAAGTTGCGCCCACTAGGGTACCCACATCAACTCTGTGTGTACTGTAGCTGTGCTGGATATTTCCAAGCCCTGGGCCAAAGTTAAGGCGTTCAAAGCAAATCCGGAAACAGATATTTAAACAGTGAAAAAGAAACCAGATCATAAAATAATAATTATTATTAATATATGACTATTGTGATAAGATGCCACTTCTGAGTTCAGGTCCGATGTTTAGGCCTGCAACTTGACGCACTTGACTTTCAGCAATCAAGTTTCCCGACTCAGTAGAGCATGCAATCTTGGAGTAATTAATCAGCCTGGATAAATAAACCTAGCAGATAATGGCCTTCTGTGTTAATCTCCGTCCTGAGCAGCCATCAAGCCAGAGCTCTAGTGTTTGTCCTGCGCGAGTAATCCGCCCTGATAAGCCTGTTTGCTCCGAGTGTTTGTCCAGGGTGTTAACGGACTCCGTTCGCATTCCAGTACAGCAGTAAAGCAAGTCCCAAGTGGAGCAGCCAGATCAGAGACATACAGAGAGGCTTGAAACGATACGGTGAAACGGCATACAGATTGCATAAAAAAAAAATAATAATAATAAAATTCAGTGATCTTTTATGCCCCGTTTTCAAAGCCAGGACACAAATCTCCCCCCCCCCCCCCCCCCCCCCCCCCCCCTCCTCTAAAGCGAGACACTCTAAAGAGCATCCTGTTTTGCTTGGCACGCATTCTTCGCCAGCTGAAGTGTGTTTGAAGACAGGTGAGTGTTAAGCACAGGGGATTTCCTCTGTCTATCTGTCCATCACTACTATGGCTCATGCTTAAACATTTCTGCAGTCTGGCTTCCTCCTAGCATATAATTAGCTAAATTGTGCAGGACTTGCAACATACATAGGTGACATTTAAACTGCTCTGTTAATGCAGGAAGACACACAGTAGTGCCCGCTCCCGGGCTATGTCTAGCGGCCTGGCGCGTTATAACCGGGTTTCAGCTTTTCAAATCTGTGTTATTTCAGAATGGATGGCCGAAAAATATCAAAATCTGAATGACAAATGTTTTCACTTCCCTCTTTCATTCTTTCTCTCGGCTGTCCCGGGTCCAAGTCGCCTCACCTCACGGGTTCCACGAGAAACAAGATCTGTCCCGGCCGTGCCAGAAAGACACCGCGTTCCAAAACCACAAAATGTGGACGCGAGTAGACGTTTGAGAAATGAGCTATGACACGAAGGGGAAAAAAAAAAAAAAAAGAACAAAAACTACCGCCCGGCTTGGCATGTTTTCGTATGACTTTAGAGTCACACACATGCTGCAATAAGCCGGTAAAATGATTTTAATGTCTATAATCGCGTTCCTTGATGCTCATTTATGACTCCCATGCACTATAAATGGCTAATGGAAACATTAGAGGTTATAATTCAGGAAAGTAGCAGAGCAACATGAAAGACATCCCAGAAGAATTATAATCATTCTGGTGTACTGGAGAGAACGAGAGTAAACGAGTGGCTTAGTCAAGGAAGCTCAAGAAAGTCAAGTGTTTGACGATTCCTTCTTCTTGAGTCTACACCAGAGATGCATTTTGGGTAAAAATGTTCATGTTCAACAGTTTTGTTAGATGTTTGAAAATATCAAGGTTTTCAATAATTATTCGCTCTCCCGTTCCATTCCGCTCGTCGACCAAACAAACCACGGTCCCGCCTCCTTGTGTTCTATTGGCTCGCATGAACTGTAGGCGGAACGTCGACACGGCACCCAGACGGCGCCGTTGTGAAGCGTAAGGAAACAAAATGGACACAATCCATTTCCCTTCATCACGCTGTTAGGTGAATTTTATTCTGATTCAGTCTCTTGATTTTTCTAAAACGTATAAGAAAAAGCCAAAAAGTGCCACCTACATTGTTGTAACAACAATGAAAGCATTTATATTAACCTCCTTGTTGGTCAAACTATCAGGAAAACCCCCCCCAAAAATAAAATGAAATAAAAAAATCTGGAAAACTTTTTTTTTTTTAATGCTCTCAAAGGATCATGTGTAAAAAGTGTCAGTATTTATAGACTGCTTCTTTTGATGGCGGAGACGGAGGGAAAAAGATGAAGGAACATGAAAAGAGAGAAAAGGAAAGACTGAAGACACAAAAGAGGAAACAAGCCCTGGGCTCGGAACACACACTGGCTCTGTTGCCTTGGAGCTTCATTCATCTGGGCTCCAGCGAGCACATCAACACTGCTGTAATGTGTGTGTGTGTGTGTGTGTGTGTTCCCTTAATCATCTGCTCTTTTCTTGCAGGGGTTAATGGAAACCTCAGGGGGTCTCCCCTTTCTCCCAGAGCCCTCTACTTTTTCCTTGCTTTCTCTCATCATCAGACACACACACACACACACACACACACATTTCTAAAACTAACACTGTCCCATCACCTCACTCCTAAGATTCAGTTCAGTGTAATTACTTTGCTGGCGCATTTTTCACACGGACTCCTCGTCTGACTGGTTTCACCCCCATGATGAACCCACACGGACATAAAAAAAAAGCATATTTTTCCAAACATGGCAGTAAGACCAATCTATTTTATACACAGTGCATATAAATTGTCCTTTTATGAAAAAATATCTTACGAATAAAACGAAAAAAAAATATTATTGAAATATAATTATTAAAATAATACACAAATATTAGATTTGGCGTAATATTAACCCTTAAAACACCATTTCCCATCAGACGTACTTTATAGGTTATGAAAATAAATTCTCAACTGGTTTATCTTAACATATCCACGTCTATAAAATGATCAACTTCAAGCACAGTACGGTGATGAATGTTTTAGCCGCAGTAAAACATCTGAACAGTGCAAACGTTTTAAAGAAGGATAATTTGGGAGTTATTGCCACATTCCCCAGTACAGTCCTGACCTCGCTCCATGTCATCACAACATGTTTGGCCTGTTAAAGGAGTTCCTGGGAGGCCAGCGTTTCAGATGTGACGCAAGCAATCCGATCCTGGGTCCAGTGTACTGAGAAAATGTTCGACCTTGATGGTCTCCAAGCTCTAGTGAAACACTGGGATAAGTGCAGTAGTGTGGCAGGGAGTTATATAGAGAAATAAAGGGGGGTTTTATTCTCATAACTGTGTTCTGTTATTCTGCACAATCAAAAGTCCTGGTTTGACTTGAATGTTTTAAATAAAGTAACAGAATGTCCTTAATGCCTTTTTGCTACTTAACCATATCTGGTGTATTTGCTCAAACGCTGTTACACATTTTACATGCAGAATTATTAACAAAGCAACAGAATAAATACTAAGTAATATATTCATGCTGGAGACGGGTCAACTAATGATTTTCTCGAATAAATGCCAATCGTTGAATTACATGAAAGTGTCCTCTGTGTCTGAGCATTTCATAGACAAACACCAACGTGTCACACAGACCAATTCAAATCCAGATAAAGTGAAGATTCACAAGATTCCGGACAAAGACTGAAGACAGAGGGGGTCACTTTCTTCTAAGCATCTCTCGTTCACTCTTGCTTGCAGTCGTCTTGCTGGGAGTAAATAAAGAAAAAAGGTGCAACTACATGCATAATGAGCATGTGTGCCTTCAGCTAGCAAAGAAAGACGTAGCGATGATTTTTCCAGCTTCATTAACGCCAATATTAAAGCTTGTAGTCGTGCAATGACTAAGTCTTTGTGACTGAGTTACTTTCTGCCACCAAGTTGTGTGAAATGTATATCGCACCTGGAATCGAAATTGAGCTTTCAGAGTTTCTGGTTTTAACTGGACTGAAAATGAGAGCCAAAAACCTAACTCAGGAAGCCTGCAGAACTGTTCAAGACACTACCACAGGCTTCCTAAGTTACGTTTTTGGCTCTCATTTTCAGTCTAGTTTCAGAGGAATGCTTTTTGTTTGTTATGAAAAAAAAAAAATCTAATTTAAAACATGAACCAGTAAGAAACAGGTGCAGATGGTGACAGATGTTCAGGCCGGTGATTAGTATACTGGTGATGCTGAATGCTGAGTGCTGAGAAGGTTGCTGCTAAGGTTGTTACATAAACTACGAATTTTTAAATTCTATCTTTAGAGACTCTGTTGCAGGTAAAACATTTGTTCCATTTTCTTTAATTTACTACGCATCATTATATGAAGAAATGAGTATGGCGCTCAACACTTGCCGTATATATTTGAGCGATGTGATGCTGGCGTGCTTTGAAGCGACTTATCCCAAGAGCTGTATTAGTCAACATCTTGCTGCATAACCTGAGTTCACAATGAGCCATCAATGTTGGCCGCTTTACCAATACGTGATGCATCACTATTGACAGTACAAAGCAAATAAACCTCATGAAATGTTCTTTACTGGAACTTCCAGGCTTGCGGTTTGAACCTCATTGGCGGCTGACCTCCTCAGTGGCCCACCAAGCTCTGCTGTCCCCAGGCTGCCCCATTGCATAATTAGCCAGAGGTAATTTGGGGGCTGTTTTCTCCACCCCCCCCTTTGCTCTGACCACCCCTGTCGCAACGCCATGCCAGCTTAGGCAAAGAAACTGGAGGCCCCTTTTTTCCCATCAGACAGAATTTCTCTTTGTGCATGCTGAGCAAGGTGGCAAAACAGTTTAAAAAGACTAGAACAAGCTGGAGGAGTCATTGGTGACATGCACATATATATATATATATATATATAGCCAAAAAAAAAATGTATTCACATTTCAGAAAAAGAAAAATAGTATGATGTATATTTTATTATTATATAATATATAAAAATAAAATTTAGTTTCCCAATATATACCTCCAAATGACACGTTTCGCCCAATGCTTCTCACTGGGTGTATGTGGGTAAAAAAAATAATAATACATGCACGTGAGAACAAGGAGACGGGAGGGAGGAGATGCAGAGAAAGTGAAAAGCGAAGACTCAAAAGAAGAGTAGGTGCTCCATAAAGGAGGTGTTGGGGATGGGCCGCTTTGGGGGAGGAGAGGGGTGGCGACGAGGCCACAAAGGAAAATAATCCGCCGGTTAGGAAGACACTGAGCAGTTTAGCCAACACTAAAGCGTGCTTGGGAGCAGCTCTTTGAGTTTGCCCAGCGAGCACCGAGCCAGCCTTTCAATAGAGGATGTCAACCTGCTGACTACTGAATGGCCCAGCGGTCAGGGTTCAGCTCCAGCTGAGCGCAGGAAGTCTATTTCATTCGCTGAAAGCACAGCGCTTCTGCTGGGAAGCGCTCGTTAACGCTGACCTGAGATCAGGCTGTGTCTGACTCCGAGTCTGGTGGTATCTTCTTTTGATCACAGGCTCACTGTGAGGTGGAATTGTTGCGATGAAAAAGTTACATGAAATACATTTATAAAGAATTTAAAAAATAATTTAAAAAAGGAAAAGGAAGAAAATAAACTGTTGGTTGACTTGTGTGTAGGCGGCGCTGTAATTGCTGGGGTCGGGGATCACGAGGTGCTGAGATCACCAAGTTCCACATCTGGTTCACATCATTCATTAGAGGGGTTTTCAAAGAAGATTATTTATCTATCTGTCTATCTATCCTCCTATCTATCAGAGAAATGATTCAGTTCCGTATCGTGATTCTTTTATGTCACCTTTCACACTGTATTCTCACCGACTCCAAAATCGATTTATTAATATTTAATTAATATATGATTTAAAAATGTTAAAATTTGGGATACTTATCAAAATGCGATACATATAGAGTCAGCACATGGGTATCGTGATCATATCGTATGGGGTGGTCCCGGGGGATTCCCGTCCCTACCATCTATCTATCCATCCATCTATCTATCTATGCAACCCTAAATGGACTCAACTTTAAACAAGTAAACATATGAATGAATAAATCATTCAAGTACAATGCAATTTGGTTTGCATTTCCTAGTAGAAAAAGTCCTAAAATTAGAGAATTAAAAAGAATAAAATAATCGAGAACACATTTTTTTTTAAAGATTGAAAAATAGATTTATTTATTTATGTTTAATTACTAACATCTCATTTCTTATAGTATATAACCTTCCGTTCACTGTTTTAAAAGCAAGTATCAAACTATAAAACTTAGTAAAACATAGTATAAAACTTAAATCCAACTGCAACTTTAAAAAAAGTTAAAAAGTAATACTAATATGATTAAAAAAAATAAATAAACAGTAACACAGTGTGTGATTTCTGCGAATAGAAAGTTCAGGAGTAAGGCTTCAAGGTCTCCGATGAATAAATAACAGAATGTCAATACTGAGAATCCACTCATAATCTACGAGCGCAAATATCTGAATGAGGCTCTCTCACTTTATTCCTGCTTTAAAATGTAATATTAGTGGGACAGCACAGACGTGCACATTAATCATTTTCTGTAAAATAAACAGACTTTGGACAGCAAAGTAACAAAAAAAAAAAAAGTGTGTGTGTGTGTCTCTGACAGGTCTCACCTGCTGTGCAGATGGTCTTTACACAGGCAGTGCTGTATGACGGACTGCCTGCTGACCCTTATCCACAGAGCGCTTGACCAGCCGACACACACCACATACTACAGCCCGAGTCAATCGATACGTCCCGTTCCCTAAGGATACACACTGGCTTGGGTCATTACTGAATCTGTGTGTGTGTGTGTGTGTGTGTGCAGTAATAACCAGCAGATCCCTGTGCAAACGTTACACACTAATCAACAAAATTAACATCTAATCACAAAGCAGCAGCTTTGTTTCTTTTTCGCGAGTCTGGGTCTGCTCCGGAGGCAGGAAGCGGAGAAGTGTGTATACAGGTCAGTTACACCGCGACCCTGCCTTCCCGGACCTCGTGAATAAAACAGATGGATGGATGGATGGATGGACGGATGGAGGTCCTCGTCTGGATGATAGAGCGAGAGAGGGCTTTAAATGAGAGCTTTAAAGTAGCAGACCTCCGAACACTTCCTGAGGCTGATAGCAGAACGGCGGTCTCCTCGTGGAACAACGCTCCGCTTGTCCCTTTGTCAGGTGGCGCTAAGCAGAAAGGCCACTGCTCGCGCTCCTTAAATCACAGCATGTACTCGAGAGGGTGCTTTCAAGAGCACACACTGGACACACTGTTCCGTGGCACATCTTTAGCAAGAAAAACACGACTTTGATCACTTTTGACAGGTCAAGGTAAAGGGAAAAGCGACGACCACTCCAGGAGGTGCGGAACGATGGGGATTACACGTGACCTTCTGATCTTTTACCTTCAAGCTACTTAGAATAGGAAGTTCTAACGACAAGGACAATGAGAGATTTATATGAGAGAATTATTCTCAGGAGGTTTCTAAGGTTTTGTCAAAATTTTTAATCCTGATTTTATTTTTATTTCTCCAGGACGTCACTCGAATTCTCAAATCTGATTGGTCAGAAGGTGGTTCGATTTGTACAACAGCAGCTTTAACATCAGTTCCAGCTACAAGGCAGGTTTGTACAGCAAAACACTTCACATTTAAAAGTAAAAAAAAAAAAAATGTAAGTGGTTTATATCAAAAGCAAAACATTCTAATAATGGCTGATATGGTGAAATTTTCGATACGTATTTATGGAACAGGTATGAAAGGAGTCTCTAGTGTTAGTGTTTTTCCTACAGAATGGCGCTGCATGTACAGTATTTATCCTTATCAACTTTAAGACAGATGACAAAAACAAGGCTGGTGACAGAATAACATGTTTACACTTTACTAAAATCAGGCTTTAACTTGTTTCAACTCCTCTTCACATCACGCCTCACATCACACCATCGCACATCATTTTGCACAAACCATACCCACAGTTATGATTAATTTCTCACCGATATCGATTTTATCACGCATCCAAGACACCAATAAAGCCCTACGATTAATAACATGATGTCTAAAAATCTCTCCCATGGCACTGTTTTGCACAAAGCATTCCTTCACACTGCGTCATTCGCAGCCGTCGGCCTTCCAAGACATTCGTCTGAACTCTTATTAAATCAGTCGAGTGTGTGTGTGTGTGTTGCAACCCTGCAAAAGCTGCAGAACCGGGCTCCGGTAGACCACACAGAGAAATAACAGAAAACACTGAAACACTACGCTGCCTGGGCGCTGAGATTATTCAACACACTCCAGTTCTCACAGGGGTGTGAAGAAAATTGGGTTAAATGCCAGTTTGAAGGATCGTGTAGGAATTACAATGTGGACGATTTGCGGTTTAGATCAAATGGACTTCAGAAGTCGGGTCAGGCTTAGAAAACTTCTCTGAACTACTGTGTGTAGTTTACATATTAGAGATGGTGGAAATAATCAATTCATTGATGTATCACAATAATTGTGACAGCAATTCGTGTATGTATCACCACACTGTAAATTTTTTTTTATTATTTATATAAATTTGCATTGAGGTGGTAAAATGTTGCAGTTCCTCTATGATCCAACAGGGGGAGCACTTTAAACTATTCACACAGGCAGGAGCATAGCATCCTGTGTTTTAAATTGTATTAAATATTAAAAGAAAAAAATTATCTGGATTTTTATTAAATCGTAATATTTATAGAATCGCAATACAGATCGAGTCGGCACCTAGGTGTCGTGATAATATCGTATCAGGTGATTCCTGGTGATTCCCATCCCTATTATTAAAACTTTAAAATGTGGTTTCTGGTTGTCTATTTTTTTTTTTTTATGGAGAAATATATTTAAGGAAATGTTCGATTTATTCATTCAGTCAGTCATTTTGCTGAGTCATGATCAGTGTTCTGGAGCTTTATCACATTCTGTAGGGAAATCTGTTTCGCCATTAATAGTGTTCACTTTTATAGATTACAGTAAATCTGTGAGGCAGATACTCCCAAGAAATGGGTGAGACATTTCCTTAAAGTTTATCCTTCACTTCCACCTCAAAGCTCTGGTGTGTGTGTGTGTGTGTGTGTGTGTGTGTGTGTGTGTGTGTTTTAAACTACTACTAACACTTTATGGAGTAAATGGGGAAAAATTTGTCTAAATTAAATTGCAACTATTAATTATGACTTTATATGAAAAACAGTCCAATGCTGCATAAAAAAAAGCTTTCAATAGGGAAAGTCCTTAAGAAAATTCTGAAAAACATAAGAAATAAAAACATGCTGTTTATATAAGTAAATAACCATTTTAAAAATAAATAAAAAATCCAATAAAATAAAGACCATTCTGAATGTCTCTACACCGCATCCAATCGACGATGAACATCTTCATTCATTTAAAAATTATACTTTCTTAATCTTTTTATAGCTACATATAACACTGTAGGACATCTAAGAGACAAGTAGACACGTAATTTCCTGTTATCTAAGATATAATCAGTCACACCATTACTAACCTACTGAAGTAAAAATAAATAAATAAATAAATAAATAAATAAATAAAAACTTTGAAGCATTAACTCTTCTATTTTGAAAACTTTCCGTATATAAAAATCTGGTACTGGAGACTCCTTCCATACATATTAGAACGCATCTCATTACAGAAAACTTTACCAGATTAACAGTCATATATACAAGTAACACATTTTAAACTATATATATTTATTTATTACATTATATTAATACACTACACCCATATGAGTTACTATAGAAACAACAACAACGTATTTAAGCGAGCGAATTAATAAAATGAGCTGCTGTTAGAGAAAATTAATCAGAACATTCTGACTAATCAGAACTAAGAATTTAACTGTGGAATAAAAGTTAAACACCTACAGCTGCTCTCTCTCTCTCTCTCGATCTCGATCTCTCACACTCACACTCACACTCACACTTACACACACACAGGAAAAGTAAAGGCACGTCACCTCAGAACAAATAATCACATTCATACTTTTATAGTGGCATGAAAATTAGCCAGAAATGTCTCTCTCTCTCTCGTTATAAAAACAGATCTGTCCTGAACACGCAGCATGTAAAATAAACTCTCTCCTTCTCTCTCTCTCTCTCTCTCAGTGCCAGACTTCTGCTTCTAACACCAAAACTCTGCATTAAAGACGCATGTTCTACAACACTGCAGGATCGCCATAAGCAATCGATGGGGCAACACTTTAGAGACACCAAATTGCACCCAGACACAGTTTATCACCCGCCTTGTGAGTGTGTGTGTGTGTGTGTGTGTGTGTGTGTGTGTGTGTGTGTGTGTGTGTGTGTGTGTGTGTGTGTGTGAGAGCGCTATGATCGGACATGGGATTGGGCCTGGAGCTGAGCGAGCAGCTGTGTTTGAGCAACACTCACTCTGGAGAACGTCACTGGCCTTTTTCTCTCCTCTCTCCCTCTCTCTCTCTCTCTCTCTCTCTCTTACACACACACACACACACACAAATACACATACACACTGAGCAGCAATTTTAAGGCAAGACAACGGATAAGGGTGTGCATTTTGTTTGTGCGCTGTGCATCCAACCCAAACAGCAGCTATAGCATTTCAGTGGTGTCGCATGTCCGACTCAAAGCAGCTGCAATGCATGAGAGATCAGTAACGCTACACACACACACACAGAGAGTAAATAAACACACATATGATATTCCGCTGAGTACTCACGTCTTTAGTCTTAAAGTAATTGAAGTGTCCCTTTATTTACTTATTTTTTAACCACAAACATTTTCGCCCTAATTTTGATTTCATGATCTCAGCTCTGAAAGTTTCTTAAGCCATAATCTATTCCGGACAAATAAAAGGAAACAAATAAACACACACACACACACACACCCTGAAGGAAGTTTTCATAAGATTTGAAAAGCTTATTTGTCTCATAAAACCACGCTTTGCTGAAAGTGGTCGTGTCATGCCACAAGAAGAGATAAAGGAAAGGCTCGAGGCTGAGATTTAAAGCAGATTTAGTGGATCACAGCCTCAGCCTTGGTGTTTTCTTTACAAATAAAGGATTAAAAGAAGGCCTCGGCGTGTAGGCTATGGGAATCCACAATGCTTAATAATCGAGGACAGACTGACCTCGAGCGTTCTAAAAGGTGCGTTTCCACACAAGTCGATGTTATATAAATTACACACACACATATTTTATATATATATATATATATAATATCCGAGACTAGATTTAGCATTAGAGATGAATTTCCATTCCTACACATGGCCTGATCTCAGACGGGCTCGGTCTTCCCTGAAGCACCAAACCAGACCTCAGGATCCGTGAGACGCATGAACACAGGCCCTCTTTTCATCTAAGCTCAATCTCTGTGGCGTTCGATTCTTTCACTCTGGTCCCGTTCCTGTCGGGGGCCCCCGAATGAGCCGCATATTGAAGGCGCTGCACTTTTCTCTTTTTTTTTTCTCCGGACTTTCCTAAATCCCCAAACTTCAGTAAATCCGTTTATTGTGACAGGCGTGCTGTTCAAATGCTTTAGCAACTTTGTCACAGTGAAAAAGTGGCAGCAAAGATCACAGGTGCTCTAATGTTCAGGGGCGGGGGAGCTGGCCTCTCCTAAAAATACTGTTTTCCCAGACAATTAAAAAAAAATAAAAAAAATCAGAGATAGGAAATCACCAAGAAGACACACAAGTTAAAATTGTGTGTGTATGTGTGTGTATGTGTGTGCGTGTGTGTTTTTATGTAGAGTTATACAGCTAACACCGTCCAACAGCCATCAGATTTGACTGAATTCTAAAAAAATGTATTTAAAAAAAATGTTCTTCCTCTCTCATAACCAACAGAACCTCAGATTCCTCCAGTAAATTAAAATGATGTCAGCCGCAAACACGGTCTAACCAAGCTTCCTTTATATAAGGCGTTAGCTAAGCTCTTTGTGAGGATTGTTTCAAGGCCAATTTGGGACTATTGTGGTGTAAATTAGGAGGAGTTTATTATGCTGTTTATTTATAGCCTGGACAGAATGAAAAGGGAGAAAAAAAAGATTAGGCTTTTCAAACTTTGAAACTCGCAGACTCATTTCCTACAGAATAGAGAGGCTTCATTAAATATATCCTGCACATCTAGGCTTTTAGAGGAATTCATTTTGAAAATAAAGTACTCAATTTCTTCATTTTGCTTCAGAAGAATTAAGAGTGTGTAGTTAGTACAGAGTATAGTATAGTACCTCTAAATATAGTTTAGTGTATCTGTTTAGTTCTAGTCTCTACTCAGACTTTAATGATATACACATCTCTAATAAACCACTACCATCAGCTCAACACGTGGTCAATTAATGGCGCTTAAACTGAGTTTTCATATCATTTGGATGATTTTCAGCATTGATTAAACTCAAATCGAGAAACTGCACCAGCGCTTTGAAGAAGTTTCTTTAACTTGTTGTATGTAGATGTAAAGCAGCCAGGTTACATGGCGTGTCTCCTAATAACCTGTAATTATCTGCTAATTAAAACTCGTGTCTAAATACCATGAGGGGAAAACTCAACCGACCGGATTAATCAATTATTATAATATCGAATATCAGCGGTGCAGTGGAGGAGGACGGACAACACACACACACACACACACACAGGGCCGGATGTTATAAGCAAAATAAATAAATAAATAAATAAATAATCGTAGAGCGCATCTGATGTATTCGACACTAAGTTTTTCTAAAACAGTAAATAACTTCAAAGTCGCAAAGTTTGTACATTAGGCGCATATTGTTCCGTGTATTTATTTACTTGTTTGTTTGTCTAAATGTGCTTTAAAAATGTCAGATATCCTCATCCACAAAGTTTTCAGTAAGAGGGAAAAAAAACTAAAGCATTTCCTTATGTAGTCAGTCTGCATTTGCCCTATTTTTCCTTTGATAATTTTTATTTATTTAGCTATTTCTGCGTCGTTCTGTCCATTACGGGTTTAAGCAGTTAAACTAGATTAAAATTTTGTGAATTTAAAATAAATAAATAAATAAATAAATAGAGTCACGGACTCTGTCTACTCTTGTGTACATTGAAATTTCTACTGAGCGTTTCTCTTTATTCATAGTTGATAACTAGCCTATACATTTCTTCAACTAGGAAGAAGTTTGGCAAAAGAGTTTTACAAGGACATATAGACAATGAAGTTGGGAGAAAATGTCATGTCCTCATATGATTATAAAAAATAAATAAATAAATAAATAAAACATGCATCGAATTCACTGATATGATCTTGTGGCTTTGGTTCGGTTACAACTCCCACAGCACCATGCTGGGAACAAACAGCTTTAACAAGATCAAATTTAACCTGGATGTAGTTGCTATTATTATTATTATTATTATTACTATTATTGTTATTATTATTACTATTATGTGCATCCTTTGGTAAAAAGTTTGCTTTCCTTCACCGAGTGTAAAAAATATTATAATGCTTTATCTGTGCATTTTAAAACGAAAAAAAAAAAAAAAACTACCAAAATGCAGTAAAGCTTCTGATTGGCGCTTACCTGTACCACTCCAATCCGTTGTCATAGAAACGGTCGAAAAAGTGCGGCTCGGCTCCCGCCGCCCTGACGTCCGGGTGCACGCGGAGGAACTCGAGCAGCGCGCGCGTGCCGCCTTTCTTCACGCCGACGATGATCGCGTGCGGCAGCCGCTTGCTCCCGGAGCCGTTGGAGAACGTGGACAGGCCGCCGCTGTGCGCCGGGGACCTGCTGCGCTCTCCTCCCGCGTCCTCTCCCCGCGGATCCTCCGGCTCCACCTCGTTAACACCTCGATGAGACGTCCTGACGTCCGCTCCGTCGTCGCTTTTGACGTGGTTCAAGTCTCTAGAGAACACCCCGACGCCCGTTCGGTCGTACTCGTCGTCGTCCTCCGTCGTCGTCGTCCAGGCGCGCGCGCGCGGGACTAACCGCGACCCGACTCCCGGTCTCATGCCCGCGTCGACGCGCGAACTCGGCACGGTGGCGCACGAGCCCACACACGAGTACAGCACATAGAGCCAGAGCACGAGCATGATGCCGAACAGCGCGAGCTTCCGCCTCACCGGACTGGCTGTCAGAGCATACGGGTGGTGATGTGCGCGGAGCAGGCTATATTCCATAAGCCTGGACGGGTGCGACGTGGACCGAGCTCCAACCGGACATGTTCACACCACAGGGGAGGAGGAAAGGCTCTCCAGGGCGAGGGTGCGTCAGGATGCACAAGCCATTAAAGTCCTCAGAGGGAATCAAATCGCAAAATGCACAATGTAAAAAAAAAAAAAAACTAGTCTAAAGTCGGAGGAAGAAAACGAGGGAGCAACTCCAGAACAGAACGACTTCTGATCATAATGTCCAAAAGAGGAAAGTCTACAGGAACAAGTTAAACACCGTGCGCTCTCCCCTCCCTTTATCTCTCTCTCTCTCCCCCTCTCTCAGTCTGGGTTTATTCACACTTCAGGATTCGGTGCTGAACCTTTATAAAGTGCTGAAACACTCAGGAGCCTGTGATAGGCTGAGCAAGTGACCAATCAGAACTCCAGGATTCTATAATTGCAAGTTTGTTGACATAAACGAACCAATCAGGAAAAGGAAGGGGAGGAGATTACAGAGAGAGAGAGAGAGAGAGAGAGATGCAGCGCTGCAAGACTGAGTTACATACAGTTTGTGGAAGAGAGAAACTTTATTCCTGATTATTCAGACATGCAGAACTTTCTGTAAATCTATAAACACACCGGGAACGAAAACAACTGTTTATAAACACAAAAAGAATAAGGAATAAACAGGATAAAATAACGACATTTTATTAATTAGGATTGTTATTTAAAAAGAAAAATCAACACATCAGGTGAATGTCGTGAAGATAATTATCAGGCGACAGTAATAATAGCAATAATAATAAAATAATAATAATTATAATTGTAATGCATATGAACTTTTGCACGTGTTGTAAACTGGATCAGTCGTGAGACGCACAATCGGATTAACTGTTTATTATGATAAATAATTTAGGTTTTCAATATAAAGGGAGAGTAATTATTACCTCTAGAAACCTCTTGTTGTTTTAAAAACAAATGAAACTGACTCTAAATCTAGTTTAAAGTTGTTTTGAAAAGTATTTTTTTAAGTAAAGCAATCCCTATAATAACAGAAAGACTTATTTAAAAACATTTTTGAATTCTTTTTTTTTTTTTAATGAAATATATATTTTTTTCTTTCTTTCTTTCTATTTTTACTTTAACCACCGGGTAACAGTTTCGGCTGTTGGTCACTGTCTGAAAAGACATGATTAAAATATCTACAATAAGAATAATTTAAAAAGATATTTCATGGACAGAAAATGATTATTTAATTTTATAAACACACCTCGTTATAACTCGCGTTTGGCAAATAACCAGGCAGCTTTGGCTGAAAAGTCCATTTTTAGGAACGATCTCTCTCTCTCTCTCTCTCTCTCTCTCTCTCTCTCTCGGAGGATCCATTTCATTTAAATAATAAATAAATAAAATAAATAAAATCGATGTTTTCTCATTTTTACTCATTTGCATCTTTCCACCTTTAAGTCGTTTTATTTTTCCAACAAAAATCGCATAGTGAATCTTAAGGCCAGTAAAGTAGTTTCTTATTAAATCTATTCGTTAATAAATGATACATTGTAAACCTACAGAACAATTGCATCAAATTGTTGTTCAATAGAATGTTCACATGAAAGTTTTAAAAATGCGACTTTTTTTTTTAAGGCAATTACGAGCCTTTGTAAAGTGTTATCTTTAAACTTTCTGTTAAACTCAAGCAAATTAATGATCCTGTCCTGTGGAGTTTAAGAAAGGAAGCATTTATCTACTCAAGCTGATCAATTTGAAGCTAAGGGTTCAAATTAAGCATATTAATAATTAATTAGAAAAGATACAGGCCTAAAGGGGTACACACTCATTCAAGAGCAAACATAAGTGCGATATTGTCCAGTAG
The DNA here is from genome assembly GCA_028565275.1 of Leiocassis micropogon. NCBI lineage: Eukaryota > Metazoa > Chordata > Actinopteri > Siluriformes > Bagridae > Leiocassis > Leiocassis micropogon. The sequence goes on along the minus strand of JAOVVA010000054.1, from coordinate 5,159,578 downwards.
AGACAATGAACTACAAAAGTATACAGTCAATGTCTTTATTATTCTGATAATGATCAATAATAATAATAATAATAATAATAATAATAATAGTTGGCTGGCTTGTTTGTCTCTACACAGAGCAATATCTTACATAAGAACGTCACAATTCATGTGTTTGATATTAAAACACACTCAGGTTACCAGTAATGGAACAAAAATCAGCACTGCAGTGAAGCAGTAAATCACATCCGCTCCAGATCCAGCAGGACTGAGGAGGAGTGTGTTACCTCTGATCTGTCAGTGTGTCAGTGGTTCATCTTGCAGATGCTGAAGTCTGCTCTATGGGACAAACACCATGAGTACAGGAGAAGGACAGCAGTTCGGCAGGGTTTATAGATGTGGGTCTGTACCAGGTTTCTGTGGAGCTCTTAGAGGAGGAAAGAGACCAGCTATAACTCAGCTGAGGGAAAAAAAGAAATAAAAGAAAAAAGAAAGCTTAAGAATTTAAATAAATACCTTAATAAATACTTAAATAAAAGAACTCTTATGAGAAAAAATATGAAAATTGGTATCCAAACTACATTAGAAGTAATAATAATAATAATAATAATAATGAAACACTAAAACTCATTAAATATTAAATGTCTGATATTTGGATTAGTTTTAGACAGGTGCCATGTACAGAACAGATAGAAGAGTTTAAAAGTTATACTCTTAATAGCTTAATGAAGTACATTAAGAACATTACACATGCCTGGACCTCAAGAAATTTCTTTTGTATTTTTGCACATTTTTAAGTTTAAATAAATGTGCTTTTAACTTTATTTGCTTTTGAAAATAAGTTTTTTTCTATAATATGTAAAAAAATAAAATAAAAATCCTAGACAGTTGAGGAACGATATATGGAAACTTCACCTTGATTTACAACATAAAGTTGACATGATTTAAAATTCTTCCAAAAATGTTTAAAATGACATTTTTAAACACGAAAAGGGTTTAAGAAATAAGCATGCAATCAAACTGAATTATCCAAAAAAATGAACGGATGAGGAAATAAATAAAAAGTTAGAGAAAAACAATAGGTATGTAAGTAATGAAGTAAATAGGCAATTAAATAAGTATGAAAGTGAATTAATATGTAGGAACACAAGCAAGTACATACTCAAGTATGCAGTAAAAGTTGGTAAAAAAAAAAGTTAGTAAACAACTGGATAAGTTTGGTAAAGCAAGTAATTAGGTATGTAAATGCAAGGATTTCTTTTACAAATAAGTATACATCCAACAAATACCAGACAACATATAGGTTAGTGGGTAACTATGCAAGCAAGTAAATAAGTAATAAACTTACTAATTAAATAAATATATATATATATATATAAACTTTTAACTAGTAAATAAGTGGCTAAGTAGGTAATTAAATAAGTGAAACAAACATGAATTAACAAGTGAGAGATTATTGATTCATTAATTATTCACTTCCTATTCAACCATAAACTCTGAAACTAAAATAATAATAATAATAATAACAATAATAATAAAAAAAAAAACCTTATTAAACTCCTGTTTACTCAAGATAAACCTGATAAACCACCACCACCAATGCCACCAGGCTTACCTTATCACAGAACAGTCCAGAGTATTTAAAGCAGAACTGGGGGGAATTGAAATAAATAAATAAATAAATAAATAAATAAATAAAAAACAGATTCAAAGGATGAAACCAAGCGACCTGTGATGGTGTGTGTAGTATAAAGTAAATGAGCAGACCAGCAAGAAAGAACACACACATCCATCTGCACAGACCTCACCAAACTGGTCCGAGTCTGGTGTAGACATTCAATCTAGACACACAGCAGGAACAGCTGTCTCCATCTCTCTTTCTCTCTCCATCTAACCCTTACACAAATCACGCCGCATCCGGACCAGGCCTTTTTATGAGGATACGTCTCGTTCACATCCCTCCATCCATGGTAAATTCCTCCTGGAGAGGGCAGAAAGGAGGAGGAGCAGGAGGAGAGCAGGCCGAGGTGCTGACGGAGCGTGCTCCCTGTGTGTGTGTGTCTGCGTGACCATGGAAGAGGGGATCATATGTTGCAGTCAGACAGGTGCAGAGGTCGATCCTAGACTGATCCCGTGGGGCGACACGCTAGCCGAATGTGGCTAGAGAGGCCAGACGTTGGTTCAACCACAAAAAAAAAGGGGGGGGGGACGGGGGGGGGGGCGATGGAAAACGAAGGAGCGCCGAAATGAAGCATAAGGCTCCAAGGTCCAGGAACAAGTGTTGATTAAAGGATTAAAGGAGTAGTCCAGCCAAGAATAAAATGTACACATCTAATCCAAATGCAATCTACCAAAGCAAGACAGATGAAGCTGGAGTTACAAGGACAATAGTGGGTAAGCAATAGAAAGTTAAAACTACCAGTTTAGTGTTGTTTAAAACACATTTAAAAGTCTCACACTTACACTTCAAATCATGTTTAACTCAGCCATGGGATGAAACATTGAATATACAAATAAGTTTCAAATTATTTCTCATACTCCCAAAACCACTCTTTCACAATTTCAATCCTGGAATATTCCCGTGCCATCAGAAAAAAAACTCCGTAGATGTGATAACCTGGTCATTCAGTACATTCAGGTCGTCAGCTGACTTCATTTTATTGCCACATAACGTTGCTGAGTCGAGACCTGAGCAATTGATGCAAACCCAGATCATAACACTGTCTCCAGAGGCTCGTACAGTGGCCACTATGCATGATGGGAGCATCGCTTCATGTGCTTTTTTTTCTAATAAGTCTCATTAACAAGTGGTTTTCTTATGGTCACAGTTGTTTAATCCCAATCCTCATTTGCGAGTTCTCATCACAATGTGTGTATATGGAAATGCTCTTACTTTTACTTTTAAACATAGCTCAGATTTTTACTGTTGATTTTTTTACCGTGCAACTTACGGAAGTGTTTAAGTGATCTCCATTGATGATTTTCTTTAGAGCGCATTTCTACAAAGTAAATAAACTCTGAAGATGTGCGTAATGGATGCTACATTTTTGCCTTTTAAAAATTACAACCACCACCACATAGGGGAAAGTCTAAGAAGCCCTGTGATGATTAAGTCATGTAGCTTTGACATTATTAAACACTACTCTTCTTACTAGTTAGCATCATAATCATAACACCAGTGGAAAGCTCAAAAAGCAAGCATTAGTCACTAGTTCATTTAGTTGCCAAAACTGGCAAACCATGTAATCATGGAGCTTGCTTTATGCAAAGGGTGAAAATTGGCATTAGGGAAATTTTTGTTGGGACAACATTTGGGGAAGAACCATATATGGATGTGATGGTCACTCACTCATTCTCTACACCGCGTATCCTATACAGGGTCGCGGGAGGCCTGGAGCCTATCATAGGGGACTCAAGGCACAAGGCCGGGTACATCCTGGACAGGGTGCTAATCAATAATACGGCACGCAAGCATGCACACACACTACTGGCTATTTGGAAACACCAATTATCCTACTCTATGTATTTGGACTGTGGGGGGAAACTGATGCACACGGAAGAAGAAACAGTCAGGGGTCCACTAAAAACAAAAACAAAAAAATCATTTAATTTGTGCATATGTTGGTAAAAGCCAGTCACCCATATTACCAAAAGTTTTTGACACCTTTAGGAACAACTAAAAACTCCAGAAATATCAAAAATCACACAAAAATGGAAAAACAACTCCAAACAAGTCAATAAAAACTAACATATCCTTAATAATGTCAGCTAAACCCAGCTAAAGTTAATAAATTTTTTTTTTTTTTTTAATGATTCACTCTTTCCTACATAACGTTATATGTAGAATACAGTGAATCCCCTGCAAAATACTGGGTCAGAAATCTTCCCTTACGCAACACTTAGCTCTGTTCCACTAATTTGATCAGACAAGTGCTGATATTTAGTGTAACAGCACTGAGATATTTCACTGTGCCTACCAAATTCATTGAAACCGTTACTACACTACTCCTACTACTTGGGGCTGACAGTCTGGCTGATTGTCGACATGGCAACACACACATGCAGCAATTCTCAGTCAAGCTGTGGATTCTTTGGAACCTTTTGTTCCTATTCCTGATATTAATCTCTTGTTTATAGAACTGATGTGTAAAATTCGATATAGCTTAAGTAATGGAGCACTGCTACGGCTTCCACACTCACATACTCCAACATATCCTCCTTTATTATCCACCATTACATCAGACCTCATTAAATGCCTAGTTTTATTAGGATTTGGTTTCAATCGCCTTCTTTTAAGTTGTAAATGTGAAACAGCCAGGCACAACCAGGTTTGAATCTTCACTAGCGTATACGTAGTAGATGGTAGTATAACTAGCTTATTCAACTTGGCAGTGTGGCTGTATATAAGTCTAATTTAATTTAGCAAATGAGTCCATTTTAACATTAGTGAGTCTCCTTGTATTCTGGGATACAGTTTATTTATTGATTTATTTAAATAAGATTTAGAAACGATGTCCATCATGTGTTACATCATCAAATCAGGTGAACGCAACCTTAATTAACGGCTAATGTAACAAAGCACCTCAACACTAAAAAGAAAAAAAGAAAATCAGTTACGAATGGTAATTCATTTGTGTGGCAGTTCACATCTCGCTGAGATTTTTACTTTATACTTTTGTATTCGAAGTGATAAATAGTTGCAGTACCCCTATAATCCTCCAGGGGTGCTCTAAATTATTCTCACATTGGCAGAAGTGCAACATTTATGTTTGTTTAGAATTTACAAACAAAAACAAAAAGCTTTATCAAATCAGGATAATTTTTTTTAAAACTGTGATACTTTCAGCATTGGAATACAAATCGAATCGGCACCAAGGTATCATATAGGTGTCCCTGACGAATCCCGTCCCTACTGACTTTAATGAAGTAATAACTATTTAATACACCAAAGTGATGTAATGCAGGAAAAAAAAAAAACAGATTGAACCGTTAAACCATTAACAAACATCATACACATCACTGAATCCAGCATGGATTTAAAATTCTTTTATTTTCAAGAACACATGTTCTTTAACATCTCACACAGAGGTTATTTATTTATTTATACAGTGAGGTCAGATGTAGATGGTACAGTATGTGTGACAGCAGGAAAGCCAAAGTGATCATTCCTGTTCTTGGGTGTGGTACTTGCCCAAAAACTTGTATTTCTATTATTTTACTTATTTTGTTTTTTTACTAAGCTGTCTCATAGAGGGAGTGTGGACAGCCAATCAGATTAAAGCAATCAAGACTCTGATGCTTGGGGCCAGCTAAGTGTACGACAGACAGACACTTTCTTATTTTATAAGCATGATTGTGATTTACACCATTTCATGAACATTGTAATGGGATAAAAATATATTACATAGTATTAGGCAAACTGAACATCAATGACATCACTGTGCTGTGTAATGACGCAGAAGGACTTTTGGCTCGGTTATTTAAGAGTTCCCTTAAACCAGCACCAGCAGCATGTTTGTAAAACAGAGTCTATTCAAAGCGTAGACTGAGCAGGTGGTTCCCTTAGCAATCGAGTTACAGTATAAAATCTGAAATTTTTGGCTTTACACCCGAGATGCAGCTAAGGATAATGTATCATTACATTCTCTGAAGCACTCGAGATCCAAATCTTCTAATCTAATCTCCTATAATTCATACGTGACTCACTGAGCGAGTCTACGATCCTGGCTTTGGATGGATATTTTATTAAATATTTAACATATTTACACAATCTTTTAATGTACTAAAGCCCTGAGGGAATCCAGAAATGTTATCTTCAACTGTATAGTCAGATCAGACTTTTCCTTCTGATCAATAAGAGCTGCGGATGGAAAAACCAAAATAAAGTGGTTTATAAGGTAGAAGCAGTGTGTAATGCGACAGTTGCGTTAGTGGACCCGCTTGGCGCCGCCTCCTCAGCCGGGAGTCTCTTTTTGCAGGTGAGGGCGAGGAGGAGCAGCATGGGCAGGTGCCAAAGGCTACAGAAAAAGAGCTTGCGGGCGCTCTGGCGCTCGCCACGCTGATAGAAGCGGAAGGCCAGGTAGCTGATGTAGAGGTTGATGGGCAGAGAGACGAGCGGGAACGTCCAGGTGGTCACGTCCAGCACGGGGCCGAGCGCGGAGAGGCCGATCAGGGCCACGCTGTGGCGCAGTGCCACCCGCTTACACAGTGCCGGGTGGGTGACTGACATCATGCGGTAGCCGCCGCGCGAGTAGTCCTCTCGGAGGTTCCAGCTCAGAGCGTTGAAGTGAGGGAACTGCCACGAGTAGAGAAACGCCCCCAGCAGCAGAGCGCCTAGAGAGCGGGAGAGATAAAGAGGATAAAGTCAGTCAGACGCAGCAAATTATATACCTATAACCAATGGCACTAAAGTAATACAATATGTAAGCATTACCAGAGTGCCTCATTTTAATTTCCTCAAGAAATAAACAAAGCAAATATGACTGTTGTTAGTTTTATACAAGTTTTAAGCAACTTTTTTCAAAGTGGAAATTTGATAAATTATACAAGCAACTCGGCTAAAATTTTTTCCCAAAGCATCTATTCTAATAAATTCTCACACTCGGCCTGCACTACAAACAAGAGAGCGTGCGAGAGAAAGAGAGAGAGAGTGAGAGACGAGCCAGACTCATGTTTCAGCTCCTGTGCTAAAGAAAAGCAACAACAGCAGCGCAGCGGCCCGAGTCTGAGCACCAGAGCATGAAACTCCGCATCGCCTCTGTGTGTGTGTGTTCAGCTCTGCTTGTGTAAACACACACGCCGCTAAATCCTCTGGGAAAACAAGGGATCTGAAACAGTAAGCTCGTCTTTCCCACCACAAAGCACACAGTAATTAGCAATGCGGGCTGTTTATGACGAACCCCGTGTCGCCCTTTTACGCTGATCGGAGATCAAATCGGCATTTTCTCCTCCAGTCATGGAACTAAAATATTTATATATTTTTTTTTTAAATTGTCTACTATAATGAAGTGCACCATAAAACTGTAAAACAGTTGAGATGCTGGTTTAGTGACTGATTTATTTTCTCCACATATATTTTAAGATATAAAAAAAAAAAATCTACAGAACAGTCAACAGATATTTTTGTTTGTTTATTTATTTATTTACCACTTTTGGAATAAAACAGGCATTTTTAATCACCTTTTTTTCGGCCCTTTAAACACCATTAAAAGTTTATAATCAGTAGTGCTGCACAGTTCATAAACTAAATTATTTAATTGCAAAAGGCTGCAATTTATTACAGGTAATATACACATAGTCATACATAATGACTAATATAATAATTTATGTAGAGTTTGTCAATAATTAATGATTCTTTTTCAAATACTTTTGCAGTGGTAAATATTTTCAAACATCATCTTATAGAGATTTGTGTGGTTAGTTCATGTTAGCATGGATAAATGTTTGTGTACAAATTTATTTTTTTTTTTTTACATTTTTAATATTTACATATTGCAGTTACGAAGTTACGATCACAATATGTTGGAAAATAATTACAAGATTTTTTTAATCAAATCGTGCAGCCTTAAATAATCTGAAATTTTAAATGTTCTTATTTTTTATCTTTTCTTATTTGATATTTGTATTTTTATTACCATTATTAAAAACAATTTTGGCCGCCTTTGGGGAGCGGGGGGGGGGAGCGGAGGGGCTCTGGGATAACACCACTTATAAACAGTTGATTTTCTGCACGAGTTATATCTAACTGCATACACATGAAAGTTTATCCTGTTTTGGAAAAAAAAAAAGAAATCCAAATAAGGGAGACGGAGACTGAATTATTATTTTTTTTCTTCCTACAGCTGCTGATGTCATTAAGCATGCAGTAACTGGGCGTGGTTTATTGTCCGGACTCATGTCCGGATCATGGATGACCGCACGACACATTTCAGCTGGCTGCTCTCAACTTATAGCTGTCATAACACACTTGACTCACAGCAGGCCAACACTTGTGTAATATGCACATATGAGTGAGTGTAGTGTGTGTGTGCGTCTGTTGGTCAGACCTGGATCAAGAGCGCCTGTAGCAGCCGTCCAGCCCATGACTGGAGGAATTGCCCCCACCACCGAGCCCACCCACGTGTTGGTGATGCTGAGACGCTTCAGCGGCGTGTAACAGCACGTGTACAGGAAGATGTTCAGGGCCCCAAGAAACCCTGTCAGAGGATTCACAGCCAGGGTTAACAAGGTCACGCCGGGAATCCCACAGGCCAGAGCGAACGATACGGCATGGAGCGGGCTGAGAGAGAGAGAGAGAGAATTAGAGGAAATGATTATTCACATCCCAGACAACTGAAATCAAAACCCAGCATTCGATTTCTCTATTAATATTCAGCTCACTTTATTTCGTCGAATGCATGTACAGGATATAAACTTCACAAAATTAATAAATAATAAACTAAGAAAAACGGAGAGCAGCTGCTGTAATAAGTGTTTCTTTGTGATAAGTGTGTGTGTGTGTGTGTTAAACAGAAACAAAAGGTTCAGACGTGTGCTCGAGATCAAACCTTGCCTAACCACACTTCTACTACTTAGGCACGTCCGCTCTGCCTTTTTTCCCCCCTCCATCTTCTCAAATTGGTAGCAGCCCAGGCCTGGTTTAAATTCATAGTTAAATACTCCATAAATTAAAGGGAGATCCAGATAGAGACCAAAGGAGATAAAAAAATAAAAAGAGAGAGAGAGAAAAAAAAGCATTTTTGGGTTCCACTGCTGGAAACTCCACATAACTGTGATTACTGCAGTTATAACTGTTTAATGTGGTGCGTTTATAAGCGTGTGTGTGTGTGTGTGTGTGTGTGTGTGTGTGTGTGTGTCTGAACAGCGAGAGATCAGTGATCAGTGACAGAAGAAAGACACTACTCTCACTCCTAATTAATTCTATTATTTTGTATAGCGCTTATAACAAGAAACACAGACACAAAACAGCTTTAAAGAAATTAGAAACTAGATTTTTAGATTTGAGAATAAACAGATGGGAAACGGAAAAGGTTTACAGAAACGCAATCATTTAACATTTTCCTGTTAATATTTTTAAAAGAATACACTTTTAAAGAATATATTCTACTCAGTACATCCCTAGTTCCAACCCAGGGATTTTAATGTTAAAATAAAAGGTTAAAATTAAATTATTAATTTTCGTCATTTGCTAAAAATAAACCACAGTGAAATTATAATTATTATACTAGATGTGTCCGTGACTTTGTTCACATAGAATTTAATCGCACTCATAAACGTGCATTTAAAAAAAAAAAGAAAAGGAAAAAAAGCGCAATCTGTTAAATTTTGGAATGTATAAATTTTTTTAAATGATATCTTCTCTTCCCATGGGCCGATTGCGATGAAACAAAGCCTATGTGTTACCTCAAGCTCGGCCAAATACAGCTGTGAAAGCTCATTAAAATTGGTTCAGTAGTTTTTATGTGATGCATTCACAAACAAACAGAAATGCAAAAATTCATTAGATGTGTTCTATTACTAAGTGTTATCTTAAATAATTTTTTCGCAAATATCCTTAACGTACAGACACGACAACCTTACATTTGTATTTTTTTATGTATCGATTTTTGCATATCTCAGTTAGGAATCTGGGGTCAGAGCGCAGGGTCAGGCAGGTCTTGGCAGTGCTGGGGCTTGAACCACCGACCTTCTGATTAGTAATTTTAATCAGTTTCAGTGATGGACAAATCATTATTATAATAAACAGACCAGAAAATGATCCCCACATTTAAAGGAAACACTGAGGTGGTAAATAATAATAAAACTCCAGCACCACAAAGTAAGTTTTCTCCTTTTAACCTTAAACAAAAGCATCGTGTAGAGCCCTGGACTTAATTTACCACTCTGACCAATTTGACTCCATCACCTTTATTATTGAATTAATAAATATTCTCCAAACATCAATAACCGTTCCATTCACAGACATGTCGCCGACACTGGAACCACTCGGGGTCCGGTTGCATTTAACCTCAGACTGAGGATATTCGGCCTTGTGAAGCGCCCATGATGCTGCGTCCTACACACGGATCCAGTTACACCTCCAGCCACAACAATTCTCCAGCTAATCTGATTTGCAGCGTATACTGATGCTCTTTTGTCCTGCACCGAGTCTCACAAACTGTCTTCAATCAGTGCCACGTTATAAATTTTAACACATTTCAGAAAGTCAATAAAACATGCAGTGTGAATGCACTCGATATGCTGAAATGTGTAGTCTTTAATGTTCCTGATCGATGTGTTACTTCACATATGGCAAATATATTCTCACTTCTGTTGGCCAGGAGAAGGAGGAAATGGTTACTCCAAATGGACATTTTGGAAAGATATTAAACCACTTTGAAGAAGTTGGTTAACAAAAGCAAGCCTTTAGAAAGCAGTTTAGCTATTAGCTTTCAACTTTCAAAAACATTTTTCTGTGTACCTCCAGCTCCCTAACGTCACCGCAACCAATCAGGTCACTGCTCAAGCCCTATAGTTCACTATAGGAAATTTAACTAAATGGAAAATACTACTTCTACTAATAATAATAATATTGGTTCTAGCACTTGAAGGCTTCATATTTTGTTGTTTGTTAATGAACATCAATAAAATAACACAGTAAGTTATTAAAATGCTGTACAAAAATGAGTTTCACTGTTGGTCTTTTCATGATCAAGCTTTATACAAATTGACCGTACTCAATGATTTGAGCAAAGTGAAACGCAACATCAAGCCTCAAGAATACACTTTTAAAATGCTTTTGTGTAATGCTTTTACATTATCTTTTATTATTAAAAATAAAATCTATTAATTTTATGAACACACATAATATTTCAATTTATTACATCAAATATACAGTACAAGCATACAGTACCAGTAAAAATTTTCGATACATGTTTAGATTTTTTTTCTACATTCTAGAACAAAGTAAGTAAGTAAGTTAGTAAGTTGTTATTTTATGGCATGAAGATCAGCTGTTCTGGAACAGTTCTTGCAAGAACAGTATTGTCAAGTGCATTTTCAAAACCCAACACTATGATGAAACTGTCTCTCATGAAGACCTTCCCAGGAGAGCAAAACCAAAACTGACCTCTGCTGCAGAGGAGAAGTTCATTTAGAGTCACCAGCCTCAGAAATCACCAATTAACAAACAGC
>JAOVVA010000054.1:5136343-5148327 GCA_028565275.1 Leiocassis micropogon | reverse complement strand
CCTCAGAAATCACCAATTAACAAACAGCACCTCAGATTAGAGCCGTTATAAAGGATTTACAGATCATAAGTAGCAGATATACATCTCAAAATCAATTGTTAAGAGGAGATTATTGCATATTTTGGATGCCTCAGTATTCTTTTTACCTCAGTATTCTCCTCCTTTTTTTTTTTTACCTCAGTATCCTTCATTTCTGATTGGCGAGGAAAAATTGAATAAAACTTTTTTTTTTCAACGCTAACAGGAAAATTACAGATTTTTATTAAATGTGCTGGTTGTGATAATCTGTTAAAAAAATACTGTAACAATAAATGCAAAAGGACTCAGTAAAAAACACTACATCATGTGAAATTATCGATACGGCGAAGTTTCTTTGAAGAGACGTTTATGTGGGATTTTTGAAAGGAGTCTTTGTAACAATCAGAGGTAAAGCTGTAACTAAGTTTGACACTTCGGGCTGTGTTTCATTCCTGACTTCTCCGAAGGATGTGCAAACTTGTGCTTCACTACAGCAAAGTAAACACGAGCAGTCAGTGAATATATGAGCATGGGACACATTACTGCATAATAAAATAGTATCATGATCTGACCGAGTCTGATGTTAAGCCGTGATGAAGGAGGTTTAAGAGTCTCGGCTTGCACGCTGCGGTGTACACGCAAGTTCTTGTGTCACCTCAGATATCAGGGCAAAACTTCAAAGGCTCTGGAAGACATGATGCTCAGAGCCGACGCACCACCCACTTGCTGAAAAGTTTGTTATTTGCCAGAGCGGACGGCTCGCCCCGTGTCAAGGCTAATGGATGTAACGATAGGTATGAGAGGTGACGCTTGTGTTTGCACGGCTGCCTGCGTGAGTGTGGCTCTGTTTGTTTAAGGGTGTTGGCTGTAGGTCTACCCGCTCTCATTATACAAACCGCTGACTGCATGGCTGAAAAACCCAAGAACAAGTTTTAGAAAAAGGAGTAGTCGGAGTAGAAAAAAGGTTACCTCTGATTGTTACAAAGACTCCTTTCAAAAATCCCACATAAACGTCTCTTCAGAGAAACTTCGCCGTATCGATAATTTCACATGATGTAGTGTTTTTTACTGAGTCCTTTTGCATAATATAAATATCATGCAGAAATTAAAGTAATAAAAATGACCCTCAAACACTGCGTGACATGAAGAATCGCTGCTTCTATGTGCTTATTGCGTTGTAAAACTATCCTGAATTTCTCAAATAAGGGTTTCATAAAAGAAGGGAAGGCTTTGTCTAAGGGACAGTAATATAGGATTACCCACGCTGAGATCGATAGACGTTATATTCTTCCAAAATGGTAAAAAAATAAATAAAAAAAACCAGAAAGAAACGTCTCCATCCAGTTCTGTCATTTGTCTCTCTAGAACTTAAGAATTTCCCTTCGACAATTTGAGCGTTCCATTAAACAATCTTAGGCGTCCTTTTGTTTGCGCCTCTAAAAGTTCTAAGCAAGATTGCATCTCCTCTTTCCTTCCACAGTGCATTCTTCTTCTTCTACAGGTTCCTCTCCTTTAGGTCAAACCAGCATACCTATACAAAATCTAACAGTTTATTCTATTGGGAAAACAATTATTCCTCTTGAGGGCGTTTTCACATTATGCACGACCGATTAGCACCGTGCCCAGGAACGATGTCTCTGAAAGAATCTCGGTTGTTGGGTTTCCATATAGAACCTTTAAGAATGCATTCTAGATTCATTGCAGCAACATCAGTCATAACCGACTGGACTTCCACAGATTTAACTTCAAGGAAATATCTCAGGAGAGATGCTGGAGCTTAACTTTTAAGCCCTGAGATTAAGAGACGGCAGTTATCAGCCATCAGCCCGCGTCTTTATCGGCGCTCTGAGAAACGCTTTGTCTAAACGAGGTGAAGTTGGAGGTGTTTCACACAGCTGTTCTGTATCCAAACTACACACACAGCACTCGAGCCTGCTGTCTTTACTGTGAGACAAAAGTCAGCAATGAACGCCTGACAAACACACACACACACACACATAGGAAAGTGAGTCATTTTGAGCATTCTGGAACTATGATCCTACATTGTAAAACATGTTTGCATGGGTATTCATGAACCCCAAACGCAGAGCAGAGGGATTAACGAGCGGTTTGTTTTGGGTTGTTTGGATTCACTTGACTGAGATCTCATGTTGACTGATTAGCTCTTTGTTGTGGAGAGTGACTCAAGCGTGGGTCAGGGGCCTTTCCCTATCAGAATCCATTAACAAACGTGATTAGCAACAAGCAAAGGCTGTTAACCTCGAGTGTGTGTTTACGTGGCTTGACGCCGCCAGCGATAACTTCTGTGAACCAGTGAACTAGCACTGGAAGGGCAGAAATTCTGGTTTGAGTTGACTTCAGTTGTGTGTATATGTCTTTTTTTTCAATAAAACAAAAGCTTTTTGTACATTTATTATCATTTTCATCAGGGCTTCAACAAGCCAACAAAAATTTTCTGTACTGTGACCGCATACAAGATGATCCCTTCCCACCGGCTCGTTGCTCAGCTCTGCCGTTCTTTTGAACTGGATGGGCGCGGCTAATCAGTAGCTCATTTTCATAGACACTGAAACAGCACATGTGCATGAGGAATGGGTTTTACTGTCGGAATAATAAAAATACAGCATCGGCCAACCAATCATCACCAAGACGTCTTGTTTTGATAAAGCGTCTTCATATGAAATATCCAACCTGGTAGATCATAATGTCCAAGCATTACCTAGTTGAAGTTTAGCCCTTGTGACAGGCCATTATGTTATCTGCTAGAGACAACAGCAGGTCGGAGACGGCGCTCTGAACCTGGATCAGGTTCTGCAGGACAGGTGTGTGAGCTGCCGTCAGTGGATAAACGCTGGCGTGCGGCCCCTAATACTGACAGGCTGCACCTTATCCAGACATTACACCACCTGAGGTCTTTAGACTGTAAAAAGAGAAGCTGACGGCAGCAAGCTGACCTTAGCAAATGTGTTCAGACTCATAGTTTATTCACCACCTACTTATTATAATGAGAGCGTTGAGAGAGGGTAAAAAATGACCTTCTTAGCCTTTAAGGACAGATGATGGAAAGAGGGAACAAGAAAAGTGAAATTATTGCGCTTATCATCATGGTTAAGCACGAAGAGATGTACATGATACTGTTCTCTCAATAATTTATTTCTTAAAAGTTAAATGCATAATTTTAACTCTGTCAGCAAGCTTTCAAATTCCCTCATTGAAAAATGTTTTAGTCTGTGCTGCGAGTCACAAATGCACCGCTGTCTTCACTTCCTGATCAGAAGTGAATCTTCGTCCTCTGCTTTTTGGGAACCGAACAGGTGAAACTCTGATGGAGCGAGATCAGGACTATAGAGAAGATGCTTTAACACCTCAAAACAAAGTGTTTGCAGAGTGTCGACGGTGTGGGCAGAAGTGTGCGGACGTGCATCGTCATGTGAGATCACGATGCCCTTGAATAGCACTCTTTTTAAAATCTGAAGCTGAATTAGGCTTCAGCTCTTCAATAAGCGTCTCACTGTAACGAGCACGGTTGATTGTTGAACCCTTTTCCTGATAATGTTCCAATACTTCTGGCCCTGGAGAATCCCAGAAAACTGTAAACGGTGATGAATTTTTCTTAAGATTAACTTTTGAACTCAGTTGGCGATTGAGGATGTTTCTGTTCCATACTCTGCGCTGTTTACTCTCAGGATCGCAGTGATGAATCCGTGTCTCGTCATCAGTAATGACTCTCTTTAAGAAAATTTCACCTTCCTTAGAGTATCGGTCCAAACTTTGTTTGCAGATATACAAATGCTTCTGTTTATGCTTTTCCATGAGTTGTTTCGGTACACCCTCAGACCATTAAAAAAAGTGTAGCATCCATTTTTGCTCGAACCTCAGTTACAAATGAACTGATGTAGAATATTCACACCTGCACTACATTGACTGGGAAGACAGTAGACTTGAACGGAAAGACAGCGCCGATAAGACAGAGTGGGCAACACGAATTTTAATATAACCAGAGTGTGGATAATTTTTGACTGTGTACTGATCTAATGAACGACTGTGTACTGATCTAATGATCTAATGAACGAAAAGAACGTAAAAAGAAGAGTGTACTGTCTGAAATCACCCCAAAGTGAGATTTGAATCAGGTTGGGATACGGCGAGTCTAACAGATGTGGCATATGATTACACCCCGCCCAAAAACATTACATCATAGGATAATGCTGATTAGTTTGAGGAACTGCTGCGATGATTGAGGACAAGAGACAAGGAAAGCTAAATGTGTTAGAAAAGTAAAAACAATAAAAACTGAGTGTGACACTTTAGAAAAACTCACCTTATTTGTCCTCGGACTAACGGCCTGTTTTTCGTCCGATTCATGTTGGAATCAAAGGGAACTTCGAAGTACTGTGGAAAAACAATGAGAAAAATTGGTCAGGACATGATGATTAAGACAGGACATTACAATAAGTAATACAGAAACGTAAAGTTAAGTTTCAATTCAATAAACTAGTTGGCACACACCAAATATCTGTTACTGCCCTTATACACATTTAACACAAGGTAGATTTACGACGCAGCAGTTTGGGAACTCTAGTTCACGTCTGGAAATGCTAGGAAATGCTTTCAATTGTGTTAATTTAGACTTGAATGTCTTAGAAACCATGTCAGCTAAAGTGCTGTCATTTCCTTGACAGGAGCCCTTTATCCTCTGCCAAGGAACAAACAAGAACGCTTCACAAACAAGATACTTATGCTTCGTTGCCAAGACCAAACATCTGTTCCCACCACCATTCAGTCTCACCCCAGTGTACTAGGAGCTTATTGAACTGGCACAAACTGAATCAATGGAAAAAACCGGGATCAATCACACGGTTTGTGTACGGACGCGCCGACGCTGCACTCGCTGTTGGAGCACGCACGGCTACAGAGGCAGACGGTTAATACATGTGTGAACGAGGCTGTCTGTAGTGCATAAGGGGGCGATTATGACGAATAACTACTTATTCCTTTTGTTTTATTGCCTTCTCCTGGGGAGCCTGTTTAAAAGCCACCCCTGGGAAACCACAACGTGTGGCTAAAATGCAAACACATGGGACGTCTGAAGTCAGGAACCAGTTAATCTCGGTGTGCAAGTCCACACCTAATGAACAAAACAGAGTACTTCAACCAGTGAATCCCAGGGTGCATTACTTGAGAATATGAACTATGGCTCGCATAAAAACAACTAATAAACAGAAGACCCACTTTTTTTTTTTTTTAAACACTTTTTCTCTTGGACGACGGAAAGGACGGAATTGACACACAAGAATATGAATCATTCAAGCATAAAAGAAAATCTAACTTAAGTTATGAACCAGTGAGAAACAGGTGCAGATGAGGACAGATGATCAGGCTGGTGATTAGTATACTGCTGATGCTGAATGCTGACTGGTTGGAACAGACAAGAGGGAAAATGAGGTTGCTGCTTACTCAAACAAGTTTTTTCTTTCCAAAATTTGATTTGTCACATACATGGTATGATATGATGTGAAAAGCTTATTCAACTGCCTGTTACCTAAAAAGAAAGATTTCTCTGCGGGAAATAAATTGCTCTGGAGAGTACGATTAAATTAGAAACATTTTTTTTAAATAATAAGAGTAATAAGAATATGAATTAAAAAAAATAGCTGCAATATTTATAAAAGTTACCAGGATAAAATAGAATTAAAACAAGAGTGATATAAAATAAAAAATAAAAAATATCAGTGTGTTAAACAAGAACAAAAAAAGTACAATGTAACACAAATTGTGTTGTATAAAATTAAAAATTCTCACTTAACGTAAGTAATTCCCTTTCGTTTGTCCATGTCTCTCTTCCTGATCTGTACATTCGACTAAAAACGGATCAACTTCTTTAGATTTAAGGTTTGGCACTAATATGCCCATCAGTGCCATAACCATCATCTTCTCATAGATCTCAGGAGAAGTCTCTGCCATAATGCTGTACAGTTGCACCGCATTTTGAGAGCCCGAGTTTAAACCCTGCTGTCTCAACTAATTCTTCTTAAAATTTCTCATTAATATGAGGTCAGACATGGCTGGTTGATGGTGAATGAGAAAAGAGCCACCAGCAAAAACCTGGCTGTTATCACTTGAGTTTGTTGACGGAATCTTTTTCTCCTATTTAAAGGTCACTAGGACTTGCCTGCTTCTCAAAAAAAAAAAAAAAAAAAAAAAAAAAAAAAAAAAAAAAAAAAAAGGAACAATGACAAATCACATCCAAGAGGTAATACTGGAGATTGATGGTTTTTCATTTTCCCCTCAACAGGCTCTGGCAGGACCGTCCAACACGGACCAATGTCATCCGAGATGACTTGGGGAAACTAAAAGTGCAACATCTGCTGTGTAAAAGTGCAGTGTAGGCTCTGCAAAGTTTCAGTTTTATTCTTTCAGTCATTAAAGGCATGGAGCAGGACCACAGCAGCTGTGACCCATGCTGAGGGAGCTCACTTTGAGGGCCGAGGTGTTAACTCTATTTCCTGGGTCAAAAAGCACGTCGAGAGGTCGGAAAAATAAGAATGGGGTGAGGGTTCTGGCTCGGGGCTGATCCTCGGGAGTGCTGGCCAAACTCTAATAATGTCTTTACTTGAAGAGAAAAAGGCTTGAAGCCTGAATGCTGATGTGTCCGTGGTGGTTTTGGAAACGGGACCTAGCCCTAATGGTACGTAAGCATGTGTATTACCAGCATGTGAAATACTTGAGAAAAAGCAATAAATCTGCACTGGGTGGCTTAGCGAACCCAAAAGGCATTAAGTACGGGAAGAAGTACAGACCATCTGACTGTAACATAACTGCCGGGTCCCGAGAACGTACGAAGCTTCCACGCTTGTCTTACTTTTTTCTGCTCTACTGTGTGGTACATGTTTGGTGAAGTGTAAAAGCTGTTTTCGAGCCTGAAAGCCTTCGAAAACAGACCACCACCAGGGATCCCTGGTACTGTGGAAAATGTGCCTCATGCTTGGAAACTATCTGTTCCTGGCACTGCACGACAAGCAACGTGATTGGTTGTCTCATCGCTCCCTGTTTCAGCAGAGAAACGTGTTTAGCAAAGAAAGCAAAACACCTTATTGATGAATTAAAAAACAGGAGGACTGGAGCTGTGTAATCTGCTCACCTCTATGGTGTGAATATTTGCACTGATGGCATTGTGGGGGAAAAAATTCTGTCAACTTGTTTAGTGTAAAATAAATTACAGGTAGAATTATTGCTTGATGCATCCTTTGAACGGGGAGAGGAACAAACAATCATGCACGTAAGATGTTTATCATCAACAAAAAGAGTAAACAAAAAGTCTCCAACATATGAAGAGTTCCGTTCCAGGAGCACGTTCGTAAGTCGGATTCGTTTGTAAGTCTGGCGAAGTGAGTCTTGTACACCTTTGCCACAGATATAAAATGTAAAGTATAAAAATGCTTTTCTTTTGGTTCCGCATGTATGAAGCGAGACTGCACCTCAAAAATCGCGAGGGGAATCCGAGTGATGCAGAAATTTTCCCTGAAATTAAGATTATTTCGACTCATTTCTTCTACACCCACCCCCACACGCACACACATACATACAATATACCAGACTGTGGACATGTTGCACATTCACTTTCACACTGAAACTTTTAGATATAATTGTAAATATTGGTATCTGGTATATCACCACAGTGTCTATTTTTTGTACAATACACATGAGCTACTTCCGCGATTTGTTCGCCTCTATGAATGTTTGTAGAAATTCGTAAGTTAAATGTTTGTAAGCTGGTGACTTTCTGTATATTTCTGCATTTAGCCAGGGGTCCTGTAGGTCATACACATAAAAAAAAACAGTCATCAACACTTACAGTAAGTCATAGTGAGACCATGAGACAAACAGACGATAGGAAACACATCAGCATTTTCTGGATAAACAAGAGAGTTCCACTATTTCTCTGTATATTCGTCTGGACTCAGGCTATAAGAAATGTTAACATGAAAGAAATCGGAAAGTGCAATGAAGCGGTTACTTTATGGACATAGAGGAATGGGAAAGTTCGCATCATATTAGAAAATCTTACCCTTAATTCACCTTAACTGTTATTCAAGTAAAACTTCTACACATTTTATTGAATTCTCGCATGATAACGTGCCATGCATCCAAACACGGCTATTCTTCACTGCTTAATAGAAAATAAAAAGAGTTACGTACTGAAGCGTGCAATTGATCTGATTGCGTCTTTTATCCTACATGAAAGCAACCCACATATTGGACCCAGAATCAGTCCTGGGTGTGGACTCAAATATTTGGATGAAATTCGGGAAAACCGCCCATACTCCTTTGTTCAAAAAATACACTAAAATATAATTGAATGGATAACTTTTTAAAAAGGAAAAAATGTTTTAATCTTATTCATGACTGAATATTACATACGAATTAAGTTAAGATCTACAGACAAGCTATATTTTATTGCAAAGATTGAAAGACTTTTGATCAGAATGGGTTCACAAACCTAATTGATTGATGAATAAACTACTTTAAGATTAGAGGAAGTTCAACATTTAAACAATAAATCAGAAAAACTGGGGAAAAAAAAGAAAACATGTTAAAGTTTCATGACTGTTGGCTGGCAGCAAATGAAAAATGCAACAAAAACCCACAGAAAAGAAAATTTATGAAACTTAAAAAAAAAAACAACAACTCTATCATAGAGACGAGATGCAAGAAAAACAGCTGCTCGAGAATTTGTCCGTTTTCGTGGCCTGACAGAGTCTCTAAGCATCCTGGCATCGAGTCCTCTGACTTTGTCCATTCTCATTTATGCCTTCAATCATTCAAGTGTATGGATCATCTGGTTCAGATCATCACTCACTCAGACTTACTGTCGCTTCCCTTCAAAGCTGTTACACATCTACACGGTTCTCCCAGCGGCAAGGCCTTGAGCTAAGGACTGGTCATTTTTTTTAAGCATATAAGAATATGATATTTACTAAAGCTGGAGACGAAGCGGTGAAGTTCATTTATCTTATTGACTTTCTGCAAGTTCGAAAGGAAACAAGTGTGTGTGCATATGCGGCGGAGCCGTCAGCTTGATGAAAAGCTGATTGATCAATGTGACAAGTGTGAGCCAAGCCGAGACTTATTCTGCTTTCAATTGCGCTCATACACGCAAAGTAAAGAATATCAAAGCGCATGCTGCAGAACGGCCGCACAGCCTGTACACAGTGCAAGCACATACGCAGAGTGGTATTCGTTCACTGTTTTTTCACATCAAATACATCATCACGGGGGGAAAAAAAATTGCTACACAAAGAAAGAAAAAAAGAAATAAAAAAAAAATCAATCATTCATGGAATTCTAAGAGAATCTACCAGATCATAGGTCGCACTAGATCAGGTAGAGCAGCCCACATGGAAAAGCCTGCATTTCTGTTGTTATCTTCTTGGGGAAACCACACAAGGATGCGAATACACAAAGGTCACAACAACTGTGTACGGTCTTATACACTGTGTATTTACCACCTGCAAACAGAGAATACATCAACAGGATCTGGGAACTAAAAGATCTCAACATCAACAGTGGAAACACTTCTCCGACCACACAAAACCAACATCAAATGATCCAAGAATTTAAAATTAAAACAAAAGGAGGAAAAAAGAATCAACAATCTGGAGCTGCAACCAATCAAAATCCAGGTGCGTGGAGCAGTGTCTGGAGTTTCGAGGGTAACAAACAAAACACTTTCCCAAAGTGTTTCAAGGGTTCGCAGCAGACAGCTGGCAGCAAGATCCTGCTCATCTAGACGCAAGAGTGAAACAAGCAAGCCTGAGAGACTTTTACAGCATGTGAATCATGGCACCAGATTGGAGTTCATGACACACAAGAAACTCTGTGGGTGAAGAAAATAGAGTAAATATTATACACTGCCTGACCACAAAATAAAATAAATGTTATAAATTTAGAAAAAGGTCGCCGTTTCTGAAGGGTCTAATTATTGGGCTGCGTAAAGCAAAGAAAACAACTAGGGAGAATTAAAATGAATGGAACTAGCTCAAGTTAAATTATCAAAACCTGGGGAAAAAAACCTGGAAGAATAGAGCTGAACCGTCCACTTGTTGGTGAGAAAAAAGAACAAAAAAAACTTAAATTTGTTAGGCAGCATAAGGTCATGTGGTCTGATGAGTCCAGACTGACCCTATTCCAAAGCAATGGGCACAACGAAGGGAATAAATGGCTTATATGGCAATAAAATGAAGTCGGTTGACGACCTGAATGTACTGAATAATCAGGTCAATCACATCTATGGAGTTTTTGCAAAAGCATTCTGTTTAAGGAAAAGATACTGCAAAGAAAACAAAAGGGTCAACATATGTTAGAATTCTGGGTTGTAACAGTGATTCATTGAACTTGCCCCCTTACAGTCCATATGATAAAAACAAATGGGACATTATCAGTACTCCCAACAACCCTTGCAGACTAGGAGTAGTCAGAAGATGTTCCACAGTCTCACCTTTTCCCAGCACTTCTGACCATTCGATTGTTTACTCATAGTTTTCCCTGGAGCTTGGGAGCGTTCGGCTGTAAACAACCTGGCAGAGGGTCAGCTTGCATGCCGACACGCCTGATTAATGGTTAGGGTGATGTGCTAAACATCCAACGTGTTAACAAGCCAATTACTGGTGTCCAGGAACATGCTATTAGTGAGTCATTGCTAATCGATGTATGTAGCCGCCACCACAGATCAGCTGTGATTAGCATCGCAGAACGAATGTTTTAAGCTAAACAATAGCTGTTAAAGGTAGTAATTATATCAGAAATGTGTATTTCACTGATCTGACATGTTCTTCTGGTTTATTCCTGCTCTTCAACCTCATGTACTCAACAACACATTCCTGAACATGACCCATTTTCTCAGCCTTGCTTTTTGATCTGGTTCCAGTTCCGATGTTTTTTTTCGCCAGACTTGCGCCAGTAAGGACAACATTAGGGTTCGCTTCATGATGACGACACAAGATAGATGAGGGCAGTCTGTGTTCTTCGGGAGCTGGAGCCAAAGGCTTAGCGGAGCCGCTATGGGGTTCACGAGGTTAGGAGACTTGCATGGGAGAAGGGAAGCTGTTCGTCATTCCTAACCTGGACGTCAGCTTAAATCATTTAAGCCATCGTGTAGTTCATGGCCTGATCTGCTTTTCCCAACGAGATTGTTTGCTGGTACTGTAGATAGCGCAAGACAGGCATGATGCATCTATACACTTTGTAGTCTGACAAGTCTCATATCTACATCTCTAAGTGGGATTAATGAATTACATCATTGATCCTTGAACAAAGGTCATGCTTTGTAAGGGTCGGTTATAGCACAGGTTCTCAAACCTGGTTCTAGAGTAACCCCCCTGTCCAGCATATTTAAGTTATCTAAACACTTCAGGTTCAAATGATTAGCTTATTGAACGCATTCCTGAGTTGAAATGGAAGTGTTTGAGAAGGAACTGTGTGGAATGTCAAGATAGCTCATATAGTGGAGTTTGAAACATGGTAGCGGCACCAATTTGCTTAGTAGTACTAAATTTCTTCTGAACTTTTCCTGTAAAAAGCTGTATGCTGCACTAATATAACACACTGAAAGGTTATCTTTGATGCTGCCCCGTCGCTGGTGGGTTGCCACAAATCATAATACTCAGCCACTGCATGCAGTGATGGTAACAACCTCGGTTAGAAAAATGGGAGGGTTGTGTCAGAACGGGCATCTGGTGTAAAACTGTGGTCTATGCATGATGGGTGCATCGCTTTATGCGCATACCTTCTGACCCTGGCATTGCTCAGGAATAGGGTCGATTTGGGCTCAGATCACATGACCTATTTCCTTTGCTCCAAAGTCCAATCTTTACGCTCTCTAGCAAATTCAAGCCCTTTTTCTGATTGGTCCAACTAACATGTGGTTTTCAATTCAATTCAATTCAATTTTATTTGTATAGCGCTTT
>JAOVVA010000054.1:5114770-5135546 GCA_028565275.1 Leiocassis micropogon | reverse complement strand
AGCAGCTTTACACAATCAAAAGAATTATTTAAGTTTGTATGAAATGTGAATGTGTATGAATCAAAATGGTCAGTTTGGTTTTCTTATGGACACACAGCTGTTTAGTCCCAATCCTGTGAGTTCTCATCACATTGTGTGTATGGAAATGCTTTAACTTTCACCATTAAAACACAGCTATGGTTTCGTATTTAGATTTTTTTACCATGCAACTTCAAAGTGTTTAATTGAATCTCCATTCAGGATGTTTTTTCCGATCACATTTCTTACAAGACGTTGACGGTTCAGCACTGTCCTTCCAGGGTTTGATAATGTGTTGAAGGGTTCTTAACCCAGTTTGAGTAACTTAAAATCTCCTTACATGTTTTCCTTGCTTGATGCAGCCCAATGATTTGAGGCAGTGTATAATGCTGAACTATGATCCAGCTATGACTCTACTCGGCTAGCCAGCAATCCAAGAGATGATGTGCGTGATGTTTTGTAGGTCGTTAAAGTTGAAGCCTTGGAAACTGACCCGGTTGTGCAAAGTGTAGAGACGAGAACTCGAGCGCCAATGCATCAGTCTTTGAGTCGACATCTTACTGGCACCGTTCACTATTAGAAGGTAGTTGAACAGCATTGTGGGTAAAACGACAGCCTTTAAACCAAGGATTTTCAGAACATTACTCATTCTTAGAGTATAATAGAGTTCTTCAAGGGCCACAAGAGAGACTTGTACAAGCAATGTGTATACCGAGCTCTTTCCCAAGAGTCGCATGAATCACCGTTCCACTGCTCTCTCAAACAAAACACAGATGCCAATTAGGTGATATCATTATTTTCACTCTCAAGGTAAACACATCCATTGTGCTAAACTGACAAATTCCGAGCTGCGAAAAAAACCCGAGCTGTGTGTGACCGACTCTGATAAGTGTGCTCGTTTTTAATGAGAACATTCCGAACCACTTCCAGATAAGCGTTATGGCTGTGTACACAGGACAAGTTCACGCCCGGGGTTTCGACGGATAAGCTAAATATGCGGTCCCACTTCCCGTTATGAATCTGACATGTAGGCGACGAGGATGTGGTCGGAGATCAGAGTGCTTATAAAAGTGGTGGAAATGGAAGTAGGAAGCTGAAAGCTCGATTCGTTCTATAGGAGAAGCCGTCTCATTTCAGCACCCGTGGAGAGAACGTGATGAGTAAGCACGCATGTTTAGATTATATTGGGATATTGCAGCTGTGTACAGAAAAAAAAAGAAGAAAAAAAGCTCAGGACAAGTTGGAGTGTGGTCTTTTGAAGATAGCGCGGTGAAATCATAGAAAGGAGGTTGTTTGAGAGCAGCGCTACAAAAGAGCCTAAAAGTAAACGGAGACCCTGTAACAGTCCGATCGTCAGGATTTATGTTGAAATTCAGCGAAAAAATACAAATATATACGTTTAGACATCTTATTTATGGAATATTTAAACGAGTATGGTTGTTCTTATCAGCGCCCATTCCATATACGCACCACCCTTTTTTTGGTTTGTGCTGCTAACGTGTGCCGCGTTCACACGAGAGGCTGATGATGGAACCACTTTCGCACTGCAAATGTTACTCTCAATGTGTAATCTTGCTCTTTTCTTCACCCCTTTCCGTTCTTTATCTGCTGTTTTTAGGACATGCTGGGACACGGGTCAGGAGCTGCTGCTTTTTCTGCAAAATCGTATCGCACTTTTTCTAAACGACCACAAAAGTATGGTTCAGGTCCAAGACCCTGTCACGCGTTTGCATTCCGTAATCAGACTCCCAATTCACTCCGGTTGTGTCTGTAGGCCACCTGCGTGCTCGGCGCAGCAGACTGATAACATACACAAACACGCGGCAGACGGGACAAAGACGAGAGATAGCAGGAAAAGACATCTTCAAAGACAAATCCCTGTTGGTGTCTGCCACAAAGAAGGCTGGGTAGCTGGTGATTGAGGGCGACAGGGGAATTTATTTGTTTATTTATTTATTTTTAAAGGTGTGCAAGGCAAGCCCTAAGCACCACCAGCGTTACAGATGTGCATGTCTATTAACTCTTCAGCAGAGTTGAGCAGAGCAGAGCGACATCGCAATAAGATGACTAAAGGAAAGAAAAGGCTGCGTGGAATAAAAAGGAGGAGACTCCCCCTTCATCCTGTCCAGCATTAAGCCAGCAATTATACAGCATGCTCTAATTGTGGTTCCTCCAATCCATATAACAGGCTTCTGAGCTGCAGACCTTGTGGTCCCCTACCCTATTATTAGCTGCGTGCTAATGGATGAGGTACGGGCCCGGTTAAAGATGTGAAGGCTGCTCGAGTGGGGACCTCACATTAACCTACACTACACATACGTGACGTCACGCAAAGGACTCGCATCCGCTTTGAGGGCTTGTAAAACTGTAGAATTTGTATTTTTAGCATTTTTTAAAAAGTAATACAACAAGCACGAGCGGCGACAGATGGAGTCGGCGCAGGTTCGGAAAGGCTTCGAACGTGTTAAGAGTTTCCCGTCATTGTGTGTTCCCTCTCGCACCGTGTGCTGGGACTTAGAGAGCCCCCATGCTCATTTTTCCTCATCTCTCGCTCGAGCGCGGCCCTGTTAGCTCCTCCACCGGGTCCTCGGAGTAAGCGGTCAACCATCTGCCCGTAAAAAGGAGCAAAACGGTTTCCTGTCAGAACGTATGACGGATACAGACAAGCCGAGATGAAATGAGGGAATGACCTGATTGGCCAGAAAGAGTGCAAGACTGAATGAGAAGTAGCATGTGGAATACTTGAATACATCAACATAAATAAGGCAATTTTTTAAATTAATAAATAAATAAATAAAAGATCCCCACCTGGTATTACAGACCACAACATGCTTCAGTACACTTTTTAAATAAATGGCTCGATCATCTCTTAAACAGAATATACAGTATATCATGGGTGTGTTGTATCAAACCAAACATGTCAGAAGAGTATTCAGTCTTAGACTAACAATTAACAAAATAAAGACAAGATACATACATACACACATACATACATACATATACACACACTTATATTAAGGTTACTAGTGAGGTAACTTTAAGATTCTATTTAGATGATTCTTGATTCAACTGGTCTGACAGTAATCACACCTTGTTCTGGCAAGAGAAATTTATTTCAGCTTTTCAAAAATCAACCACAGAGCTGGACAAGTTTGGAAAGCATTTTTTCACAAGATTAAAAGAAAAAAATATATTGCGGTTGCATTAATTGCAAAACTGCGATAATATTAAACATCCTTTGTATTCAAACGTGTTTACTTTGAACAAACACCAAATAACAGCAAAAATGTATTCATTAAGAAAACTGTAAACGATTGACAACCTCTGAATAAATTCCGGACTGTCCATATACCACCTGTAAAAAATTGCAGCTTTTTGTGTGATTAAATAATTGAAAAGATCCATATTGTGATTTTGTCTTTTATGCAATTACTGTAATTGTGCAGCAATAATGTTAACCGATATGGAAAACCATATTGTGATGTGCTGTGGCAAAAAAATAAAAGCCTGTGGGATGTTTTATACAAAAAAAAACAAAAAAAAAACGTCCCAAGCATAACTGCAATATTTAAATATTTGCCCAATGATGCTGGAATCAAACAAAAATAAGCTTATAGAAAAAGTTCAAAAAACTTATTAACAGCCTTCAGACTTGCAGCAAAATAAATGTAGAGGACAGACTTGAAGAAGTTTCACCTCATTACACTTGAACTCCTTTTATCATAATCCAGTAACTGCAGAACACCTGAACCAAAGTTCAAGACAGCTGTGCATATACACCTGATTTACTAAAAACATCACATCAAGACAAAAAGAGGCTTCAAACGCTGTGGAGATGAGTAGCGTTGGCTACTTTGATCTCAGGAATTTTCATAACCATGAAGAAAATCAGTCACCAGGTGAGATGAAGAACTAAAAGGAACTAAGAGGAAAAATGGATGTCACTTCTCAGTGCAGGTGAGGAAAAATGAGCTTTGGATCCACCAAAGAACAAAACCCTGTGGATGAAAAACATTAACTGTAATGATTTCCCAAACTGCTGCTTTTTGATCGGCCAAATCGTCTGTGCGCTTCTACTCGGCTCTGCTGAGCAGTTGGCAAGAAGAGCAGCTGTTCCACGGCGCACAAAAGGCACGGCCACCATCGATCACTGCCACCCGCATTTCCACAACAAAGGACGCGCCGCTAACAAAGTGCTTCCGCTTCCTACACAGGATACGCCTGCCCCTGACTCCCGTCATCTTTTAATCCCAATAAGTGAGGGAGGAGTGTGACTTCTGAAGAACACAGGAACAGGAGAGGCCGAGGTCTGGAAAGCGTATAGCCCCAGACGTGTATATGACAAGGTCACGGCCTGGTGTTGAGCCGTATCAAGTTTACGTTGAGTATCCGACGCACAAAGAAACACTATGATCACTGTGACACAACACTAAGCGGTGTTAATCTGACGAACTATTGGATTGCATTTCTAAAGCTTACTTCCTGACCTGCCAAGATAATAATGGTTCAGCACCATTCGGCCGAGTCACGCCCAAAGTCACGCTCAAGATGACACGTTTTGCTGTTTTTCTGGCTTTCATATATTTAACACGCACAATAACTAGTTACTACACCGTTCCAGGATGGCTAAGAAAGTCCGAGTGCTCTGGCCAAAAGCCGTCACAGTACACAAACTACAAACCACAGAAAACATTTCAGCCGAGTTCGTTCTTTTCCAGATTAATCAGATAATAATGCTAAACCATCAAGACAAGGATTTTTCATCTGGAGTCCACTGTAGTGATGCCAAAAAAGCGCCGTGAACTTAAGTGACAGCAGTGTGCGTCTGATTGAAGTGTTAGCATGTTCTTCAATTATAGCTGTGGGGAGAAAAGGGGAGGAAAAAAAAATGCAATGTTGTAAATATTAGAAAACAAATGATCACGAGTGATGGTCTCATGGTATTAAGAGCTCGTTACACTTCATCAGAAGTATTACACAGAGCTGAGTGGAAAAACGTCGGAAAGTCCAGAGCTTTCCTAATCTTTTAGCGGAGAAGGAAAATCTTAGATATCCATCAAACAAGAGGGAAGAGTCTTAAATAGCACTGAGATGATAACGCTGTTTTTGCTACAGGTGACAAATATTACAGAGAATCACACAGCCTCATGGGAAATACTTCAAATTGTGATTTGCAACTCTTAAAATGACCCTCCACCAGCTTGTCCAATAAATCCTGAATATTGAGATTAATTCCCTAAACCCTGATTGCTCCAACCAGCTGGTTTATTAAGCAATATCACACTCGAGGTCGTGCTGTTGGGCTGAATATTTCTTTATGTGCTTTCAGGAAACTACAGCCGGTTTGCCATGTTTTTATTTCTACAAGTTAAATTCCTAATAAATAAAATGAAATTTCATGTTTTTTTTTTCCTCCACTGTAGTGAAATTGTTCCGAACAGCGACATTTGCGTTACACCTCAAGCCTCAAATGTCCTGCACTTTGTAAAATTATGAGGAAAGATGTTGGATAAACATTACGACTTATCTTCTACACTCATAGCCTGGCAGGATGGAGGTATGAGCAGGACTTTACCACTCTTCATAACAACCCGCACACAGCTTAGACAACCTGAACCTAAAATCTCAACAATCAAAAACAGGGGAAACTGTGTGCGAGACAGGATACACAATATACGAACTGCTGCATTTGACATTGTGATTAATCTTAAACATTCTTAATAAAGATTTTTGTTCTGTGAAAAAGTCTTAACTGCTATAGAGTAAGGATGTCTCAAAAAAGTTTCTTAAAGAAGAAAAAGAACCCACTATAAAAATCAGTAAACAATAATTAGTAAAGCAAAGTCAATAATTGGTATGATGACCCTTTGCTTAAAATAATAGTCTCAGGTATGATTAGTGCAGATTTATAAGGAAATGAGCTGCTTAGTTTTGCTGAACATCCTGTAGAACCAGCCAAAGTCCTTCCCAGCACTTTGTCGCACCTGCTTATTTTTATTGAGCTTCCTTTTTATTTTCTGTTTTTGTCTGGTCTTTTATATAATATGCATTTTTTCCCTGATATTTTCATGTACAGATATTTTCATGTACGATTACCATTTAAGTTTGTACAAAAACTAAAAGTCCCTATGATTTTCAAAGACGTTTCTAAGACTAAAAAAACAATTAAATATAACCCTAGAATGTAGAATTCCAAAATAACGAAGTGTGGTTTTGTTAAGACACTCCTAAAAACTTTGCCATCAAGACTGCCATAACGTAATCAGCTTGACTGGAAAAGTTTAAAATAACTAACCTAAAAAAAGTTCAAGTCTGCCAAATGATGCCGTAAATGTAATGTAAAGAGAAAGAAAAAAAAAACAAAAAAAAAAACACACACTTATGAAACCTCTAACAGCTTGCTAACACTGTTTGGGAGGAAAAAGCCCAAAGGCTGAGCGATGCTTTCCCCCCTCCCATTTAGCTTCGGGAAGATTCACAAACAACTCAGCCCTTAAGTGTAGTGCTCGAGCTTTGCCTAGACTTACAGGCGGGAGTTACTAACAGTGCACACGCAAAGAGGCTTGAGAAAGAATGCTTTTAAAGACACAACAGTACGTGTCACCTCATTTTAGGGTGGACAAGAAAATATGCAACTGCAAAGCTTCAAAGTTTGTTGTCATGAACAAAGACCTTGGGCTAAAATGGTCTTCATAAATAGAGGTTTACTGTATAATATTATATCCAAAAATTTACCAAAGAGCAGTTCGATGAAGCAGACTTTGATTCATGGAGGAAAATTAGAGGATTGAAAAGACGTACTTGAACAAACAATATTATAACCCTTTTTTAAAGTAACAAAATATGCAGCTAAAGAAAATGGATAGTTCAAGCAAATACACAAAGGAAGCTCTTTTTCCTCCGAGAAGGATGATCCAACAAGGCCAAGAGTGAGCTAAATTCTCAGGACCTGGGCCTAGCTTGAACCTTGCGCCTCTAATGCCTTGGAGACATTCTTGCTCGTGGCAAAGCTCCATTTCATTTTTCACCAGTAATGCCCCCTGCTCCAGTGGCTTACGATTAACATTCAGCGCTAGCTTGCAGGCATGGTGCTAACAGAGCTGCTTTTGTTAATTAGCCACGCATCTCAGTAGTAAATAGAGTGTTCCTATTGCCATTGAGTGTCACCTCCATCAGGAGATGGAGGGAGGGTGGTGCACAAAAGAAGGCTCGGTAAACGTCTACCTTTAACCCACTCACAGTTTGAGGGAAAAGCCTGGAACTCACTTTTTTTTTTTTTTAAATAGACTCCTCATGTATGCTCTAGGTTAAATGACTCATATATTTAAGTCAACAAATCCAGTAGGAAACCTACCAAAAGAAAGCTTAGCATCATGGAACAGAAAAGGCCATACCTCCATTTCCATCACATTGATATTTAAGAAGGTAAACACCATAAGGTACACCAGTACCATTTCCAAAAGCTTCATAACTTTTTAACACCTCTGGACTTCAGCTTGATCTAAAGTTCTTTGACACCAAGCATTTCAGGCAAATCTCAGGATTCGTCTTCAGGCACGCACACGGTTTATTTCAATCAGACAAATGAAAAACCATCCTTGGTGTCTCATGAACATACACTAATAACAATGGGGAAAAACTGGGCTATCACAAATCTGCTCACGTTGAGCTTCCCTGTCGGTGTACAACACATTCGCTTTGTAGATCAGATCACAAGGCGTTTCTTTTTTTTTTTGTTGCAGTGCCTGATCCTTGCACAATGTGCCAAGAAACTGAACAAAGAGCTTGGCTTGCGATTTGGTGAGGGGGGGGGGGGGTCGCTGGGTACATGTTTACCTGGCCCCAAGAGACAGAATACGGTCAAGAGATACCCTTGATCAGAGGAACAAAATTCTCCGCTAACTAAGGCAAACAAAGTAAAATCTGAATATTCCTGTTACAACTGCCTCAGAAATGTCAACTATTCCGAGAGACAGAAGTACATATTTTTTATTTTAATGAGAAGATTAAAAGACTATGGTACATCTCTAGAGGGATGTGCACAGCGGAGACCAATATCTTCAGCCTCAGGGGTGGGGAACGGATTAACCCAGGAAGGTGTTAAAAAGGCAAGAATAAAAGGTAGGTTGCTTCAATGGTACATACAATACCGTTCTGAATAAAGGGTTTATCAAGTCTTGTAGAGTACAGTGAAGAAAAAAAAATATATGGATTTAGAATGGATTTTTAAATCCTGATTAAAAGAGCAGAACATCGAGCATGTGCCACCAACTTAGATGGGGACTGCGTTAAAACACATCGAGTTCGTGCAACCACTCATTCATATGACCTGGGTTTTGCTCTGGAGGAGGACAAGCAGTTAGATGGTTGTATCTGTTGAGATCAAGAAAGAAGGAAGAACGCCAAACGCTCCACTTTAGCCATTTCAGCAATTATTGCTAGCTCTGCTTTGTGCGTTCAGACAGCCATAAAAATCGGGGTCACTTCAGGCTGGTTATGTGAATGCAGCCTATCTAGTAAGTCATATGCCAAGAAGGCACCATTTTCACTAGTCACCTCAGGCTCTTCTTTGGCCCCGGTAAAGAGCTGAAAGTATTGATAGGTTCCTTGGAAGGTAGAAGCTTGCAGCTGATGTGACTCGTTTCAAAGCTTTCCAAGCCACAAATAATAAAACATAACAGAACCGTTCAGGAATCTCGCAAACATTTGCAAGGTTCTTTAGATCTATGAAATCTGGGCCTTTCATCTTTATCCCTATGTGCTCTGTTCTCCGTAAAAATCAAACAGGTAGTGATGTCCTTTACTTCCTCCTTGACAAATCTTTAACTGGGAGGGGTCTGGGTAAACAAAGCCCAGTGATGAGAGTAAAGAGACACCTCTCATGCAAAGGCGCAATCCAAACACCTTTGATCATGAAAAGACACGGCACACGCCTTCAACCTTGGAGTCCGAAAAGAAAAGGATTAGCGAGACACGTCTTTTGTCTGGTTTGCCGAAGACAAAAAAACTAAAGAGATGCAAACAAGGGCGCTAACTTCAAACTTGTACAGCAAAACGGGTTTTAGAGTTTGAATCTAACAAGTGCTCCAAGAGCCTGGAGAACCCAGGGGGGGACAGAACAGCTTTTAGATAATAAAGACTACAATCGGTCATGAGTCAAAGAAACAAACTTGACATCAAGAAACCTGTATGAAGTCTTAAGCGTTCACATTAGCCTTCTGCTTGACCAATCATGTAACCAGATGTCAAACAATTGCATCCAATTTTTGTTTTCTTCCAAAAGGCGATCTCAGGTCACAGCACTGGATAAATACCCAGCGGCATATAGATGTAAGGGTGCATTCGTTTACAAGCCGATGACCTTTTTGTGACCCTGGCATGCAAAAGACTAAAAATTTTAATCAAGAAAATGTTCACAGGCTGCAATATACATGAGATATTGCTGTGATATTTCCCGGACGTGATCCGTGCTATAATTACATCTTCTCAGATTTGCCCCACCGAGGCGATGCAGCTACAGGCAAATCTATGTCATTGTACATATTAGGGATCTAGTTGATATTTTATTCATGCACACGTATTGAGCAGAACAATGTTATTCCTGAAGCATAGGGACTTACTGTACGGACAGTATTGTTCCCCGAGTGACTGTAAGGTGTGCAGGTTTCTTTCCAATATGATAAAAGGGGGAAAGGGTCAAAGATGATGTCCCTGACTTTAACCTTGACTCGTTCAAAATAAAATCAAGTCAAATGTACCAGTCTCAGTCGATACCATAACTTAAAAGCTGAAGAGGCCAATGTCAAAATATTTTCTGCATGCGAAATTTGATGTCACAGACAGAAAGGATTCAGTTGCAGACTATTAGAGAGCGCAGGGGACCCGTATGGAGACAGCAGCATAATGCGCCTCCGTGTCAAGTTTGACACAGATTGCTGCCGAGAGATTTCTGCCACCAAATCTTACAAAAGAAAAAAATATATTAAATATTAAACAGCCCCATCTGATTAAATATTAATTTGTATCCAAAATCTAGGAAATTCTCACACCATACAGGGTCTTTCTTAGTCCACGGTGCCAAATGATGAGAGGAAACCTGTCTTTTAATGCCACATATAATTGGGTTCAGGCGTAAGCAGAAACTGCAAAGCCAGTTCTCTGAAAACAGTCCTGCCAAAAGGTCAGCTCTTCTAAATGTAGCTCAGTGTAAAGGCAAGCCCAGTGAAACAAGCACACTTATCCATGGAGATACAGCCTTTATACACTGCCTGAACGAAAATAAAAAGGGCATCACTTCTTAAGGGTAAAATTATTGGCCAGCATCAATTATTGAAATCAATTAAGGAGATTTAAAATAACTGGAATTGGGTTAAGTACTGTCCAACACATTAAAACCTGTAGGGACTGTATGGAACCTTCAACTTCTAGGAAGAAATGTGGTAAAACCATGGATGGGGATCACTTAAAGACTTAGATGTGATTTCTCCTGTCAGTTTTTTTTATCCACGCATCCTTACTATGTTTAATAGTGAAAGAAGAGCATTTCCACCTGCAAAGTGTGATGAGAATTTACAGGATTGGGTCTAAACAGCCATAAGAAAACCATTTGTTAGTGAGATTAATCCGGAAGAAAAAAAAAACTTCCATTTGCTAGGGACCCATTTCCATTTTCACTCATTCACTGGACACACTGACCTCCGTAATCAAAGCTACAGCCGGTCAACTGAATCTTGGAACGTACACTTTATTTCTTTTTTTGATCGTGTTAATGATCAAGGGTCCATTTCTGGGAAGGAAATATGTAGAACATTTAAGAGTTTAATTTAATATTTGATCTCTAGAAGGGGGAAACAAATGTTGAATCTTGTTGAAACAAAAACAGGAATGGAAAATTGATCACACGTAAAGTACAGCTATAGTACTGTCCAGCAGAGCAATGCTGCCATGGAATTTTCATACCACTTGAAAGCATATTGCTCTGGATCTCACTGTGGCATGGGCAAAGAATGGCACATTTTCATGGCTTTGAGAGGGGAAAAAAATGCTCTGTGATACAATCTGGGGAAGTGTGGCATCTAGTTACAACTGATGTGCCTTCCATACCCAAAAGAAGACAACTCAAAGATCACAGATGAACATGGTGAGAGGAGAATGAGCTTTAACCTGAAATGGGTCCAAGATGCCAGGGTTCTTTTCAAATAAAAGAAACCAAAAAAAATTTAGGCCAAAAAATTGCTTTAAGTCGAAAAATCATGTATAGATTTGGATCACAACTCAATGCAACATTAGAGAAGAAAAAGAAAAAAGGAAAAAAAAAAAAAACATTAAAGCTGTTCAACAGTTGGCCAATTTTCAGCACCGCACCAAGGTCCTAAATGTAAAATCATTAACTTGTCACACACAATAAACATGAAATAATGTACATTTAACTGCAGCAAAAAAACAAAAACAGCTTGTCTGATTTATTAAAATTGTACTTCGTCCCCAACAGTCTCTGGTGACAAACGAACAAACAATTAATGAAAATTACAGTATTAAAAATTACATCTTAAAAAATGTCAGTGATATAAAAGTGCTTTAGTCCAGCAACACAATTCTTGTTTACGTCCCAAGACCCATATTTGAGGGCCAAATACGGAGAATTAAAAATGAATAGGAGTAACATGAAGGCGACTAGCAGTCTGCTGTGTATGACGAGTGAGATCGAGTAAGAGATGCTTGTCAGCATAGACAATTCTCATGAGACGCTAAACTTCTGTTTTTCTAGCTATTTGAAACCCCAAAGAAAAAATACTCCAGATGTCAATGAACTAAAAAAAAAAAAAAAAAAACTGGAACAAGACAAATAATGCCAAAGGGTGTGTTCTTGTCAAGCCTCTTTTCAGCAGTATGGTCAAAACAAAGTAAAAGTTCATAAGAGACAGAGTTACAGGAATATAATTAAACATGTGTCAGAATGAAAAGCAAATGACCTGTCAACTTCTTTCAAATAAAATCAATCATGCTTTAGTATTTAATTAATAGCAAGGCGCTGTGGCAAGCGGTACCTACTAATCATTAAACAAAACAGGAATTACACCGACCATGAATCAATTCAAAGTGTGATTCGATACACTTCTCCTCCGTGGCAGGCTTTCATATTTGCATCATAACGGTGCCGAGTGCTTCCTGAGTCACACACACTAAAGGTGGGGTCGCTTGAGGGGAGTTTAAGGCATCTTATCTCACTGGGGAATTTCCAGACAAATTCCATTTCCAACTGTAAACGTGCCAATTAAAACTATGGATGTGGGAATACCGATGAGTAATGGATTCATTCAAAAGATTCATTTAGAAATAAAGTGTCTGAAAGGGAATCTTTCTTTCCTAGTCAAGCCTAGCTAAACATGACAGCTGATGCACCATTGTGTTCTAGGTGTTGCATAGGTCAAGTCATTAAGATGGATAGATTAAAAATAATAATAATCTGCATATTAATAATAAAAATAATAAGGAGGATTAGGCCACCAAGTTCTGACTTCTTTTCTCAACATTCTGAGAAAACAAAAAAGGTCAGACTTCTGAGGGAAAAAGTCAGTATATTAAGAAATAGTCAGAATTCCGAGGTGAAGAAAAGACAATTCTGTCAATTCTGTGGTCAATGTCAGAATTCTGAGAAAAAGTAATAATATTGAGAAGTAGTCAGAATTCTGAGTGTGAATAAAGTCAGAATTCTAAGAAGGGGGAAAAAGTCAGAATTCTAAGGAGGGGAAAGTTAGAATTCTGAGGGGAAGAAAAGTCAGAATTCTGAGAAAAATTAATAATAGTGAGAAGTAGTCAGAATTCTGAGAGGGGAAAAACTGACAGAATTCTGGAGGGGCGGGGGTGGGGAGTCAGAATTCTGAGGGGAAGAAAAGTCAGAATTCTGAGAAAAAGTAATAATAGTGAGAAGTAGTCAGAATTCTGAGAGGGGAAAAACTGACAGAATTCTGGAGGGGCGGGGGTGGGGAGTCAGAATTCTGAGGGGAAGAAAAGTCAGAATTCTGAGAAAAAGTAATAATAGTGAGAAGTAGTCAGAATTTTGAGTGTGAAAAAAGTCAGAATTCTGAAGGGGAAAAAAAGTCAATTCTAAGGGGGAAAAAGTCAGAATTCTGTGGCAAAAAAAAAAAATCTGATTTCTGAGTAGAAGTCATATTATCCAGACAAGTTGTCTTTTTATTTTCAATTTAAAGAAAAAAAGTCAGAATTTTGAGATTAGCGTCTGAATAAATCTTTTATGGTGGCCCTAATCCTCTTCAGTAGACAGATTAATGTAATGTAAGGATATTTAATAATTTCCCTCATGGGATCAATAAAGTCTATCCTGTTTGTCATTAACCATGATAGTATAAAAAGGTTTCATGCTAAATCATTTGAAACCAACATGGCTCCGTACATGCGTTACAATTTCATACAACGCATCAGTGTCAAAATATTTTTTAACTGAAAATCATGTGTACTTAGGCAGCCTGGAACAACACAGGAAATGTCCATCATGAGCATACTGCGAACAGTGAATACTGAGCCGTTTCAGCACATTCGCATTTATTACCTACACTGAATACTCTGTCAATATTTGCACATAAGGAAGGACAACATTGAAAGAATTTAGACTTGTTTGCAACACCTGCACGAGAGAGACGAGCTGTCAGTGACATAACGCTTCCGTGTCATCGGTGAAGCTTTCGTGATCTCAGTGACTGACAAACCTGGGAAAACCTATAGTCGCTTTGCATTCTGGTGTTGACTACGTCTTAACCTGCGATGACAAGTTCAATCAATAACGACTTGCTGCGTGCGTCTCACAGCTGCGTGAACACAAAAAATCCCAGTGTTGAAGCAAGCAAACACTGCATGAAAGCCTGTAGTTGTGCCTTAGGTTGTAGAGGGTGTATCATGCATACATCCTGCTTGGGTTAGGAGAAGGATAAAAGAGAGGTGAAAAGGTAAAGAAAAAAGTGGAGTCAAGCCTTGGTTTTCTTGGTGTGCTGTTGGTTTTCCAACAATCTCTTATTTATGCATTTTAAAAATATAATAATCTTAAATATAAATGCTAGGAAATTGCAGGGAAATTGTGCTGCAAAGGCTGACTCAAGTAGGTAACTCATGACACAGCAAAACACTTTGCAAGCATTGCATGACTTTTTTTAGAACAAATTCTAGCCTGTCCTATCAAATACCAGCAACCAAACAGGGAGGGTGATGACACGGTTCCTATGAGACACGAGAAGCCTCACGCACTCACGCAATATCAGCTGAACATGCCTGGTGTGTAAGGAGGACGGTAACAGACCTGTTCTGTATCAGAAGCCAGCTAATATTTAGCAATGTTTAGATTGGCAAGACTAAAAAGAAGGCAGCCGTCCATCCCACCCTGATAGCAGAGCTAATCCTTGTGGCTATGGCATCTTTGGGATTCAGAAATTCAAATAATTAGGTCGTTTTCAGACCTACCCATAGTCGGAATATGATTACAATACGATAATTATAATAAATACATATTATATTTTTGGTATTTTGGTAAGAGCAAAGGAATTTTGCCTGGGGGTATGAATTCACTTTGTTCTTTGGCTATTTTTATACCTCATAGCTCTGTTTAGAAATTCATAACGAAAAAAAAAAAAAACTAAAGTTATCCAGAAGTACACTGTTTGGTTCACTACCTGTAAACTACACTGGAGACTCAAAGCACACGGAGCCCACTTTGCTCAGGCTGTTAAAGACAGGTTGTTTTGATCTGCACCTGGATGGGCGGCCTGTGTTCTTACCTGCCTAACACAAAGGAGATGAAATATTGCATATGGGAAAGAACACTTAGGAGGATAAAAGTCAACAAAACTTGAGATACTTAAACAGTCTAATTTCCAATAGGAAACTGCCAGGGGTAGCTTAGTGGTTAAGGCATTGGACTGCTGATCGGAAGGTCCCAGGTTGAAACTCCAGCACCACCAAGTTAGCACTGTTGGGCCCTTAAGCAAGGCCCTTAACACTCAACTGTATATAATGTAAGTTGCTCTGCATAAGGGCATCAGTCAAATGCCATAAATGTAAATGGAATCAGGGATAGCTCATTGGTTAAGGCATTGGACTACTGGTCTCGGGTCCAAACCCCACCACCAAGCTACCACTGCTGGGGACTTGAACAAGGCCCTTAACAGATGTATAATGAGATAAAATCTAAGTCACTTTGGATGAGGTCATCTGCCAAATGCCGTAAATGTAAATAAAATCTGAGGTAGGGTTACGTACAGAATGGGCGAAATGCTCTAGTTTGAACCTAACACCATAACTGTTGGTAGCACCCTGGTAGACCCTTTCGGTGTACATAGAGCAGTGTCATTTTTGATTTAGTCCAGGTTGTGTTCTTTAGAAGTCCCTCCAAAAGTAAAACCCTGAAATTACTTGAGTATGCTACATGGAACATTATCTGCAACAGACATACAGTATGAGTGGTGGTGTTTCGATTATTGCTCCTTTTTTCTTCGAGTTGCCATAGTGGACCATTTGTCTACATCTAATACTGTCTACCAAATCTTTCCTTGTCACGCCAATCTCATTACATCCATAAACCTCCATCTCTAACATTCTCCTCCCGTAGACCCCTTATCCCTCCTTTGCACACGCTGACTGCTCCTTTCAATATTTCAAAACCACATTTCATAAAAATCCAACAATTCTTATTTTCTTTCGCCCAGTTATTTGGAAATTTGAATAGAAACATGTCTCATGAGACTATTTGTACTGGAATACTTCTTGGTAAATGGCCACTTTTGGTGCAACCTGCAACTACCCATGAGACATCAATCAACACGTAGTGTGTGTAATACTTAGAGCTGCAGAAAGCTTGTGCGCATACTGGTGCAGAGATCCCAAACTGAATTTCCATAATATGGCGAAAGCCTTAACCTCCAGCTGGTAATTGTACAGCAAACATGGGGAAAAAATGCATGAACAGAAACAGACTGTACTTCTTCCCTACTTTCTCAGTCATTAGGAAATATCAGAGAAACACACGCCATCATTCAGTGGCTGTGTTCTCTTACACCATCACTGGAAGTTTCTAGACAGGGTTCCACTTAAAAAAGAAACCACAACATTGCGGTGTAGCTCCAGCCCATTCCCAGAGGGTGTTATAGCAGCTTACATCCCCTCAGCAGGCATGCGTGTATGGGTCTTTGCTTACCATGTTGAGTGATGACGACGAACGCACGCACACTAACGTGACTCATGAGATACCGTGACTGATTAGCAGTATTTCAGCACCCTTAACAGGCAAGACGCATGTCAAGAAAGCACCAGTTACTTAGCTGGTTGTCACAAGTACAATGCCCGAGTACTCATCAACTGTTAAAGGCGTACACAAGGGAGGGATGACATGGACACTGCTATCAAGCCAGAGGTAAGCAGTAAGGGGTTGGAGTCACCAGAAATCACGCCCGATACAATATTACGATAGCTAGGTGCCGAGACGATTTCTTTTGTGATGCTCTAGGTGTCACAATTTTTTATATATCCTGATTATTTTTTTTTGTTGTGTCGTATAGAATGCCCAGACCCGAGACAATGGTCGGGACAATAAAATTTTTGCATGTATCCTTCTGGTCTGTGCTTTGTCCTGGTCGTGGGACAAACTCCCTCTTGACATTAGGAAGAAATATTACTGACAAAGTTCAAGCCTCAGGACATCCAATGAACCCCAACCACATTATCCCAACAATCCAGAAGACAGTGTGCATGTCTGATACACATCCAGATAAAGTATAATTTAGTATACTCTGCTGTTGCTGTGCTTTATTTGCTTTAACGTGTGTAACATTCCTCGACTAGGCGTGTCCCTGGTTGCGGCAAACAAGAAAGATGGGTAAAAAAAAAAAAAGGCGCCACATCAAGTAGTGTCTCCTTCCACCTTGTCATTTATTTTAGCCTTCGGACATGTAAATACAGCACACAGACTGGGTAAGGTGCGGTCATTTACCCTACGCTCAGGTGAAGATCTGTCTAGCTGAGCACACTGGATGTTTCATGACATCGTAGTGCACATCAAAGAGCGCCCGAGTCGCTGTGCAGCAGGTGATGGGGTGTCGCTCGGCGAGTGCCGAGTCTCTGTGTATGTAATTATGCACTCTTGCCCAAAACAAAAAGGAACAAAAACAACTTTTTAGCAGCAGGCACTGAAAGCAATCCCAAAGCATACTAGCCTTAAGGCAAGAACTAAATATCCCCTCTTTTATCCTGGCACTTTAATGACTGTTAAATAAATTAACAACATAAATATTTCTATGCCGTTATACACCACACATTTTAATGTGCCTGTAAGAACGATTAAGCACTATTCTAGAAATGCGATTAAAAGTAACTTCTCAGAGATCCGATGAAGCAGTATCGAAAGAATAGAGATAAAGGAACACACAAGGTCAGAGTCTAATCCCGCACGTGTGGAGTGAAACTTCGCCGCAAATGCTACTTGCTGACCACAAGAAAGCCGTCCTCAAATCCTATACGTCTAGATCGGATGACTTCAAACATCATGCACGGCCTATTAGTCCGGAGATCCGCCATCCTTGAGAAGGCCATGGAGAGAATTAAGCGCAGCTAATTAAAATCCTTGGAAACTAAGATCCTGTCCAGTTGTTTGCTTGGGGATGGAGATGACAGCTCAGACTGACTTGGACTTTACATGTAAACTATCAGTTTGTTTAAATATATAGTCACTGTATTTAATATTCCGCATTTGTTAATTGTCAGTGCTGTGCGTACTGTTCGTTCTCAATCAGAATTTCAAACAAACCTCAAAACATGACATGTGACCCCTGTGGGGGGTGTATGTTCAGTTCTCACAGATCTTAGAACTTCGCTCCATGAGTTCCATACAAACATATGGGAACATAGAGTTGAAATAATAATTTAATATTCTTGTATCAATTAAAACTGTAAGTGTATGCTCCTTCTTCACACTTGACTCTAAATGCATTTTCCTTCCAATTTGTTTTTAATAATTTGTTCAAAACACAAGCAAAGTGAATGTACAGCCAGATTCGTTGTTGTAAAAGCTAGTAGTTGTAGTAAAGCTTTTCTTTAAAAAAAAAAGGGTTTTGTAAACACTAATATAATTTCCTTTTATAATAAATAAATAAATAAAATAAAGTGTGTGTAATCTGGCTTTATTACTAACTAGATGCGCACGCAACTTTGTTCGTATGGAATTTAATCACACACTCATAAGTGCATATTAAAAAATTACCTAAAGCTCGGCCAACCTGTGAAAACCACATTAAAATTCGTTCAGTAGTTTTTATGTGATGCGTGCACAAACAAACAGACAGACGAAAATTCCAAAAACTTACATCCTCCCCAAAAATTATTTTCTTACAACGCCAACTTTAAAGTTTTATTATATATATGGAATATTT
The DNA here is from genome assembly GCA_028565275.1 of Leiocassis micropogon. Taxonomy (NCBI): domain Eukaryota; kingdom Metazoa; phylum Chordata; class Actinopteri; order Siluriformes; family Bagridae; genus Leiocassis; species Leiocassis micropogon. The sequence continues at coordinate 5,117,100 of JAOVVA010000054.1, read as the reverse complement.
TCCCAAGTATCAATATTGACTCTTGATCTTGGCAGTGCCTTAGCATGTCTGTGTCTTTAGGCTCTAGTAGACAGATGTGCTTTTCATGTATGCAAGGTGATTTGAATACAAGCGTCTTCCAAATGTTATTAAAATGTCTCTTTTATACTTGGAGTTGGATTTATAGAAGTCAGACACAATACTAAGGATATTCCTGAGCATCAACAACGTCCGTGTGGTATTCCTGAGTCAAAAAAAAGGAATGATAGGAAAATGGCTGCAACATAACAGAAGAGTACATTTGGAGAATGAAAAAATGGAAAGGACCTGCCAAAATCTAAGAGACGTCCTGATCCTGCTTGGCGTTTCTGCGCTTTAGAGCGATCACCTTGTGCTGCTGTCCTACAGGGACACCCTAATGATTTACACGTCCTAAAAACATCAGCATTGAACCTCACCTGCGTGCTGCTGACGTCTCCAAGATCCCTCACTATAATCTATGTGTTCGTCATAGAACTTATTCAACAATCTGCTCATAGTCAACATCCTTTAACACACTCTATATGGTTGTGCAAAACATACACACTTGTATTAATGATTTACAATCGTATGATCCAAGGTCACTCAGGAGATGATCTGGTTTCTTTTCTTTTAGTAAGCTTGCTCTGAAACTCTCTCCCTCATGTTATGTCAGAGAAACTTTCCTTCCCAAGAAGAAGAGAAGTTACAACTGTTAAAACCTCTATGCAGGTAAAATTGAATAGAATACGCTTATTTACATGAATTCTACTGTTTTAATGTTCTTCAGTGTCTCAGCATCTGTGCTACTTTGCTTTTTTTTCTTCCTTTAATCCCCAAAATACTGGCAAGTAATTACAACCACAGCATTTTTATTGAAATTCAGCTCAACCTGAAGCCCTGAAGCCAGGGTGGATTCGACATCACAGGTGGCAGGTAAGTCTATCTGATATACATAATATTGTACAGACATCATACCTGGGGTAAACACGTTCGCCTGCATGCGACTTGTGTCGGCTGCGAGCCACATCCAACTTCCTGAAATGGAAATTTCGCCCGTCTCTGCATTTTATTGACATTTCTGTCATACCAGACACTTATTTACATACCTGTACGTTTAACATACATTTCACTTGTCAACTTTGACGCTGTACAGGTCCCCACTTAACTGGAGATTCTGTTTGGATTTGTTGGAAATTAAATAAAAAAATTTACACTGCGATACCATAACGCACATATGCCGAGGTTTTTCATTATTGAGTCAGGAAATATACAAGGATCCTAGAATTCAAGTACTCTTTCACTCATTCTCTATACCGCATATCCTGTACAGGGTCATGGGAAGCCTGCAGCCTATCCAAGGGGACTTGGGGTACTAGGCAGGGTACACCCTGGACAGAGTACCAATCTACTAAAGGGCACACAAGCACTCACTGTGGGCAATTTTGAAATGACAAAGTTAAAATCTGCATGTCTTTGGACTGAGGCAGGAAACCTATCACGCACTGGGAGAACATGTAAAGTCCACATACACAGACCCGAGGGGGAAATCGAATCCTCTACCCTGGAGGTGCGAGGCCACAGTGCTAACAACTACACCAACGTGCAACCGGTTTGAAGAAGAATTATCAGATTATTTCAAACTTATGTATACCACAATCATGGTTGAATTCTTTATGGATTCATTTTATGATGCACATTTTTGAGTGAGTGAGTGCACATTTTTTCTGCCTCATTAAACCCAGGGATAGTCGTAGCAACTACCACAAGCTGATGCAAACTAATACATTTTTTTATAAATCGCTAAAAATTTAACTGTTGATTTACACTATACTAGACTTCATTAAGCTGTAGATTATGATACATCAGGTATGCCATCTTATACTAATTATCCCCTCTGCTGTAACAAACTTAACAGAAAAACAGAACTCTGGGTCAAATGGACTGAAATTCCCAGAAACAGCCTCCAATAATGAAAGATGAGTCCATATTAAACACTTAAATACCTCCTTGTGTTATACTAAACTTGCAGAGATGCTATATTAGATGTGAATGTAACTCATTAGTCTTGCAGATGTTTCACAAATAAATAAGTCAATAATGAATTAAACAAAAAAATTAATTACTTTTCAAATTTATATTTAAATTTCATTTATAGTCAGATAATGACAAGACATAAGTAAAATAATAATAATTATAATTTCTGGCAAATTGCTGTAGTGTAATAGAAATAAAGCACCTTTACACAGATGTTAGAGATGGAGTTACGCATTGCGTTTCTTTAGTGGGGCAAATCAAAGTATCTAATAATAAAAGAAAAAAAAGTATATATA
>JAOVVA010000054.1:5082350-5101912 GCA_028565275.1 Leiocassis micropogon | reverse complement strand
AAAGACAGACAGACATGTACAGTACGTGGGCTTCAACCTGAAATAATAATATCACTGATTACATTAAAGCTGATCAGCTTTCTTTTTAGCTTTAACCCTTTAACTATTTCTACAAACTCTTTCCCCATCAATGATGTGTACTTATGCTAGTAAGTTATAAAAGTAACACAAATGGTAATTTAAAAAAAATTAACATAAAAATAAAACATATCCAGAAGGCAATTCTAAGCAACTTTTATGCCATATGTGTAAATAATGTTATACAGTATGGAGTGCTCAGGTAGACTGCAAAATCTTTAATAGCTCAATATTTACAGCTAGAGTTTTGATGCAATTGATAAAACACCTAAGAAACATTTTAAAACAGACATTTTCATTGTCATAAGTGGGGCTAAAATTAGATTTTCAGAGCTTTTTGTTGCATCCAGGCACGAATGAAACCCATTCCCGAACATAATAGCACTCTGTACTCTTCCGTCCGGCGCGGCCCGCGCACACCACTTTAGAATTATAAGTGCAGGGTTAAGTGAAATTTCTATGAAACGCATAACACCAAGGCAACATTCAGACACCCTGGTATAGGCTTTTAAACAGCCATTAGTCACCAGGGAAACGAAACGAATGCCCATTTCCAACTCCAGGCCATCAGGTTTCTGAGGTGTGCAGCTATAAAGCCTATTGTGTGATGAAGGAGTGTGATAATAGAATGAGATGCTTCAGCAGAAGAGGACTAAAGATGAGCAGAGGTCATAAACTAAGACATGCCTTCACATCATAAGTCCTTATCACGGAGACAATGCAAGCAGCAGATGGATGCATTGTGAAAGATGGGACTGTAGAACAATACGGCGGATCCGAGAACGTCTGCTCGACATCCCTCGCCATGGTGGTCCCGTCATGCGGCTCGTTCATTACATTATCTTGAAAAACGACAGTAAATACTTCTCTGTGTGTTTGTAAGTGCGTATGTGTGTGTTAAGGGGTTAATGTGTTCAGCTACATTTGAGCATAGCTATGTGAAGCATAAATGTACAATATCGGTAATGACCCAAAGTAAATACGCTGTACGTATATGTATGTTTTAACTATCTACTTGTATTTGTAAGTGCAGTCGTTTCAATATGTTGATAAAATTTACAAAAAAATTAATAACTGAAAATATATTAACAGTACAGTTTATTTTTTTATTCCTGTATTTGAGCTATTGTATCCTTTTTCAATTAATGACAATATGCAAATAGCACAATAGATCAAAAACAAAAATATATTATTTTGCATAATACAGAAATTACAAAAAATATTAAACCTATTAGTTAATATTTAATAATTATTTATTTTTTCAATTTATACTTTTTCCAATTAGAATGTATTTATTTAGTCATTATGAATGATTATTTTAGATTTTTTAAAAATTCATTATTATATTACATTTATTAAAATAAGGATAATTTAATAAGGATGTATTTAATAGTGGTAAATTCAAAGCACTTACATACAGTTAGTCACTCTGGATAAGAGCGTCTGCCAAATCCATAAAAGTAAATGTACTAAATATAGGTGTGACTTTAAGACAGATGAAGTGTGTTGCAATTTGGCTCATAAAAAAGTAATTCTAAGCAAAGATATTACCTTTTTTTCTTGGGCTTTGTCGCTTTGATCCTAGTCATCATATTGTTTGATCTGCAAGATTTGGCACAGGCTTTATGTAACCAGGGTTGGGACCGGCACTGCATACGTAAGGTCATGTTGTCTTGCCCAAGGACCCAACAGTGGAGACAAGGCAGTGGCGGGATTCAAACCCCTGACCATCCAAACAACCCTCAAGACCCTTAGCCTCCTGAGCCACCCCTGCATCAGAAAACATATTACCGGTAACCTGTATAATGCTTCTAGCATGAATTCTTAAATAATTGATGGAAGTCATATGTACAGTATGCTTTACATTTTTTTTTTCTCATCAAAAAAAAAAATTGTTTTATTGTTTCATTCTGGAGAGATTTTTTTAAATACTGTTAAAAACAATTAATATGCCATAGTTAAGGAAGTAACTATTAACAATTGTTAACTATTTGTTACATTTTACAGCTATGTTGGTGTAAAATATACATGTACATCATTTTTTCAGCTTCACTGCCTGAGTGAGACACTAAGGTAAATCCAGCAGCAGCTCAGCAGCTTCAATGTGTGTTTTCACTTTAAAATTGCGGAATGAGTCGCAATAAAAGATGAAAAAACAAAATCCTTGCCATTTTCCTTGCAAAAGCGCTTGTTAGCGGGACTGATGTTCAAATGCATGCTTAAATTCTTTACAGTTGGCTGAGTTGCTGTGAAATTGGTTCAGTGCAAAAAGTAAAAAAGAGACAGATCTCGTCTGCATGGAATTTGTCTTTACTTTTTTAATGGAAACACCAGACTCTGGCACTCAGTGCTGTAAAGGTGACATACTGAAACAATCGGCAGTAACTCCAGGCCCTGGGTTGTACCAGCTGGTCTGAAGTGCCATTAATAGACGTCACTAAGCGTGAACCAGGCTCCGTGCGTTCCTCTTGAAGTTTGCCAATGTCATTTTTTATTATGAGTCCGGCACAGGCGGATGGTGCTAAGCAGTGACAATGAAAAACTACGCAACTGCTCCCATAAACAGACCATCCGCAACAAGCGAAGGCACCATGACCTGTCATCACCCCTGCTGATTTACGTGCTGTGTCCTGGCAGGGTTCAGCAGAAGCATTAATTCTTGGAGAGATAGGCATTTGAACTGCAGCAGTTAAGACAGAGAGAAAGAGAGAGAATGAGAGTGAGAAAGAGAGAGTGAGAGGGGATCAGGAAAAGCATGCCCAGACAGACACTGCCAGGAACAGTTGTGGTGACACTCCTATGTTTATAATTGATTTTCAAGGGCAACATTCTTGTTGTCAGAGTTTGGTTAACAAGCTACAGGCTGGCGCCCCAAATGCCTGTCAACCGTCGAATGTCCCGAACCCCCCCCCCCCCCCCTCTCCCTTCACACCCGGATGGCACCAGTGCAGAATACTGGGATAAGCCAACTGAATGGAATTGGTTAAAGGGATTGTCTAGCGCTCTCATCTTCAGAGATTCGGTGGAAAAATACCCGTCTGCAACCGCTGCAAGAAATTCCAACTAATCCTGAAGACGTTCCGCCACCCTTCAGCAAACCAGCGAGCAAAATAACAAAATATACGCCGTTACATTCAACATCGACCACATCCCAGATCAACATTTTCCAGAACTTCAATCCTGGATATCATCACATGGAGAACTCTCAGAAACCACTTCCACTTCGTTGCTCCACAGGTATTCCCTCCCTCATCACAGCCTACAGTATGTTTACATCTAAAGCTCTCTCTTTCGTTGTGAGACTCTGAGGCTAAGCCAGTAATTGGCTACGCATCATCAATCTCGCTAAGCCGTCTCTTTTACCAAAAGTCCCATCCGAGTTTCAAGAAGACAAATGGGACCGAGTCGCCTCCCAGTTGCCAGCAAGCAGACGCTGGGTGGAGGAAGCAGCCATGTTGTCTGTGAGAAACCACAATGTGAAGTGTCCATCTGGTTTATGTCACTAAGATGAACTTTGAGTCGTTAAACGCAAAGGCCATGAGACTTTTATGTGTCCGCTTGAGAAAGGGAGGTACAGGCAAAGACACTAGAAAGGATGGGTGGAGAGCATGCATATTTTGAGGCCTGCTGCAGTCATTATACAGTTCCTCTCCTCCTGTTACGTAAACTTAGTTCTGTGGTTTTTGATCTCTGCACGATATAGAAGAAATCTTCAGGAATCCCCCCCCTTTTTGGGAACGAAAAAAGACCTGCTGTTCACTTCCAGTCTTGATCTCCTTCACCGTAGCTGCTACTCAAACATCTCAAACTTATTTGTTTGACAGGTTGTTTTGGCTGTACTTACAAGTGAGAACTGAGTGGATATGTATATGATTAGCTGATGTTCTGACTGACATTTAGCAAACCTACATGCCAGTGTGAGGTCTGCTGGGACCGGAGGTCTTTTTTTTTTAGGATGTTCTTGGTTTGGACTCCGTCCATGCGTCCATGGTTTGGCTGTAAAAATACATGAGGGAAGCCTTTGTCAGAAGGAGTCAAGTGGCTTCTGCAGGCTTCCTTATGTTTCTATAGACACGGCTACGGTATACAGTGTTCGTTCTGCCTAAAACAAATGTCTTTCCAGTTTGGTATTTTTCAACCCCAAACTTATCCATATTGGCTCAATTGTTGTTGTCCATCAGTTTAACTTGATGTAGCAAGACATCCAGACCCATATTCAGACCTAGACTCTTTTCTTGCATGTGGGAAAAGACGAGGCTGTTTATCTGCTGTCCAGCACTGCTGTAAAAGATGAACAGGCGAAGGGGAAAAACACTGTCCAATTCTCCTCGGTGTCCAAAAGTAATCAGGTATGTCACTGATGCTGTAAATCAGAGTTCCAGTGGTGGCCTGAGGCCCAGAAGGGAATGCGGCTCCACCACGCTCTGCGTTGTCTCGCTGCTGTAAATCCTAAAGCATCTTCACAGAATTGTCCATAATTCAGATCGAGGTCTGAATGGTTCCATAGACGACATGATTGCAGTTTTGCCAAAAAATGTAAATAAATAAAAAAAAGCTAATCAGTGCACATCTGTATTCATAACTTGAATATTATCTGACTATTTTATTCCAGGTTTCTAAAAAAAAAAAAAATCAGAATCAATTTCTCAAATAAAAGACAATGAGACCCATCCAGTAAGAAAGCTTTTCCATTCATTTCCCCCCCAAAATGACCCCTTTGTTATTGTAAAGGTAGACGCACCGTGGAAACTCAAAGAAAACAATAATACCACAGAAATACTCAGGCAAGAAAACACATGTTGCTGGTTGTCCTCTCTGAAGAAAATCAGATCTGCGGTGATTCCTTCAGAGTCCTTCGTGTGGACGAGCGCCTTTATTGAAGTCCTCCTCCGAGCTGCTCTGACATTGTTGGAAAATGAGATAATTTCCGATCAATAAAAGCAGACAAGCAAAACATTATGCCTTCTCGTTCTCAGAACCACAGAGCCATTTGTTTTTACTCTATAATATCGTTTTTTTTTTTTTTACATCTAAAATGCAGCGTATTGATTTCAGGACACGCTAACTGTTCGAAGGCCTAGAACTTTCCATAAAATCTTAACACAAAAGGCTTTTTTTTTAATGTAAAAATGTCTATAAAACCACATTTGCTACCATTAAGACAAATGGGGACACACCATACCAGTACAAACCCACAGGAGAGATGTATCTGTTTGATGTTTGAGGATGTGAAGACTTCAGGATTTGCTGTTATAAAAATGACACGTTGTACTTTTTATGCACTTCATGACTTTTATCACTACTGTGATATAAAGAAAAATAGACAAGATTTCAGTTTCAGATCATCATCATCATCATCTTCCAATTCCATCTTCATGCTGAAGGTTGGAGATGACGAGTCGTCATTTTACTCGGTTCTGTGCTGCTCTTTTGCATTGATCATATGATGTGTCATTCCAACTTAAAATAGTATCAAGCCATTGTCTTCTCGGTCTCCCTCTGCTTCTTTTTTCTTAGCCGCAGGAAAACGTTTGAATGGCCTGGACGATGATGTAAAGCAGGCGGTCTGATCATGGCTTTCTAATAAAACTTTCTACAATGATGGTATCCCAGCACTAGTGGAGTAAATGCTGGGATAAGTGCATTAGTGTAGCAGGGGATTATATAGAGAAATAAAGAAAGTTTTTACTCTCATAACTGTGTCCTGTTATTCTTCACAATCAAAAGTCCCGGTTTGACTCGAACACCCCTCATATTTAATGACCATGGTGGATCTAATATGCTTGTGTGTCTCAGGGAGGAGGAAGGATCAGGCAGAGCTCCAAGATCAACGTTATACTGTATAAATCGCCACTCTGAGCTCAAGGTCACAGTCTGCCGTATGTCTGGAGACTGAAACCCAACAGCTGGGATACACTCCTCGACAAGGCCAGATCCCATTAGCCATTTATACTTTTCCTCCCCGACTCCAACAATATCAGAGCAGGTTTCATTACTTACCTTCGAAAAACACTCACCCAGTTGAGGTTTAAGTTTAACACACACACACATGAACGTTTCCGAAGTGCTAAAATGACCGAGTGCAAACAAGCAGCAAGGTGGCAGGAAAAGCTCCGGATCCCATCAGTGCAAGACTTTCATTATCAAGCCCACGCTTATGGATAATTGGGAAAAGGTGGCTATGCAAGAAACCTCCATCATTCATTCCCTCTTCTCTTTTTTTCTCCTTTTGAAACTTTTTTTTTTCCGTTCCATCCAGGTTTCTGCAATCCAGAGAGGCTAATTTCGTTTTAACAAAAAACATTTGCATAGCGGGAATTATCTGAGTGCTACGTGTCACACAGAAAGAATGTGCTCAGCTCCGGAGCACAGGTGGTGGAAATTAGTCTTTATGCGCTCTCGCTTGCTCTCTCTCCACTCCTTTTGTTTCTCACTGTCTCAGGATAATGGATGGCAGAGTGCTTCTGTGGTTACACCCTAATACCGATGAGCAGAAGCTCCCAGGGTAAAGCAGATCTTGACAGTATCGCTGTACGGCACGCATGAATTCCGGTGCGAATGAAAGATCGTTACGATCTACCCTTGTGTCCTATCAAGAAAACTTTAATTACATTTACATAATCATAGTCATTAGCAAGATGGACGTGTCTATTCGTTTTAGCTGCGGGATAAAGTTTTGTTCTTGTTTATAGACTAATGAGGTCATCAGGGTGAGGTTTAAGGTAGATCTTTGAAAGGATAGATGGTGGAAGGAAAACTGTTGGTATTTACAGTAGATGATTTTTAGGATACTTTGTTGCTAGCTTCTTTTATGATGTGCAAATTTCTAAGTAGCTTGCTTGTCCATTTGGCAAAGTGTTTGCTAATATAGTGGATTTATCCCTATTATTGGTTACATCCTGTAATGAATAAGGCATTAGTCACTATTCAATATTGATTTTTTTTTAGAATAATATGGTTGAACCATCTTAAAATATTTTTTTATTTTAATATGGTTGAACCATGTTAAAATAAAAATTGGTGACACGGTGATGTAGTGGTTAGCACTGTGGCCTTGCACCTCAAGGGTTAAGGGTTCGCGTCCCGCCTCAGGTCTCTGTGTGTGTGGCGTTTGCATGTTCTCCTCGCTTAACAGGTAGCATGGTTTCCTGCCATAGTTCAAAGACATTAGAAGGGTTTACTCGCATTTTCTAATTGCCTGTAGTGTGTAAGTGTGTGTTTGTGTGGACACCCTGTCCAGGGTGTATCCTGCTTATTGCCCCGGAGTTCCCTGGGATAGGCTTCAAGCCTCCTGCGACCACATACAGGATAAGCAGTATAGAGAATGGGTGAGTTAAAGAGAAAATCACAAATCATCTACATCTTGGCACTTCTTATTATTTCTTATTATAACAATAAACCAAATAAAAGTTATACACTATAAGCCGATTTCTAGACATAGATTATTCTACAGTTTTTAAGTGTAAATTTCTTGTTCTATTGGGAGATCATTTTGCTTATTTCTTTAAATAAATTATTTACATTTGCAAAATGATCCAGCCATTAGAACAAGAAATGTACACTTAAAAACTGTCGAATATGTCTAGAAATAGGCTAAATAATCCTACATTTGCTTTGCTGAAATATTATATCAATAGAAATGTTAGATAAATCCGACTAGATTATCTACTGAGATGTTTTCACACTGCAAAGAAGGTCAAATTCGAGTAACAAATTCGAGTAACAGTCTAATGCATTCACTGGACTAGTAACAGTTTTTGAATGTGCAGAACAATTTTTGATATATGATGTAGATTATGACGGCAATCACGATGATGGTGGAAAGTTTTAAAATAAAACAGATCTCATCATTATATTGTAACTGCTAAACATCACATTTGGACTTGGAAACCAGATGGCTTGAGATGTTTTGGCTCTCACCCGATGTGTATTGAATGCCGCTTTCAGTTCTCTACATACTGTAGATGTGCATGAGTTACACAAGATATTAGAAGCTGCTGTGCGTGCATGTGCATGTGAGGAAAATGAAGTATACTGCATTAGGACTTTTTGCAGATTCTTACCATGAAGCAAATTATTACAATAAATAACTTGAAGTCCACATTGTTGGTTTGTCTAATTTTAGTGACATCTAATGGGCTGGTGCGTCCATCTTTCCATGAATGACCGATAACAAATCACGAGTTTACAATCCATCGCACACGTTGACGCAAAGTGAGTAAAGTTGCAGCAAGCTGCTGTCATCCCAGCGTCACTCGGAGACGTTAGAAAAACAGTCTGAAGCGCTAACAGCAGTTCTCAATCATCTCTTAGACATTCTCCTAAACACTGGCTCCAGTTGACCTTATTTATAGATCATTAAAGGTTTCATTAGACTAAATCCCAGCTCTTGTTATAATAAACACTCAGTGTTGCACAAGACCGCCGTCGCAGAAGACACGGTCATACGATGGACTCACTATTACTTTTGTGTGTGTATGTACAGTATATGTTTGTGTGCTTGCACGTGTGCCGGTGAGGGCTAAAGGTAAGTATTTTAAATGGACATGCGGTGCCGTGTGAAGGATTTTTTTTAACCACCGTGTTCACTCTGAATTAACGTCTGCTTTCTCAAGCCAAGTGAAAAGATTCCGTATGCCAAGTGTTTGCTTACAGTTAGAAATATTAACCTAGGTTGCACTGTGTGTGTCAGTGGGGTCATCAATGTTCATGTATGCATGTATGTTTTGGGGGTAAATTCATTCAATTCAAGTCAATGAGCATTTGTAGATTAGATCAGATTAGGAACAGGGTGCCTCAGGCCACTCAGGGGATGATTCCACAAGCCCTATGTGCTGGAGAGTGCTGTGGTGTCTGGCACCAGGATGTTCTCAGCAGATCCTTATTTGCTGTGGGTTGCAGTTGGGGCTTCCGTGGATCGTGCATGTTTGTCTGGTGCATCCCATGAATTGGGATCTGGTGATGGTGACCTTGGGCTCTTTGCTTTCTAGGAGCTGTGCGCAGTGGGCCGTGGTGCACTGGGTGTTCTGGTGCCTTTCTTTCATAGCCAGCATTAATGTTTTTTTGCATGGGTGAGGCTTGGATGCCCATGATCCTGTCACCTGTTAGTTTACTGGTGAATAATAATAATTTAAAAAAAAGTCACCGTTCACATATTTAAGGTTTGGCTGACTGGTGTGTATGTGTGTGTTTGTGCCTATGTGTACAGTATGTGTGAGAATTGGCCCCAGCGCATTGTACATTTACACTTAACACACAAAAAACATGCATATTGGAAAAAAGTACACCATCTCCACCCAATCTCTTAATTTTTGCATGGCTTCAAAGTGGCATATATGAAAATAATTAAGGCTATATTTCTGAATTCCCTTATCATTTTCATGACATTAACATGACATGTCACATATTGAATCCCTTTTTTTCAATACAAAGAGATACAAAGCACTATGTTTCTTGATAAAAAGACAAAAAAAAAAAAAGATTTAATAGTAAAACTTTTTTAATAACAAGATGAAAAAGTGAGAAAGTGCTACAAGGCTGCAAGACACTTAAAAAACTTAAAACCCCTTAAAAACCGCTTAGAACCTTCTCCATGGTAAAGCGAACAATCTTTTTGGTTCCCAATCTCTGCTGTGTTTACGCCGTGTGTATGGATGGATGTTAATGGAGTTTGTCTTGTATGTTGCTGTCTGTAGGCACAGACATTACAAAATGATCCTGGGTTTTGACCCTGTCTAGTAATACGTCACCCTGAAACACTGCAGCACGTTTGTTGTAAAAATCATCAGTTATTTGATGGCATTTGAGTGTACATATGCAGTAGACTATACATACCTGGATGAACTTCAGAGCCTTGAATTTAGAGCGAAAATATTTACCCAAGTGTTCGAATGCAATTTGGCTGGTATAGACTTTCAATAATTTTGTCAGCTCCGACTTTAAGCTTTGATCGTAAGCACAAAGAGATCGTCGGGTTGTTGAATTCCAGAGCTGCGATAAATGGCACGTGGATTAAATCCAAAGCAGAACTTTAAGGGGTGTGAACGAAACAGGCTTTGAAGTGATAAAGCAGGCTTCGGTGCTTATTTGCATGTTGAATTCATGATCCTGAAACATACCCGACATCACACACGTTACATGTCCACACACACACACACACACACACACACACACACACAGCCTGCAATATCCGAGGGTCAATTTTGTTTAAAGTGAAATGGAAACATACCGTGGCCTGTAAATTGCAATCGGCTGTTGGCCAGGTTGTGCAGCAAATCTATCTTTCGGTCCTGCAGCCTGTGGTCTCCAGCTGTGAGGACACCTGTCTGGGCCTGGAGAGCATTTATTTATACACCTCTCCAGAGACGGTGTATTTCAATAGCAGTTTTTTCTGCCTGTATGACATATGTATATGTAGGCACTCGCTTGTGTCTCTCTTAAGGGTTGATGTGTTTGGTGTTGGAATGTAACTTCGGCTAGAAACACGTCCACTCATTCAGCACCGCTAGCGTTAATTGCAGGAGTCATTACTCATTCAGTCCTGCCAGGGCAAAAGTTGTATATGAACTGGTTTCATGTTGTACACTTTGTTTGTGCACTGTTTCTCAAGAAAGTTTTCCAATGCATTGAAATGGACTACATTAAAGGTAAATAATCAACATAAATAGGGTGTAATGCAGCTCAAAGTGAAATAAAGTTAATACTAATATCTTGATGTTGAAGTTTGTATTCATCTTAAATCACAGCAATGATTTTGCCAAAAATTGGATTTCTGTTAAAAAAAAACAAAAAACTGTATTTTTATTCACTCACAGTTATAGTTAATGTTGTATATTGTTTGTATAACATATTATATATATGAGCTCTGGAATATATGTTGTATCTATGTTTTTTTTCTGTCCTGTGTATGTATTAGTGTAAAGATTTGAGATTTTTCATCTTTCATAGATTTTTTTTCCCTGTTGTTTTGTGCACACAATTAGGTAAAACACGCAAACATGCACACAAAATACTTAAACTGTGTGCACAACTTCTTGAACATTGGGGATGAGTTGTATCTTGTTCACACATAATAGCGTGGCTTGTGCCTGCTGCAGTAAAACATGACCTTGATATGTTTATTTGTGTCTCTATGACCACTCTGAGACTGGAGACTCCTTCCAAAAATGCAGCAAATTGGAAAAAAGTCCAGTGTTTTCTTTTATAAGATAAAAATAAAACCAAACATAAGATTATTAAACCTATTTCTAGGCATTATTATTATTATTATTATTATTATTATTATTATTATTATTAATATTATTCATGCTAATAATAATAATTTATTTTTGCACATTTAAAACTTAAAATAGTTCGCATCCAAGAGCAAAGAACTACTTTGCTATAATTTTTCAGACCATTGCTTTCTAGAAAGAAGTGAAATTTGATGTTTGAAATTAATTCAAATGTCTACTCACTTACTTATCATCAATACCGCTTTATCCTGTATACAGGGTCACAGGAGGCCTGTCTCAGGAGACTTAGGGCATGAGACAGGTACACCCTGTACAGAGTGCCAATCCATCGTAGGGTACCCACACACAAGCTCATTCACACACTATGTGAAATTTGGGAATGCCATTTAGTCTAATCTGCATGTCTTTGGACTGTGGAAGGAAACTAGAGTACCTGGAGGAAACCCACCAATCACGGGAAGAACACGCAAACTCAGTCCACACAGACCCGAGGATGGGATCGTGGTGACCAGTATGCCACCGTGCCACTACTACACCTCAAATGTCTACCAATACGTTTACTAATTTGATCAAATATTTAATTGCAATCTTAGGAACCACTAGGTACTTTTAATTATAATTGAGACATTTTATTTGCAAAGATTTGAAAGGGAGAAATTTATAGGAAAAGGTAAAGAATGAAAAAGGGTTCCAGTCTTTAATTGCTGAGATAGATAGATAGATAGATAGATAGATAGATAGATACTAACTGTGCATTTAGTTCTTTTACATATTTTTTTTTCATATATCTATATACAACATTTATTATTTAACTATATATCAAAAAAATTCATTAATATACTTTTGGAACTGTATCTAAATATATAACTGTATCAGAAACATATTATTATATATTAGGTGAAATATTATATATTATACAATGTATTATATATTACATTTCCATTATAATTAAATTTTCTGAAACTTAATTTTCATTTTAAATGTATTTTATTGCAAATTCTTTCTTTGGCTTTGTATTTTATATTGTATTGTATTTTATAGCTACAAATTTCTCAGTTGTTGTGTTATTATATTTTTCTCTCTTTTAGCTCATGGATGGTTATTAGATTTGGCTGCTTGTCATACTGTGTATGGTTCTATATGTGACAAATAAAATGTTAATTTGAATATGTCACGCTGTGGATATAATTACAGCATGGTTTCATTTCTATAAATGTATTCCCATAGTGTTACCTCCAGCGTGTGTTCCCTGGGTTTTCCTGGAATAGGCTTCGGATTCTCGATGACCTTGGCCAGGATAAAGATAAACAGATGAATAAATAACTAGAGTAAAACATTAGTACATACAGTAATAGTATTCCATTCTGTACATGACAATGGTCCTGCAGAAGAGAAGAAGGAAGAGGCAGCAGGTGGTGAAGCTCTTTTCACGGCCTGTGTGGTCCACACGTCCCAAGGTGGACGGGAAATCGTTCTCCATGGACCTCCTCCTCTGCCTCCTCCGCCTGAAACAAAAAACTTTTCACAGGATGGACTCAAAGAGTTCTGCTGTGTTTTCCACCCCTGCGTTGTGACCTTTGCTCAGCGTGCGATGGCTGTCTGTCATCCGTCTGTCTCAGTGTTTGATTTATCCCGCTCAGGGAATAGCGTTCTCACACTGGAAACATTTTTGCTTACGCTCTCCCTGATGATATCAATCATTCACGCTGGGGCATTCCACGAATGGGAATGCATGATTTTCTGACTTTTTTACCTAAAGTTTTTTTTTCTTTTTTTTTTTCCTGGAGTTGAGACCAGGTCAAGGTGAGACCCGTACCTGCCAAGCCAAATTTAAACAACAGATGTTGGACACTGTAGTGAACAGGAAGAATGTGGTTTAAGATGAATACTTTTTTTTTACATATTCTGTTTTCTTTTTTACATATGACATTTTTAATGAGTTACTACTTTTTAATTTATTCTTTTCACAATTAATTTCTTTCCACATAATGTATTTTCTTTTTTTACATTTGATTCCTTATGTCAGTAATTTATTTTCACCAGATTTGTTCATTATTTACTTTCTTCTAGACTTTTTTGTACATTATTAAATTTCATTGTTTTTATTAGATTTTTTAAATATTTTAATTTATTTACACCTTTTTTCATGATTAATTTTTATACATGATTTTTTCCATAAATTAATTGATTTTCAAATTTCATTCTGTATTTAAATAATTAATGTTTCACATTTGTTCCTCAATTAATTTATTTTAACAGATTTGTTTTTTTTACAAGATGCATACAATCCATATAGTAACCGGATTTGTACACTTTTTACGTTCAATTACATTCACATGTTTGTTTTTCAAATGTTTCACTCTTTCACTTTGGTATTTTTCCACATGATTTATTGCTTTCATATGTTGATTCATTTATTTTAACATGTAATAAAAAAGATACATTTCATATAATATAAACACGTTTTTTTTTTATACGCAGTTATTGGATGGGATGCCAACTCACACACTACAGGTAGCCTAATCTGCATGTCTTTGT
Organism: Leiocassis micropogon; assembly: GCA_028565275.1. NCBI lineage: Eukaryota > Metazoa > Chordata > Actinopteri > Siluriformes > Bagridae > Leiocassis > Leiocassis micropogon. The sequence goes on along the minus strand of JAOVVA010000054.1, from coordinate 5,088,062 downwards.
ACTGTGGGAGGAAACCGGAGTAACCAGAGGAAACCCACCAAGCAAACTTCAGACACACACACACACACACACACACACATACACTACTGTTATCACTGCCATAGCAATCATTTAATCACAGACTACTTACACACATCAAATGATTGATATGAATTTTCATATAAAGAAAGAAACGTTGCATTAACAACATTCTAAAATTTCTGTGCAGACCATTATTTATTACAGCACTAATAATTATTTATTAGAGCAGATGTTTTACAAATGTTTTAAGCCTTCTAACCTTTTTAAGAACCATTTTAAATACTGAATGTTGACTTTTGGAAAAAATACCAGCAAATATACCTTCTCTTAGCTTTGGCTCCAGGGTTCCTGGTTTAATCATGAGGTCACGTAATTGTTAGTGGGGAGTTTCTTGTGCTTTTACTGTATGGTTTCTTCTGGCTTCTTTGGTTTCCCTTGGCCCTCCAAAAAGATACCGGGGGATTGGTTACCCCACATGTGTGTGTGTGACATGGACGTAGCATCCTAATGTGTATTCCCACCTTGCACGTTGTGGTCCTGGGATACGCTCCAGATCTACTACAGCTCTGCCCAGGATAAAGTACTTTCTAAAAGATAAATCCTAAAAAAAAACTAACTGTATAAAGACTTCGTTAGTGTCTTATATGGCAATTAATTATTGTATCATTTATTGCTATTGGTGTATATTAATTACAAAGCTAGGCTGTTCAAGGATGTTTATATTGTACCACAGAACAGCTTAATAAATGTCACCTCTTTTAAGCAGAAAGCTCTACTCTTAACAGCTTAGCATTTTTAATTCGCCATGTTGCCAATTAGCTGAAGAGTGCCTGAGAGCCGCTATTATTTATCTTTTCTGCATATTGTGCCAAAGCACTTAGGCGTATCCCAATCAGTAAACTAGAATTCAGTAGTTGAGCACTTCAGTTGCTATGGCTGAGAAGAGACAAGGGGTCTGGAGAACACTTAAAGTAATCCTTGACACCAAAAATGCTAATGCGGGTAAAGGAAGTTGAATAGGATTTAGGCGGGACCTGTTTGCTTGAATTCGATAATGCTAACCATTCTTTGCTAGTTTTAATTCCTTCTTAGTAACGGCAACATTTTTGTTTCGCAGCATTAGCATTTTTCCTTTTTCACAAAAAAAAAAAAAGCCTCTACAGTGACCTCCAAAGCTCCCCCTGCGAGAGGATGAAGGAATCTTCTAGCGTTTTTAAGAGCCGGCACCCTTCCAGCTAGGCCTCTTTCGCCTTTGAGTGCCTTTCAAGTGGGCGGCAGAATAGAGAACATTGACAGCGTGCACTTACTTTTTCAGGCACAGACTGAGAGCATGGCATGGAGCCTAAGTAAACCCTATGGCAACCTGCCTCATTTAACTCCTCCATGCGGCATCGTGTAATTGAAATTCTCTCTGAGGAGCACAATGGCTTCCTTTGAGCAGAGCTAAACCTTTGATGAAAGAAATGTCATTCTCGAGTGTCGGCATCACAGAGGGCGCCCCGGGATTCCCCACTCATTGGGTCATTTTCACACAGAACCTGAAGAATATACTCGTCCAGTTGGGGCGTTTTTGATTCTGGAGGAAGCTCGGCCGGGATTTGAGTAGACCGGGTACTGACCAGAGTGCTAGAATATTCCTGTAGCAAGAAACACATGAGAAACTCATCTGTGGGCACCGAGACATCCTGGTGTCTCACATAAACTTCCCATGGAAACCACAGAGGCCCCAGCCTAAGGAAAAAATGTGCATCAGATTCAGGAATAAGCGAGTCACTTTAGATGCCGTGGCCAGTTTGTTGAGTGCAGTTTGGCCGTATTCTATGATTCAGCTTGATTCCTTGAGGCATATCCTTCCTCTCATCTCATCTTCTCTCCTCAGATGTTTATATACTGTATTTAAAAAAAAAATAAATCCATGTTACATAACGCTGTTATCCCATGATACTAGAATGGTTCTGTTTCCTGCTTTGTGTTTAAATGCATTCCTTATGTTATCTAAGTAGCTGATTTCAGTATATTTCCCTGTAAATCAATATTAATAATGCTTCTAGTTTAAGATACACAACAATAATCTATCAACATTAATAAAATTAGGTTATACATAGTAGAATAATGAATCACCCACTTTTGACCGTAAAGCCTACTGTTAATTAAAACATTCCATCCATTCATCCTTCTAGGAACCTCTATAGTCCAACTAGGGACCACAGAGGTCAAAGGTGACCGTTGTATTTATTTCCATTTTTACAACTGTGGTAGGACCTACGGTCAACATTCACACACACACACACACACACACACACACACACACACACACACACACACACACACTACGAGACATTAGGGAACGGCAATTAGCCTAACCTGCATGTATTTGGACTATGGATACCAGGGTACCAGGAGGAAGCCCACCAAGCACAGGAAGAACATGCAAACTCCATTCGAACAGACCTAAAGGGGGAATTGAACCCGGACCCTGGAGGTGCAAGGCAACAGTGCTAAACATCACAACACCATGCTGCCATAATTGAAAGATTAATGGTTAAAGAAAAAAGCTCAGATATGGAGTTAAATCAGTCAGGTTTCACATTTCGAAATTCAGTGGCGGAACACAGGAAACCAAGGCAACATTATAGATGGGCAAAGTGTGGGTGTGGGAGTGCACGACCATGGCCAGCATGCCCACGACCCCGCCTTTATCAACTTCTCTTTATCATTCAAAACATTGTTTTTTTTCCTTTAAGGATTTAGGCTTATATTTCTCTAATGTTCATATTCATATAGGCTTGTCCTTACAAAATTAATGATGTGGTCTAATATTATTAGGGATGTAGCGTGGGGATATCCTTTAACAACCCAACAAACGAGTATCATATTGCTTTTATACAACAGTTCTGCTACTGACAAAATGTGTTTAAAGACACCAGACTGGTGTTTTTACACCATGTGCATTCTGATTTAGTTTTTTCAATCTCCACTAGGGTTTAGAGTCAAACGTTGCCAAGCAACAAACACTTTCTACACTCCCTGGTGAAGTTGATTGAGAGGCAGTTTCCTCATTAATATGAAGCCTGAAGTGAAGGCAACATTTCATATTAAGTTGTACATCCCCCCTAATTAATTTGCTGACTTGACAATAGTCAAGTGTAACTTTTCAAAATCACTGTCAGTAGTCCAGCTACTGTAGCTCATGTTGAATGAATGGAATGTTGACATCCTTTAACTGTTGAAGTTTATCCAACATGGAGTGAGTCCAAGTCAGGATGTCCCCACTCATGGAATCCCCCTGCCTTGTGCAATCAGAAATTAATAAATCGCTTGAACGGACCTAACTGACCGTGCTGCATATCAAAACAGAGCCTGTTTTTGGCTAGCAGGTGTACTCAATTTGGCCTAGCAATGTAACAAAAGTGGATTTTTGATTACTTTCAATACCTCCCTCTTACCCTGAGCCAACTAAATGCCCGAGAGGAGCAAAAGTGGAAACAGCAGGTAAAAAATGCTGAAGCTCCCTGCACAGATGTGCACCAGTACCAGAGGACTGAAGGTGCCATCTCTCAAAAAACACAGTCCCCCCTTTTAAAAATCCAGCATACCCTCCAAAGACATAATTCCAATGTCCAGTCATGTAGAGGCAATGATAGAGAAAATAAAAAGCAACAGAGAATTCTTGTACAGTTGTGTGCATTGCTAAATAAGGCACTTTTCATGTTTCAATTTTTTGTTTTTGTTTTAACATTTTCAAATGTTTGTCCTCAGAAATGCTCATTCTATCTCAGTGTAGTTAAAATTGTAGTAAAATGCTTAATACATTGAAGTATAACAGAAATTTATCCCAATACTTCTAGGTTTTAGACATGTACCTAAAACTCCAGGTTGGACTTATAAACATTTTTATGAAATATAATGTAAACATTCTAATGAAATATTTGCTCATGTATTTAGAAAAATTCTAATAGTACTATAAAGACAACCTAAAGTCTTCATGGATAGATTTCTCTCTAACGACCCTCCCACGCTTCCATGATTGCTGAGATCACTGCGTTTATGCTGTTTCTTCCTGCTGAAGTGAACCATTGGAACGAAAAGTTCACCAAGTTCATGCCGTGACCGAGCCAGACGCTGTGATTAATGCAGGTAATCAAACCAGGACGCCATCATTAAAATTAACCAGCTAATATGATCCATAAATTAGGAAAAACACATTCAAGTCAATTCGATTAACATCTTCCAGTTGTGCTTTGTATCAGTCAGACTCTTTCCTGGCTATTTGGAGTCCTGTTTCCTCCATAAGACAAGGCCAGAAATGTAATTATACGTAAGAAACGGCTGAGTTAATGTAAAGACACCGTTCTGTCTGTCTGGGTGGCCTAGGAGCTCAAAGAAATGCAGCCCACAGATGCTGCCTGTCACCATGACGGAGGAAGAAACGCTGCCTAAGTGCTCCTTAAAAACTCGCCAAGTGGAGTGAAGGAAAGGAACTGTTTGACACAGGTGTCGTCTTTAATATCTGTCATATATCAATAAGTAAGCAGGCGAATAATGCGAGGCGCCATATGGGATGGCTGGAAGAAGTGTTGTTTTCCGGCTGGTTTTCCAGAATTGTTCCTCTGTGAGTGTGGAAGCTATAATCAGGATGCCATTACTATGATAACTCAGTTCCTTTGGGTTGAAGAAATTATTCATTACAGATAAACATTCCATTTCTAGAAAGTCAATGAATTAAAGGGAGGAAACAATATGAGTCATGATTGCTTGCTGTATTTTCTTCTTATATTGTGTTTAAGAGACAGAGAAAGTCAACTTTCAACTTGACATGTTTTTATTAGTTTTCTTTTGAATAAAGCTTAATGACACTGAAAAAAAGTTACACATGCTAATACTTCGTTCAACTAAGTTTAGCTTTGATTATTGTGGGCAGTTCATATCGGAAAATTATTTCTCATGTCCACAGAATGACTCCTTCGCAATGCCTATTCGATCAGGGAAGAAGAAAAAATCCATAGCCCTGGTCATTTAGTAAATTTAGGTCAACAGCTGACTTAATTTTATTGCCACATAACGTTGCTGAGTCTAGACCGGAGCAAAAGAATAACCCCAGATCATAACACTGCCTCCAGAGGCTCGTACAGTGGCCACTATGCATGATGTGTACATCGCTTCATGTCCTTCCCTTCTCACCCTGACACGCCCATCACTCCGGAATAGGGTCAATCTGGACCCTAAAACATGATATTTTTTTAATTGCTCCAAAGTCCAGTTAATTCTCAAAAACTAGTGCTTTTCCGATGAACACACGGCTGTTCAGTCCCAATCCGGTGAATTCCTCTCACATGGTGTGTTTATTTTACTTTCACTATTAAACATAGCTGTGATTTACAGTATACAGTCCTTTTTTTTCTCTTTTTTTCCAATGCAACTTCCCCAAGTGTTTAAGTGGTCTGCATTTATGACTTTTTCCAGCAACATTTTATTTCACAAAGTTAATGGTTCAGCACTATCCTTCAAAGTTTTAATAATGTGTTGGATAGTTCATAACTCAATTACAGTCATTTCAGTAATCTAATTTCAGCAATTTTTTTCCCCCCCGATTTTCTCCCTAATTTAGTCATGGCCAATTCCTCCCCGTCACTAGGGGGCTCCCACATTAAGGCTACTACTACCACTCAGTCGGGAGGGCCGAAGACTATC
>JAOVVA010000054.1:5067994-5082250 GCA_028565275.1 Leiocassis micropogon | reverse complement strand
CGAGCTCACAGACGCCCCTGATTGGCTGTAGAGCCGTGATTAATGTGGGAGCGCAAAGTACCTCTCATCCCTCCCCCGTGAGAGAGCTCGGCCAATCAGCTCTCTCTAGGCCTCCGGCTGTGAGAGGTAACAGCATCACCCGGGGATCAAACCAGATCTTTACCACTCGGAGGCCCAATTTCAGTAATTTTAAGTAATCTCCTTAGTTGTTTTCGTTGCTTGATGCAGCTGAACAATTTGACCCTTTTGAAACTGTGACTTTTTTGGCCAGGCTTTATATTTTATCTTTATGAATAAATTTATATTTTATGAATTATTTTCCTCTGCCCCAGTATTCCCAGGATAGACCCTGGATCCAATGTACCCCTGACCAGGATAGACAGACATTTTCTTGTATAATTAATTGTGTTCAGAAGCTTTACACTAGTCAAAACCTTATATGATAGTAACAAACACTTTGTCCTGTCAGGATGAGTTATGGGGATTTGTGTCAATGGATGCAGGTCATATGACTGACAGTCTACTTTCTTAAACTTTCTAAAATTTTGCAATCACATGCATTAAAGTTTGCTTTAGCTATCTTTCAACATTACCATCAATGTCATATACGCAACCAAGCGCTTGGTAAATATCAGCACAGATGCTCTAAATACTGTCCCCAAAGACAGGCATGTCTCCATCTTTAATCATAACAGCTTTTTTTGCTCTCCTTGGTGCTACTGTACAGAATCTTTCCAACTCCCAAACCCCTTTTCTTCCTTTCTCCTTCTTTCTGTCTCACACTCTTCCTGGCAATGAATCAATCATTCTTTAATTGCTCAATTACTCTGGAGCAAGGCCTGGCTGGCTGTAAAAAGAGGGGGGAGAAACAGTCAGGCTTCATATTTTCCAGGCCAGATTGCTTTGCTCTGCTTTAATAAACAGATAGGGCTGTGGCGATAAGGTGTCCTCCTGGAGGACGCTGCTGGAGGATGAGCACATCTAATTAATCCGGAACACTTGGCAAGCTTTTCTGCTTTATTCAAGAAATGAATGTAGAGAAGTTAAAAAAATTAAAAACCTAACTGTTGAAATGTGCGTATAAAGAAATTGTCTCATAAAAGCCATTATAAAATAAAAATTAACTACAAGCAAAGTGCTTCAGTTTGTTGATTAAGGAGCTAAAACTGGATGACATACGGTAAATGCAAGGATGAGAAATGACTGCCAATATCTCTCGTCCTTGAACGTGCTTGGCTTTCAAGGAAGAAACCGGGTCTGTACAGCATGATTAAGGGTTTAGGAAGATAAGCAATGGGGGAAAAAAATTAAAGCCTCTAATTATTATAGAGAGCATGTGCACAGAGCATTATTTTACATCCATACAAGCAGCATATTATGGGAAATATACAGTGCATTATTAATTAAGCACAATGGACGAGCAAAATGTATTATTACAATGCTTTAAAATAATAAAAGAGGTGGGAAAAAAAAACAATCTGAAAAAGTGAAATTGAATAAAATCACACAACCTTAATAAAAATAATAAAATATGATTTCTAAGAAACAACAATGATTTATGAGTGGTGTTCAAGTCAAACTGGGACTTTTAATTGCCCAGAAGAACAGAGCACAATTATGAGGGTAAAAACGCTACACTTTTGCACTCATCCCAGTGTTTCACTAGTGCTTGGATACCATCAAGGTAGAATGCTTGATGTCTTCTGTAAATCTCACTTGGTTTTACCAAAGTCATCCCGGTTTGACTTGAACACCATTTCTACACAATTTCTGTAAGTATCCCTGTAAACTGATAAAAAAATACAACGTTAGCTGGAAATAGCACTTTTACTTCTATTGGAAAATTTCAGTGTGGTAACAAACTCTCCTGCTTTAAGTCAATCTGGTTCCCGTCATGCCATCTATTATCGTTCTACCATTACAGCACCTCCCAAAGTGTATTATTCCTTAAATATCACATATTCATATTGTGATAAATGAGATAATTGTGATCATTCAATCACTGATTTATCATCAATAGTCAAGTATTTTATTTTGGTGATAGTCAAAGTGGATCCAGGATCTACCCTGGTAAAGCTGGACATGATGCATGAATGGGAAGCCAGTACACAATTGTGCCTTATGGCAACAATCTAGCAATTTATGGAAATTAGAAGGCAACAGGGGAAACTGAAAGAAACCTAAGCACTATGCCTGTGTATGTGGTTACCGAATCAGTTAATGCAACAGGTTCGTCGTTATAACCTGGACAAACAAATGTACCCAAAATAACACACACCATGTTGTATTTGTTGATCTGTTCTAAAAAACTGACCGAGGCAGATTCATTCAAACTTGCAACCTTGAAAAAACTAAAACATCACAAGCGTGTTTCCAGAAACCTGTTAATTCTGTTAACTCCAGTGGTTGTGGCTGTGACAGTATCCCGGCATCTCACAACTCACCATGCTGTGTGCAGATTAATCAGGGAGGTCCTTTCTGTCTTACTGTTAATGTCGTATTGTCTTCTCGCCCTTCAGCTGTCTTTTACCAGACACGCAGATTTTGACAGGAAATTGCTTTCAGCTGCCAGTCTCGCTGGTGGACGCCTCGCATCGGGATTGTCATTTTTCATCCTGTCTTTTGTGCAAATGAAAAGAAAGACAACGCGAAAGGAGGAAAGGACACACCTTATAGAGACATAGGAAGAAGATGTAAGGATAAATGAGCGTTTTTATTTTTAATATATATACTTATGATGGGCTAAGACAATGCCAATAACAAGAAGAACTGTAGAGAAAAGAGCCACTAAGGTACTGTAGCTAATAAAAGGTCAGTCGATTGTAGTAAAGAGGGCTTGCTAACATTGTATTTAGCAAATACTAGCAAGGTAAGGCTGACTTTACAGTTTAACAAGGGGGTCACGATTGTAACCACTTGCTTCAGTGACATGGGAGACACCTAAAAAAGTATGCTTTTTCTGTCTTGTCAGACCAAAAGTGAATAAAATTAACTTCTAAATCACACAGTCTATTAGCATGGAGCTGACCTGCAGCCATACTGGAGTTTCTTAGGTAAAATTCTATATTGTTTCTCCTTTATTGTAAAATTTTCTTCAGCAAATTCACAAGAAAACTGTCCTCATTTAGTTCAAATGATTAAATTACCAGCTAGCTAACTAGCCAGGATTTACCTTATTTAGATGGCAAGCTAAATGACTCTTTAGTCGATCGGTATCAGTTGTGTTAAAATATGTAAGCTGCTACATTTACATTTACGCATTTGGCAGACGCTCTTATCCAGAGCGACTTACAAAAAGTGCTTCGAAGTTTACGTCACTGGATAGATACTTACATTGGGTTACTAGGTTACTAACTAAGTGCCATCAGTCAAACACAACTGGGAAGAGTTGTTTTTTTTTTTTTTTGGCGGGGGGGATAATTAGTCCAAGTATTGAAGAAACAGATACGTCTTGAGTCGTCGTTTAAAGATCGTCAAAGACTCTGCTGAACGGACATCTAGAGGAAGTTTGTTCCACCACCTACTGTAGGTGCCAGAACAGAAAAAAAACAGAAGAGTCTGGATGAATGTCGTCCTCGATCCCTGAGAGATGGTGGGAGGGGGCGAGCAGTGCTGGCGGATCGGAGGGAACATGGTGCAGTGCTAGCTAGCTAGCTAATTCACCAGCGTTTTGGTCTTTGTATTTACATTTTATATTTACAGTATACATCGTTATTAATGTTGTTAATAAATTTTTAGAAAGCTTTTTGTTTTTTGGAGAAACTGTGGTACTCAATAAGTACCAGGAAATTCACCATAGTGACTATAGTACTACATACCATAGTACTAGCAGAGTACCTGCTGAAGAGACACAGTACCTACCCAAGTCCTATGGTGCCTACTGTGGTAATGTCTGAAGTGCCACATAATAATGAGGTATATTATGATATGTACTATAATTTACTCTATTATACTATAGTAACATTTCTTAGGGGTCATTTGTGGTCACTCTTAATCCAAGTCGCTTCAGTGGCTCCACAGGAGGCAGTGTCTTAATTAGGAAAGTCAGACTCCCTAAGTCCACTAAAATACATTTAAAATAACATAATATACTAATGTAACCTAGTGAACTGCAGATGACGCACTATTTTTTTTTATAGCTGTGTTTTAATCCACAGTTCCAATTACCATAAACTTTATATGATGATTATATACAGTACTGTATACATGTATACCATAGTTGAGTGTTATTGCATCCCAAATTATATAAGCGAATCAGATTGCTGTAAGCAAATTAAGGTTATGCCGTGGTTAACCAGAGCAAGGTGGTTAATGTTTTTTATTCATATGTTGTAAATCTTAAAATCTTTAAAAAAAAAAAAAAAAAAAAACGAGAGGCAGCTGTGGTAGCGGTTCCTCATTCCAATGACTCCATTCAAATAAAATCCAACAAAATCAAAAAGTTGGTCCAAAATGGCAACACAAATCCTATGAATACAGAATAATATACTGCAGCTCACTTATTCCTCTCACCTCATTGCTTTTTCCTCCCCAGCTCTAAAACAATATCTTAGCTTTCCCAAATTTACCATGCCTTCACGTTTGGCTGAAGATGTATTCGGTGCCTCAAGATTATAATAATAATAAGTATGGTTCTTGCAGTCAAAATTCTCATCCCAATGCTCAGGAAATGTTGAGGTTTGGAGAAGAGGAAGTTATCATAGACACCATAGATCTGTCGCACCAACTTAGACGCTCCTCAGATGTTGCTGTATTGATTTCGAGTCTCTCAAGCAGCTCCAACATCTACAGAAGAAGCAGGGTGTTTCGTAAAGCTGATGGAAATCCGAGAGTGATTGAAAAGACTGCACCATGAGCGTGTATGCTGATGTTGGCATGGCTTCCTTATAAGTGTGAGTTTACCTCTATTCTTTTAGCCTTCTCTCTCTTTCTTTAAGCCATTAGAGCACCGTTTGTGAACTCTAGTTTCCATCCTCTGAGCATGATTTGTTTTTAACCATATCCTTCGCAGTTAGTGCGTGCATGTGTGTGTTTTCCAGAATGGACATTCTCTGTCCTTCCTGTGGGACTCGTGGCCATGAGAATGTCTCTGGCTTGTGAGGTTTGAATGAAGCATTAACGCTCATTCATCATGCTCATAGGAGAGCAAGTGTGAAATGCTTAATGTGGTGGCAAATGCAGATATTCCACACAGGATACAGATGTTTGTGTAGACTTTGAAGCACGTAATGTAAACTGTTTAAATTTTCTTTGCTCATTTTCATCAAATTGACTTTTTTTTCCCCTATCAAGTAACCTTTCCATGATCCTTCCGTCCGTCATAGAATGTTTGTGTATAGTTTCTTTAACTTGACGTTTCCGCTGATTAATAAGCGTGAGGGAATATTAATTAATTTGCAGACCACTGAAATTGACCTGTTTATTATCATACTTAAATGTCAGAGGTTGTCAAAGTACTCCACCAGGTACCTATTATGGATGACAATTTATGATAAAAAAAAAAAAAGAAAAATGCCTGTACTGTAGTTCAGCACCTTTGGTTTTTAGCACTTTATTTATTCTCTGTGGTCTGAATAATGAACTGATTCTAATTCTGATTATGAGAATTTAATTTACTCCAAGCCTCAATAACTCAGTCACAAGAAGCCAATATATTGTCAACTTGTAGCTAATGTGTTTTCATGATGCAAAATTACCAGGATCTCAAAAGAAAGCTCTACAGCTTCAGCTCTACAGACAAAATATTTTTGCACATATTTAAATATTGTTTATGAAACCTGCAATGAGGCAAGTTAATTTACATAAATGATATATTTGTGCATTACTTCATGCATTGAGAACCCTTGGTGTACAACATGAAACCATCATCAAACTGGGACTTTTCATTCTGCAGAATAACAGAACACGTTTATGAGAGTCAAAACTACCCTTATTAGCTTTAAATGGACCAAGCATGTGGAAATGGCTTGGTGTGAGGTCAGGACTCTGTGGGGGATGTAGCAATAACTCCAAGCTAAGTTCCTGTGATGTGCTAGCAGTCTGGTGGGCAGTATGAGGGCTTGCATTGTCCTGCAAAACACAAAGACTTTGATGATCACACCGAGGCATTTTTTTTTCATTAATGGAAAGGTGCAATAAAGAAGCTTCTGGGAAGCCAGCTTAGCAGACGTGAAGCAGACAGTCTGATCAGGGCTCCGGTGTACTGAGAAAACTTTCTACCTTGATGATGTCCAAGCACTAGAGATAAGTTCATTAGTGTAGCAGGGGATTATATAGAGGAATAAAGGGAGTTTTTAGTAACTCTGTTCTTGATTCTGCACAATCAACAGTCCCAGTTTGACTTGAACACTGCTCATATGCAGGTTTTTAATAGTTGTACATATTAACAACATAATGTATCTGCTTGAAATTATGTTTGTATAATAAAATATTGCAATATGAATATGACCTTTAAAAGCCATTTCTATTTTCGTCAAGACAAGTGGTTCGAAGATCTTAAAAAAAAGAAAAAAAACCCCTCAAGTTTTGAAAGTTTTCAAATCTAACCCTAGAAAGGTCAAGAGGTAGGTGGTCCCTTAATCCAACTATTACATGATATGATCCAATCTAGGCATGATTTGAGGGTTATCTCATCGTTTACTATGTTTGTGACTAGCGAGTGTGCCGTGAACTCAAGTGTCTCCAAAATTCCTGGTCACCACTACAGTCTTTTTTTCATAGAAAGGTGGTTTATACATCATTACAGGTAATAACGTTCATTTCCTGAGCTCAGTATTTATTTGGATGTTTGCCTCTTCTGTTTGCTCAGGTTGGTAATTGGACTTAATTGGACAATTTCAGTGTACGAGAAGCTTTGTAATAACCAGATGGAGAGTCGTACCTTACGGGTGGCCTGAAAATGGAGGAATAAAAAAAGAGAACAGCAAACTAAAAATCTAATACATTGAATAATCCACAATGTATTAACTTGATTGTAAGATATTTACTACACAAATTAAATTATGCTGGAGCTTTTTTTTTTTTTTTTTATGTTTTAGCCAACCATGTAGCACTAATATAACTAATGTACGTATATATCTTATAGTGCTATGGAAAGCGATAAAAAAGTTGCTATACAAAGTCAGGCCTTTTCTTCTCTTCACCCAATCATAAGTAAAGTTCCGCTGTAGTCTTTAAAAAAAATCTGATTACCCTGATAAGTGAAAAGAGAGAAATTGCATTTAAATATTTTATTCCCACTGCAGAGCAGGAGCATCACAGACATTTTGAACGATGAGATTTCATTGTGCACTTCAGATTATTAGCTTAGTTCTGTTTTACTGTAGTGCGTACAGTAAAGGCTAAGACATTTATGAATTTCCTTTTTTTTTTGTCTCTTTAAATTGCAAATAAATAGAAGATTTTAGAATTTTTAAATATTAAAAACAAAGAAAATATAGTAACTGTTCAATGCTAGGGCGGATTGATTATTTACAATTTGATTATATATGATTTAATAAAAAAACATCATCTGATTATTTGGACTATGTTATGATTGCGATTTAAACTGTAATATTTTATAACTGCTGTATCATTTTGTATTCAAACGTATTTATTTTTTGAGGCTAAAACCAAATTATTAGACAAATTATCTAATTAAAAAAAAAACTTTTTGACAAATTTTACATAAATTCTCGACTATCCCTATCTTTTACTTGTAATAAATTGTAGCCTTCTGCGATTACATACTGTACAGTAATTGCACTGGTCCATATTGCGATTTCAATTTTAAATACTTACCCTCATCAGCCATAACATTAAAACCATTAAGAGTAAAACCAAGTTTGAATTAAGGGGCAGCTCCGGCCCCTTATGACTCCAAAAGACCTTTGGGTGTGCGCTGTGGTGTCTGGCAACAGGAACTGCTGTAAGTTGTGGAGTAGATCGGATTTGTTTGTCCATTGCATCCCACAAACTATCGATTGGATAAAGATTTGAGGAATTTTGAGATCGACATATTCAACCACCTTTAACTCTTTGCCTGCTAAGCCTCATACACAGCAGGCTGTGATGCACTGGGTGTTCTAATACCTTTCCATCATGGCTGGCATTGTTTTTTGGTGGCTGTCTTTTGCTGCCCAAAGTCAGAAATGATCCTTGGGTGCTCATGATCCTGTCACTAGTTTACTAACCTTAACACGTTACAACACTAACCGTTGTAACACACAGAGGTTATAGACATCTCTATGCAGAAATTTTAAGAGTCAAACATGAGGAAAATCCTAAAAAAAAAAAAAAAAAAGACTTCATGGGATCAGATGTAATGATGACTGACACAGCCAGTGAAAAAACTATGCATGTGAGAAATCAGTCCTGAAAATACACAAACCTTGTTTATTTTTGTCATGTCAGTCTTTTTTTAAGGTGCACCCAGTGGTGGAAATGCCGACTCACTGTTGGCACAAAATGGGCACGGATTTCCTGGCAACAGCACATGGCAAGCAGCCTAATAGAGACATTGCGGACACTATTAGCACAGATGGTTGTCAAATGTATGCAAATAAGGTGCTCTCTGAATCAGGCACCACCTGTCATGCATAAACACACACACACACACACACACACGCACACACACACACTTTCCTGCTTTCACTTGAAAAAACAAAGGAAAAAAAAAACCTGCCCGTGAATCAGATTTTCATGCCCCGTTACTAATCAGGCGGCAAACATTAATTAAAGCAAACACATTAATTAGGATTTGTTGTGTTTAAGATTCAGGCTTGAGAAGTTAAATGACGATAACAGAAAACTGTTTTTTTTAAATGAAAAACTCTCATGAAATTCTTTCAACTCTCATGAAATTCTTCATTCTGCACACACCACTTGCTTCTCTAACACACACACACACACACACACACACACACACACTTGCGCATCTCATGCATGGCCCTGCTTCTTAACTAAGTCCCATCAGGGAGTGTTTGTTTTTATAGCGCCGCTTAACTATTTTAAAATAGCTGTCAGGACGGTATTGCGAACAGATGCGTGAAAGAATAATATTTACGATACGCTCCTGAATGACTTTTCACAGCCAACTGCGTTGGTGTTTACATTGTAACACTTTTTTTTGTTGTTTTGGAATAACACGCCGTCCTGCGTCTAGCTCGCCTTCCCACGCATGCTTGTCATTTTTTTGCAGAAAGTGACCCGTCCCTCAAGCCTCGGCAAAGCATCTGTGGTTGAAACCAGAACAGAAGGCATGCAAACTTGGGCAAAGGGTAATTACACTGTGCAAAAAAAAAAGATTTATTAGATAGCAGTTTTAGTTTAATGTGTTAAGCCTCACAGTATTTTGTTTTCCATACAAACCATAAGACTGTATCTGTAAACCAGGATCATGTACACTAATCAAAACAACCAAAGCAAATCAGAATGTGATAATCGTTCATTTATCCTCATACAGTATTAAGTTACTAAAAAGTTGATAAAAAACATATTGTATTGTCACTGCAAAAGTTTTACACACGTTGCTTCATTCGTTTTACACGCTCATCACCGTCGTCGGCTTTATCCTGTATACAGGGTCGCGGGTGGCCTGTAGCCTAACCCAGGAGACTTATGGCACGAGGCGGGGTACACATTGGACAGGGTGTCCACTGTGGTTAGCACTGTCGCCTTGCTCCTCCAGGGTCCGGGTTCGATTCCCGGCCAGGTTCGATTGGCATTGTGCATGGAGCTTGCCTGTTCTTCCCCCGCTTCTTCCTCTGGGTACTTCGGTTTCCTCCCAGAGTACAAAGTCATGCAGATTAGGCTAGTTGGCGTTCCCACATTGCTCATAGTGTGTAAATGAGTGTGTGTGCCCTGCGATGGATTGGCACCCTGTCTAGGGTGTACGCTACAGTACCTCGTGCCCTAGGTCTCCTGGGATAGGCTCTAGGCCCCTCGCGACCCTGTATTGCTTAAAGATTGCCAGCTGTACAGACATCTAGAGAAAGTTAATTACAGCACCTCAGAGGACAGAACACAGTCTAGATGCATTCTAGTCTAGTCCAGCCCAGTCCAGTGTTCCTTGATCCCTGAGAGATGGTGGGACCGGTCGAGCAGTGCTGGAGGATCAGAGGGAACGTGGTGCAGTGCAGGGTGTGATAAATGCTTTGAGAGAAGTGGGTGCTGGGCCGGTTTTAGCTTTGTATTTTTGGAAAGCATCAGTGTTTTGAATTTGATCTGGGCAGCGACAGGAAGTCAGTGGAGGGAGTAGAAAAGTGGGGAGGTGTGGGAGACTAGAAAAAAGCAAAAGGAAATATTATGATACTCATTAAAGAGGAAAAAAAACCCTAAATAAACATTGATAAAAAAAAAAAAAAAATCATTTTCACATCACGGTATGGCTGAATTCTGGAATCAGTAGGTGTTGATTCATTTTCTTTAACATCACCCCGGACAGTAGTTCCAGCTCTAACATCTAAACAAAGTGCTAGCTCTAATACTTGCTCCTGTATATATGTACACTGCCTGCCCATAAAAAAGTCATTTTGAGATTTAAATAAACAAACACTTAAAAGCCTTTGACTGGATAATTACTGCACTGATTGATATGTTTCAGCTGGCATCAATTCTTTTAAGCCTCATTAATGCAATGAGGAGCTTCACAGTTCTTTAAACAACCATGTAGGAAGATGTATCCTGTGCTCATGGAGAACATACTGCTGTGTTTCAAGAAAACAGCTCCGGACAGGTTTAAGAATCGCCCAACATGGTATTAAAACCTGAACTGTCAATTTTGTGGAAGAAATGTAGTGCGAAAAAAAAACAAAAAAAACAATGAATGACCATAACTGGAGTTTATTTAAATGCTTGTTGAAGTGGCATCATAAAAAAAATTGTACAATGGAAATCAGAGATATGTTAAATAGTAAAAGTATGAGCATTTCCATACACACACAGTGTGATGAGACTAACCAGCTGTGTGTCCATAAGGAATCCATTTTGTTAGTAAGATTAATAAGAGGAAAAAAATACATTTGCTACAGAGCGAAAAAGATTGGACTTTGGAGCAATGCAAAGGTCATGTGATCTGATGAGTTCAGACTGACCCTATTTCAGAGCAATGGGCGTGTTAGGGTGAGAAGGGAAGCGCATGAAGTGATGCACCCATTAAGCATACAGTAGTGCCCACTGGGGTTGCTTCAGTTGGTCAGGTCTAGGCTCAGCAATGTTATGGGGCAATAAACTGTAATTAGCTGATGACCTGAATGTACTGAATGACCATCTATGGAGCATCTGTGGAGTTGTCCCCCATGGACGTATTGTAAAAGGTCAAACACAAATTTATTAACTATTGACTAAAAAGGAAAAAAATGTAGTAAAAACACATCATTGTGGATTCAGTAAGTTTTCTGTAAGGAAACTGAAGGAGTCTCCAATGTCAAGCTTTTTTTAGCCACATGACAGGTTAGGTATTTTGTCTCATTATTTTCGAGAGAGAGAGTGAGGGAGAAAAGGGAGGCTGGTGGTTTATAGCTGCTATAATGTAAGCAATAATATCAACTCATTTATCTTGTGAACATTAACACGAGTGATGTCATTCATTCATAATAATATTGTACACATGACACAGATGTTCTGGTGTTTTGAGGTGAAAGCATCTTTCTCAGAGTATCATTTGGATCCTCTCAACGACTTTATCTTTAACTCCCATTAATGAACAGAGGGAAATTAAAACATATTCCAATTGCACTGGGACACATCATTGTCGAGGAATGTGCACAAGATGAGATTGAAAACAACCACACAATCTTTCTTTGCAAGGAGAAAGCTCTGAAGTGGCACTTGCGCATTGCATTATAAAGCAATTAGGACGTAAACCCAAATTTGCATTATTGACACGAAGATAAATGCCTCCATTGTGCCGTGTAGATGCTTTAAACTGCTCCGTTGTAAATGTTCCTCCGAACAGATGTTGCCCTCATTGTGTCTGCTAACAGCTTCACTTTCTCACTCATAACCTTCAGGCACATTTACAGCACAGCCATCTTATATAAGAACAACACCCTGGAGACGTTACACCCGAGCAGCACCTTACATTCATAACCTGCCGTAATACCGAGCGAATGATGAAGAAGAAACATTTCTGATGAATGTAAATGGCGAACAACAGCCTCTTTTTCATCTTACTGTGCAGTTTTCTATACGATCCCATTGCGGCGCAGTAGCGACGCGGTAATGCATGCAGCCAGTCAGTCCTGCTGGAAAAAACCTTTACATCATCAGCCTGCTCGCCACATTTAAGCAATCGGCTGGTCCAAGTTCTGCGTTTTACCTCACACACCCTGCCATAAAATAGTGCACCATGACAGAAGCATCGCAGCTCATAAGCAGAGCCTGGTGCGACATGCACTAGCCAGGCCTCTTTCCCTCCACCTAGGTGGTAGCTCGGCTCCATTACCCACAATGCCGAGTGCTTGGAGAGAAGCTGACCGCTGATGACTCATCATCGGGGAAGAGAAGATCACATTAGCGAAAGGCAATACGAAAGTTTACACAAAGTATTGCTTGATTTCTGTTCATTTATAAACAGCAAGATTAAAGCTTTAAAAATGATTGCTTAAGTGTTCTGTGGATGGTTCGTAATTTTCACAAGGGAAAGCTTCTAAGACGCATTTGTTTTAGGGTTCTACACACACCCTTTTATGAGTTGCAATGTCACGTAGCGCTTAAAACTCAGATCATTTTAGCCATTATTTGTTTTCCTGCTTTTTTTTTAGTAAACATATATAGGGCTCAGGATTGTGCAGTGACATATCCTTTTTTTTTCAGCACAAAATAGGCTGAAAATTTTATTTCATTTTAACCAACAAAAATACAAATATAACTAAGAAAAAATAAAATAGTGTCACATAGGCAAAGAAATAGCACAGATACACACGATTGCATGTTTTTATTGCTGTTTTGGGTCGTTTCTATGACCAAAATAATAATAATAATAATAATAATAATAATAATAATATGCTAATCTTTAAGACGTGATTCTCATATTCTTATGGTACAGTGGTAAAATGTACACGTTATAAAAGTGAGGATAACGTTCTTTCTACCTGACATATCTAAAAAACCTAAATGCACAGTTTAAATTCTGAATCCTCCTTGTTAACACACACTGGCATTGACTTCCATCTATGCTTTTAACTACAGTATGCTGTGGATCTGTGGATCTGTGTTGCTTGGGTTTTATTAACTAAATGGTTTAGTAGTAAACACTGCAGATTTGCACCGGTAGGGTTGGTGGTTTGAATCTCACCTCTTGTCTGTGTGCATACTGTAGAGTTTGCCTGCAGTGGGTTATCTTTTAGTGACGTACATTTGCAGTGTTCTGCAGACACACTTATCCAGAGCAACTTGAGGGATAAGAGACTTGCAGTGGCAGCTTGGCAGTACTGCGATTTGCACTCATGACCTTCTGAACGATGGTCCAAAGTTTTAACCTCTGAGCTACCCTTGCCCATATGCAATGTTTGTTCTGCTACAGAGTAGAATGTTTAGTTCTAGATCTAGTGAAGTATTCCCCCATGCTTGTGAACTACTCCCTACTACATCACACACACATCACATCCTTTGACCGTTTTCTTTAACCAGAGTTGCTCAGGTTGCATGGTGGTGTGGAAACCAGTCATAAAACCATGTACCCTTCATTACTTCTCCCTATAGTTGTGGACTTTTAGATTACAGTAATTAAACCATCGAATATTTAAATAAATAAATATATGGATAAATACACACTCATATGGTTATGTTCATAAATACACCCTGACAACCCTATTTCTTTGTTTGAGACATCCCAATTCTTTGCACAAAACACACCCTTTTACATTCTCAGGTTCAGCCGTCATTCAAACCCAGGCTCAGGGTTATTTGTGGGTTTTCATTGGAGGAACAGATCAACACAGATCACTTCAACAGACAGAGCAGAGCAGAGTGAAGAGGTCTGGAGGAAAGCTGGTCTTAAAATCCAGGGTTATTGCAGGGTTCTTGGTGAGGCTATGGTGTAGATATTTAAATGTGGAAAAACAATAACATGAGAGGTTAGATCATGCTTCAATATCTGGGAATGTCATGCAGGATTATACTGTAGCTTGCATTTACAATATCTAAAAATCAGACTTTCACTTCTAACCACTTAAACTCCCAGAACCTCTCAGTGAAGGTCTCAGTGAAATTTTTATTTATATGGAAAAGAATCACTTTCACACTGTTTCTTTAAAAACTATTTATTAGTCCCAT
>JAOVVA010000054.1:4992749-5037960 GCA_028565275.1 Leiocassis micropogon | reverse complement strand
TATCTACATGAGCTTCAAATGATAGGCTGGAATCCATAATCACACCAAGATCTTTTACTGTTGCACTTGATGGAACAGAAAGGCCATCCAAAGTTACGGTGTGATCTAAAATTTGTGGTGCTGCTGTATATAAAACATAACATGTAATATATCTGCTTGGTTTTAGCTTGCATGACTGACTCTGAAACAGTACATGGAACATTTCAGCTGATATTTTCCTCTGCAGTTCACTGCAGTCTGTGAATTAGCCTCGCTACACCTCTCATGTAACCCTATCTGCATTTCACACACATGCACACACACACACACACACACACACACACACACGTTTTTTGTCAGTCGTCAGTTCCCATGACCTGCCACTTCTCCTTTTCTGAATTTAAATTGTATAGTTCTTGGTTTGGGTCTTGGAGGAAAAAAACAGAGAGATGCTGATGTCAGTCAGAGACCTTCTTAGTGTGGGAGCAGGTTTTACTGGTGCTGTTTTTAGTGTAATTAGTAAGTTGTGATGACATCTGGGGGTTTTATCTTAAAAGAGCCATTATTTAGCAATTTATAAATTCTGGACTCGAATCACACTGTAAAGAAATAAAGTTTAAAGAAAAATATTTTTTTATACTTTACATATACTGTACATATACAATGTTTTAAAAACAATTGAAAGGCTAATAATAAGGCTAATTTATAATTATTATAATAATTCCTCTTTTTTCTACTGTAACGTATTTCTTGTGCATTTTTTTTTAATACGGATGTGAGTTAATGCATTTACAAAGCAAAAGCAAAATATCAGAGTAAGTCAAAAACTATCCGCATCTCTGGTTATATTATACATTTCTGGTCGCCGCACTTATCATCTTATCAGCGCTTTCCATTCAAGGCTACCGTCTGATGCGGTGCCAGTTAAACTGGATGCCCCACATGTGATTTGCACGAAACAACAGCAGCGTGCAGTGATTGATGTTTTGTGACCTGAGGGTGTACCTGGTGCCGAAACAACTCACAGATAAGCAAAAAACAGAAGCATTTGGATATCTACAAACAAAATTTATAGCGATACTCTAAGGAAGGTGAAAGTTTCTTAAAGAGAATCATTACTGGTGACGAGACACAGATTCATCGCTTGGATGTCCAAAAAATGTCTATCATTGCATGACAAGTCAAGACCGCATAGTGCCCACACTGTCGACACGCTGCAAAAACTTTGTTTTGCAGTGTTAAAGCATCCTCCCTATAGTACTGATCTCGCTCCATCGAACTTTTACCTGAAGATTCACTTCCGATGAAGAAGTGAAAACAGCGGTGCATTCATGGCTTGCTGCTAAGCCTAAAACATTTTAAATAAGGGAATCTGAAAGCTTGGTGACAGATGGACAAAGTGTGTTGAAAAGCAAGGAGATTGTGTCAAAAAAAATTGTGTATTTGTCTTTTAAAGTTAATTAGAATAAATTATACAGCTAGAGTGCGGGTCATTTTTGACTCACCCTTGTATAATATGTCATAAGCTGTTTTTAACATGGGATTAAATTTAAAAGGAAGGCATTTATTTACCTTAAACTGGATCTACTGATGTGAGAAATCCCTGCTTTTTGTCCTGTTTCAATTTTTGTATACTAAACAAGCCAAGTAGATTTCCCCCCCTAATGTGACCTCATATGAGTAGAGACCCTCCCACAGCTTTGTTGCTCATCTCTGCAGTTCTCTTGAGCACTCATTTGAAGTAGAAGTAAAATAGAGGGAGTTTGGAGTATTATAAAAAGGCATTATCTTAGGGGTATTTTTGCTGGGGAATTTACAAAACACACTTTGGAGGAGCTCTGAGACCAGTGGGGACCGGGACCTTTAAATACAAGTCAAATCTTGAGGATTCTCCAAATAAGCAGAGAGAAAAAGACACGTTGAAATGATGATGTTTTATGTAAGGAGATGTACATATGTACACACATATATAGTGTACAGAAGAGTTGACCTGTTTTGCTTAAAGTGACTCTTTGCTTCACACTAGGGCATTTATCTATTGTCTCTAATCACTTGTTCTGAATACATGGCATGCAAAGGGTCAAGCAAGTGCAATTACAGCGGCAATAAAAGTGTATCAGCAGGACATAGCAGTCCACAGTTCATCATTATTGGTATTTAATGAAGACCTTTGGCCTGATTGCTCCATCATTAATAGTTGCTCTGTTTTCCATAGTGGTCATTTTTTCCATCTCCATCGTAAGAGTAAGAAATGGGTCAGGAGTGGAACATGGCTGATATTTATTTATTTATCCTGAAGTGCCTTTAATATGATGATGGTGTCACTTCTTGGACAGGAGACCTTCTGGTAGGGGCAATCACAAATGATGCTCAAGAAGAGGGGATTTAGAAGAGTCAGCGAGAGAGAGATAGCGTACGTACCAAATTTAGGCTCAATTGGTGATATTGTCTAGATATTCCATACTTGCATTACTTACAGTACAAGATTATTTAATGGCCAGTTGTGGCTCAATCAGTTAAGGCACTGAAATACTGACCAGAAGGTCGTGGGGTTCAAGCCCCAGCACTGTTGTTGTTGAGCCCTTGAGCAAGGCCCTTAACCCTATCTGCTCCAGTGGTGCTGTATCCTGGCTGACCCTGTGCTCTGACCCCAGCTTCTTAACTGGTATATGTGAAAAAATTATTTCACTGTGCTGTAAAGTAGATGTGACAAATAATTGAACCTTATTCTTATTTGTAATGAGTGTAAGAAGAACTTCAGTTCCCACTGAAGCCCTCAATTCCTGACCACAGCTCGGGTTAGGTCTTGCTGCCTCATAGGGGGTGGAATCTAGTATGTACTCACCACACACACACACACACACACACACAAAACTAAACTGAAGTCTCATCCACTATGCAGCAATTCCCTAGTCTGTATTATTCCTCGGCAGGATTCACTAAACCGACCGTGTCCTTTTGTAAAGCATAAATGACGTGTAAATATTTCTGGCGCAGTTCCGCACAATTAATCTCCATCCAAACTCTTAAGCAGAAGCTCAGGTCCCCTGTCCTAATTTGATTAAGAGTAAGATTTATTTGCATTCACGAAGCCGCAAAAAAACTTAAAAACCTTTCCTCTTCAGAACCGGATGAGACCACTAAAAACAAATCTCCAGCGTCATCACTCGCTCCAGCTGTGTGTATATGGCTACAGTAAATATACCAGCACTCAAAAGAGAATGGACTGTTTGGGCGTCTGAGAGTCATCTGCTCCTCTGCTGATAACACCGCTACATTCAAGCTTGGTGTATTTACAAGGTACCTTAGAGCATGTAGTGAATCACGGAGTAATAAAAACTAAACTATTATACAGCGGTTTAAATAAATTCCAACGACAGTCATCATTTTGACTTTTTATTTAGACTTTGTACTGCAGATTAATCCATGTCCGCAAGAGAAACACTGCCCTCATTATAAAGCAATCATGGACTTAAAAGATTTACTGGGACCTTGAAAACATTATTTAACTGATTTAAAAAGAAAACAGTGTTTACTCAAAATTTTAGAGATTTCTGGGAATTTGTCCTAAACAGTTTCCAAAGTGGAAGCAAAAATTTTTTTAAAAAAGCATGTAGCCTTTAAAGCTTAGAGCATTTTCGCCATTTTTTGTTTTTCTTCTTAAAAAAACAGATATAGAGCTCATGACTGTGCAGTATAGAGTGACACTCTTACTTTTTCAGAACAACCTAGGAAATATGATGAACTTAATTTCATTTTAAGCAGCTACCCACCACCATGACTGAGCAAAAAATGAAAAAAATGTGTCACACATCCAAATAAATAGCACAAATACACATGATCACGTGTTTCTATGGTTGTTTTCGGTTGTTTTTGCTATGACCAAAAAATAATAATATGCTCATTTTGAGAGTTCAAAATTTTCATTCTTCAAACTTCATTCCCATATTCCGGTAGTGGTAAAATTCACCCTTTATAAAGGTAATGATATCTTTTGTTCTACCTGACGTATCCGAGAACTTAAAACTTGAAGTCTGAAGCATCCTTGTTAACACTCCATAACAAGGCTTCCAAAAAAAGCACTTTTTTTTAATCAGCATTGACCTACGCTATGCTGCGGGCACGTGTGCCATTTGGGTTTTAAGGGTTAAATAATATCAAATTAGATAACAGCTTGTTTCATCCAGAAACATTCTTTTCTCTTCAGTAATGTCTTTAACATTGTGAGGGTCTTGGCCGATCCAGAATCTATCCAGAGACCACTGGGTATAAAGCTGGAATATACCTTGGATGAGATGCTGGACCATCACAGTGAACCACACATACTGTACACACATGGACTCACCTATGAGCCATTAATTGTCACCAATCTACTTATGGATATGGTTTCGGGAGGTAACATTAGTATACGCGTAATCTGGTACCCTGGATACCAACTGCTCCACCATAGCACCACTTTCAGACATACACTACTGTGCGAAAGTGCTGAGCCACCCCTACTTTCTTCATATTGTGCCCCCCAAAAAAGCCATACAGTGACCTATGAATCATTCAAGCATGAAAAGCATCTAACTTAAGTCATGAATAATTGAGAAACAGGTGCAGATGATGACAGATGATCAGGGCAGTGATTAGTATACCGGTGATGCTGAATGCTGAGTGGTTGGAACAGACGAGAGGGGAAATGAGGTCGCTGCTGAGGTTGTTACATAAACAACCTATTTTTAAATTGTATCTTTAGGCACTTTGCAAAACTGTAAAAAAAACCTTCTCATTTCTTTTATTTAATCTACATCATTAAATTGATTTTCTACATAAAGAAATGAGGGGTGGCTCAAGACTATTGCATGGTACTGAATACTAGCAAATAAAGAGTTTTAAAATGATAAGGTGGCCCTAATTAGTGTATCTAGGCGACGATCCTATCTTTTATCCCTAAAATAAAACCCTGTAGTGTTTCCTACACTCCAGCTAATAGCATGAAATCCTGAGTCGAAGTGTGTATGTGTGTTTAAAATGTAGACACTGCAGTGTAATTTCCACTAACGTGAGCTCACAGGAAGGAAATATCTCTTGTCCTTTTTCCACTTTCTTACCACACCATTTCTAAGCATGTACGCTAATTAAACATTTCCTATTGCACTCTTTTCCTGAGTACTGACCACACCTCTGTTTGCCAGATGCCGAAACTCGGACTCAATTGCCCCTTGGCTTCCTTTCCTGTCCTGGGATTCAGTGAATGTTCTGGCCCTGCGCGTATTTGGCCGGCACTAGCAGTAAAGATGTCTCCTCCATGCTAAGCTGTCCCTGAGCCACGCATAAACCTGTCTACAGACAGCACACAGGGCCATGGCAACTACCCGAGCCGTTCGAAGTTTACATCCTGACTGTTTCGCTCGTCCTTGTGGGAATATTTACGGACAAAAAAGCTCTGTGATTCAGTCATCAAAAATGCAGACGAGCGTTCAGGAAAAACTTTATTCTCTAGGGTGATGTAGAAATAACCTGATAGATGGGATTAAATCAGGAGGAAAATAAAGCCTTGAAATAGACCTTCATCCAAAATGTTGTGCTTCAGCTGCGACTATTGTTGACTAACCCGTATCACGTAATCAACATCTCATTTTCACATCAAATTGAGGATGAAATTACTCACCACCGTTTGCTTGTCATTCTTTCACCAGGAACAAGCCACAGTATCCTCAATCACCATGCCTGATTTACTGTACAAAAAAATTAATTATTATTTTTTCAAAACATTTTTAACACAGAATTAAATAAAAAACAAAAATGATAATGGTAAGTAAAATTTACAATACTTTCTAAGGTTTATTAACTTACAGGCTACATTGCACTTTTGAAAATAATAATAATAATAATAATAATAATAATAATAATAATAATAAAAGTAATTTTTTCCACTTATCCCAGTTAGGAAGCTGGGGTCAGATCACAAGGTCAGCCATGATACAATTCATCCTGAAGCAGATAGAAGCCAAAGTTTCCAACAGTGGCAGCTTGATGGGGCTTGAACCCCCAACCTTCCGAGCAGTAACTCAGAGCCTTAAACGTTTAACCCACCACTGCCATCTTGAGTGACAGCAAAGACAATTTTAGAATTAAATAAGCAAACACACAGGAATTTAGCTGTCCAATATCCATGCTAATAACATCAGAGCATAAATCACATTAAAATATTTTGTTTTTATAACTTTATTATTATTAGTAGTAGTAGTAGTAGTAGGTAGTATTTATTTATTCATTTATTTATTTACAGTTTTGGTAAAAGTTCCGAAGCCATCAAAAACTCTATCACTATCTTATTAAAAAAGAATACATTTTTTAAAATATATATTACAGAGATTGACTTCTCTACTTCCCAAGATTTATAAGAAACTCCCTGTTGACTTTTGCAATGATATATGACTTAACTAGCCAATAACTACTATATATATATATATATATATATATATATATACTACTTCTATAGGAGTAAATGTGTTCAGGTAACAGGGTTGTGTGGAAAAAAAGAAAGAAGTGGCAAAAAAAAAACACTTTAAGGCTTTGACATATTAAATAAGAGCCCAGACCCATTTCTCCTTTAAGGGACATTATGGGTGTTTTCCCAGGCAATTGTAGGGTTAAAAGCCCTATGTGACATGTCGCAGCCATATTTTCTTAATTTGCTTGATATCAATTTGTTCAAGAAAGGCAGTCAGGACAGACAGGTTAAATATAAATCAGAGATGTTATTAAATCATTATAATTATTATATCTGATGAAATTTAATATCGTTAACAAAAAAACAAGATTTTTAATATTGGCTAGTTAAGTCACATGTGCTACCCAGGAACACCATCATTTTACAAATGATGGGTACACAAATTCACAGATTGTCAAATGACTCCACCAGGATGTTCATTAGATGTCACTTAAGGATTTTATTAGTCAAGGATAAAACTGAATAAGGAGCTTTCCAGAACATTTAAAGGATTTACGACACCTGGGTCACCATGGGTCCTTATGGGCTGTTGAACCAATAATATCTGATTGTATTTCAAGGTAAAGTTTAGTTATAGTGGACAGGAGAGAGCGGAAAATGCTGTTACATAACGTGTGGAGTTGCTTGGAGGAGGAAGCCTCAATAAACGACGACTGAGGCTTCCTTCAGTTAGAATGTTTAACCGCTTGAACCATGCTGTGCAGCATCACAGCATGGTACTGCAGTGTATTACAGTAAAAACACAGTACCTCTTGCGTCATATTGTCGCTAGGCAACAAAAAAATTCTAAATAATTATTAAAAAACCTGTTAATACTTACTAAAAGGAAATCACCGCCATCAGGGTGTAATGTTATGCATATTTCAGCTGCACATGGCTGGTATGTCTGGCATGCTTACGTTAAAAATGCCTAGGTTGAATATACAATATAGAATAGTCAATGAATAATGTAAATATCATGTGGGCAGTGGTGGCTCAAATAGTTAAGGCTGCAAATTACTGGGTTTCTAATTAGAAGGTTGGGGGTTCGAGCCAAAGCACTT
This sequence comes from Leiocassis micropogon, assembly GCA_028565275.1. NCBI lineage: Eukaryota > Metazoa > Chordata > Actinopteri > Siluriformes > Bagridae > Leiocassis > Leiocassis micropogon. The sequence continues at coordinate 5,030,436 of JAOVVA010000054.1, read as the reverse complement.
GAGCAAGGCCCTTAACCCTATCTGCTCCAGGGGGGCCTTGGTTTCCTAACTGGGATTTTTGAAAACTCCAATTTCCCTTTGTACTAATCTACTTATTGTTTATTTATACCACTGCATATTTCTATTTATTCACTGACTGATATAGCAAGCTACTCCAGGTTTTAGGAGGATTGGAGTAGAAGCACTGGGGTGTCAGGTGTTACTTTGTTTCAGTAGTAAACGGCTCGTGGAACTGGTAGGAGGGCCTCTTAGCAGAATTTTGCTTAGGGCCCCAAAAAGGTCGGGTCCAGCTCTGACTATGTAAGTCAGTTTATGAGTGGCTGTAAAAACCATAAAACCATGTGATGAGAACTCACAGGATTGGGACTAAACAGCTGTGTGGCCATAAGCAAACCACTCGTTAGTGAGATTCATCAGAAAAAAAAGGCTTGAGTTTGTCAGGGGGCATAAAGAATGGACTTTGAAGCAATGGAAAAAGGTCATGTGGTCTGATGAGTTTAGATGGACCTTATTCCAGAGTGATGGCGCATCAGGGTAAGAAGGGAAGTGCATGAATCAACAAGCGGTACAAGCCTCTGGAGGCAGTGTTATGATCTGGGGTTGCTTCAGTTGGTCAGGTCTAGGCTCAGTCAGCTGACGACCTGAATGTACAGTATCACATCTATGGAGTTTTTTTCTTGATGGAACAGCCATATTCTAGGACTCAGAGTGTGAAAGTGGTTCTTGGAGCATGAGGAATTATTTTTGGCCAGGCAGAGCTATTTAGCTATATTTGTAATACAGTTGTAACACAAATGTCACTCCAGTCACAGAATCACCCGCATTCCTCCATCACAAGGCCAGTGATAGCAATTTAAGCTGGTTTGACCTCGGGGGACGGGCGGCCATGCCTCCGTTTTGTTAAACGTGAGCCAGCCCCTACTTTGTGTGGCAACACGGCGACATCTGGCATAAAGCGCGCCATGATTGAGCTTTCCATTGCCATTCTGAAGCGGCGGGCCGTGCTGCATTGAAACAGCGCGCCGTCTTTCTCATGCTAATGGCACGAACTGCAGGAGCAGATGTGAAACATTTGGTTCCGTTCTTGTTCACTTGTAAAGAAGTAATGTGGTTCTTTTACTTTTATTTCTCTCTCCAAGGTATTGAAAAAGAAAAGAATGGAGCAATCGAGTGTGATCATCTTAGGTGGCCTCTGAGAGATGAAGCGATCCAGGGACATGGAGGAACATCCGGGAGATTAAAGGGAAAAAAAAGACAAGAAAGTGTTGTAAGATGAACACATGCACACTTCCTTTCTCTTTCAAACACACAGGCTCAGAATTTATTAAGACTGAGGAGATTATGGTGATGATGATGATGATGATGATGATGATTATTTCCCTGCTGGATGCGGAAATAATTCGGTCTTTCGTCATGCTGTAATGCAGGTCGGTATTAATCTCATCAGACCCATATCTCAACACGGAAAATCACAAATGCACAATCTGTGCGTCTGAGCAACATCAATTTCATGCTCCCGCTTGGTTTAAGGTTAGCTACTTAAACGCTACATAAAAATGATACACACTCGCACTTAAAGTAGTGTTAGGTAAAAAAATGTGGATTCTGTAGACGCATAAAAAGTGAACCCATGGCGAGTTTCACAGAATTCAACTTCTGTTGATGATGTTCATATACACATATTCTGTACATTGTAATAAAAAAAGGGTGACTTATTTAGAATTAGAAGAAAACAGTTCAGGTATCAGATCCTGTAATACAGGGAGAAGCTTGAAACAAAATTTTATTTTGTAACTGAAAATATATCCCAAAAAACAACATTTTGGTTGTATTTATACTATTTTATACTAATTTATTGTACTTATACTTTACAAGATGGTATTTACAATCCCAGTGAGGTTTCGTGAAATTGTAACCATAAAGAAAAAATGTTCAGTAGTCTTTAAGAGAAAAAATTAGCAAACGGATTTTTTTTGCAGTTTCAGCATCAGAAAAAAAAGTGTCATCATGCCATCTCTAATTTTATTTAGTTATTTAATTATTGTTTTTTTTTTATTCTTGATTCTGATTGGTCAAAAACTGATCATTTTTGGTAGACTATAACAAACAGGAAAAAAGTTCTTGCTGCAAATAAAAAAATAAAACAGGTTTACTTTGTATGTTCTAGCACTCATTCTAATACATTACATTCACCAAAAAGATTTTTTTTGTTATTTAACTGCTTACATGGTAAACGTTCTGCAAGGATATGTTTATTTGTTTTAGAAGGAGTCTCCAATGTCAGCACTTTTGAAACAGTCAGAGTTAAAGCTGAAACTTCAGGACAGAAGGACAGAGTTAATGATTTCTGGTTTCTTGATGACATGACAAACTTGACTTCAAAATAGAAAACAGACAGCCTGGTAAGAAAACAAGTGTTGGCGTTTAGCTGCTATAACACTATAAACAGGAACTAACTTGTTTCAAATCATCAAACAGTAATTATATAAAATTAAAAAGACATTTTTAAATATTAATGAAAAACAAAACGGCCACAGAATGCTGTGATGTATGATGAATAAAACACTTTGAATTAAAATATTTATAACGCCACCATGATTATTTTTTCATATACTGTAACAGGACATCCTGAAGTTTTTAACTACTTGCAAATTACAGTTTATAATATTGTACAGGAAAATTCAAATAAATTTAAATTGTTGAATATTGCAGAAAAGTACATAACTGGCTACAGTATCAGAAATAAAGGTACTAAACTGTACTTTTCCATCTGGAGGCATCTTCTATTTTGCATAATTTGCCTGGACTGATGCATGCAGTGAAATTTAGCTTTTAATGTAAAAAAAAAAAATTACAAAATGTATCATCATTTACAAAAGTAAAATGTTTTATGAAACTTTTAACCAATTTTTTTTTACTAATTCATATTTATTCTGCCTTATTCCTTGCTTGTAAGCTCTGTCGGTAGAATATTAAACACTAATAAGTTTATTAAATGATACGGATGAACTCGGTGACGTCTTCTTTATTTATTTACATATCACCACAGCACGCGCTCACAGCGACATTTGCTTTCCCTGAGCGCGTGACAGCTCTTCCCCGGACTCAGACCCCGCCCACTCCGCGTGTTGATTGGCTTTTTCAATCTGCTATGCAAAGAAGACAGGATCTGTGTCCTCTGATTGGACAGCGGCGATGTCGGTCATGTCCAAGGTCGCCGCGCTGCAGAGGCACAGGAAGCGCACAGGCAGTGCAGCTGGAAGTTTAATGCCAAGTTGACAGGTCGTGTTGTCTGTACGACATGTAAACTTTAATGATTAGTTATTGGGTTTTTTTTTTCTTTCTTGTGTGTGTGTTTCATTTTATATGCCAATGATCATTGATTGGCATCATTATGTGGTATTTGGAGCAGAGTTAGACAGGCTGTTAGACACAGGTGGATCAGGGTTAATTATTGGCGAAGATTTAAAGTTACATAAAAAAAAGTTGATCAGATAAATAAACACAACTGTATAAAAGCGAAGAGTTTAATATTTTTTTTTAATCAGACTTCATCACTTTGGAGATTACTTTTTTGATGCATTTTTTGGATCTCCATCTCCGACAATGTGCGTCTAGCATGGCCAGGGCGCGGACTAACGCGACGCGTGGCGTGATATGGCGTGTACGTTACCGGGGAACGCCACCGTGTCCGTCAGGAGCGTCCTGAGGACGTGTGCGGTCATGCTGGTGTCCCTGCTCGCCTCCTTCTACCTGCTCCAGAGCCTGACGCAGCTCGGCGGCTCCGCGCTGCGCGCACAGGACGCGTCGGAATCCGCGTCGCAGTCCGCGTCGGCGCTTGTCGAGGCGTCGGAGGCGCCGCTGCGCAGGAAGCTCGTGCTCCACAGATGGGCCGCCGTCGGCCCGGTCGCCAGGCAGCGCACCGACGGCGGAGACGGCGCACCCGGACGGCAGACGCTCGGCGGGAGGCTCCGGGCGCTCGGCGACGGGGAGAAGCGGCTGCCGCACGCGATCATCGTCGGCGTGAAGAAAGGCGGCACGCGCGCGCTGCTCGAGTTCCTCCGCGTGCACCCGGACGTCAGGGCGGCGGGAGCCGAGCCGCACTTTTTCGACCGTTTCTATGACAACGGATTGGAGTGGTACAGGTACACAGCTGTACAATGGTATTACTGTCATATAGTTATTATTATTATTATTATTATTATTATTATTATAGTATGACAGTTAATAGCTGACATTTTCAAAACTTTCCATCCGTTAAATAATATTCAGAAAGAATAAGCTACAGAACATATACTGTATATTAAAAATTATAAAGAGGAAACACAACATATAATTTTATCTTTTATTTCACCCCAACAATTTACAATATAAGCATTCTTACTACAAAGTAAATGTTAATACTGTGCACACAGGTTTTTGTTTGCGAAAAGTCATCATCATCATCATCATCATCATCATCATCACAGCATGACAAGTAATAGTCGGCATTTTCATAACTTTCCGTCTATTAATTAATATAAATATGAATTTTAGTATATATATAAAAAGCCTTAAAAGGGGGAGACACAACATGTAATTTTATCTTTTATTCTGCCCTTACACCAAAGTTAAAGTTAATAAACTTTATACACAAATAAATTTGTGTTTGAGAAAAGTTTTCAGAAACTTAGTGATGTGGAGTAAAGCGAATCTACACTGCCTCACACTGGCAAGATCTCTCTCTCTCTCTCTCTCTCTCTTTCTTTGTGCCCCAACACAGAAAATTATCATGAACACGATCTTTCTGAATAAAAAAAAGTTTGTCTTTTCTTATTATAAACATTATTATTCAGATTAGCACCATGACTGTAGCTTCATTAATCTTCTGCATAAAACAAGGGTTGAGATTAATATCTACAAGTGTCACATACATATTTGGTTAATTAATGGTTACAGTTTTTATGTTTTAATGTTTTAATATGTTTACACATGAAATATTGGATTAATGAAAGAAATCTATCCAAATTAATAAACAGTATGAACTATTTAGTAATGTTTAATAACTTGAACAATCTGTTCTGAGGAAATCTGTTACAACAGAGTTTCACACTTTCACACAGCTCAATTCATATGAACAGGGAGGCAAGTTAAAGTTAGGATTAAAGTTACTTTGTTTTATATTATTTTTATCTCATACCAGTGATATATAAGTTAACCTAATGAAAGCAAATGAAAAGATTAATTTTTAAGAATATTTGTTTGAAAATTCAAACATCAAAGTGACAGCAGAGAGGTTTAACCTTTTATTACCACAAGTGTTGTGTTGTGCTTACTGCTTTTTAATTTAAAAAAATATTTTTACCTGGGGTCAGTAAAAATATTTTTACCTGATTTGTGTATTTGTTAAAACTGTCACAAACACTGACTAGTGAAAAAACTTTCACATTTTCTCTAGTGTAATCCTGACCTGAATGTTTATCAGATTAGTTTGGAAGTGTATTTTATGATGCATTCATGATTCATGATTCATCAGTCTAAAGCTTCAAAGGTCACAAACACATACATTCTATCACACACTTCACTGTCGTGTTTGTGCGCGCATGTGTTTGTGTGTGTGTGTGCGCGCGTGTGTGTGTGTGTGTGTGTGTCTGTGTATATGTGCGTATGAGTCGTTGTGTTCCACGATCTACAACTCTTATTAAACGCAATTCAACTTGTTATTAAACATTACCTTCTACTCCACTCAGGTAGAATTCACCTTTATATCAAATTTAAAAGAAAAAAAAAACTTTCCACTCAACGCACTCCCTTCATGTCCCTTTATCCTTAATCCATCCTTCTTTCTCCCTCTGAATGTTCACTCACTCTTTTCCCCATCACTCTCTCAGACCCTTCTGTTTACCTATTCATCCATTGTGTATCTGCACAGAGAGTCCCATCAATCCTGAGTTGTTGCCAAGTTTCAGAGGAATGTGGTGCAAGCTTCTGAAGGCCAGTTAAACTTAGTGGTTTCCCCCCCTACCATTTTAAGAGAGGAGGGGGAGCCTTGATTAAAAAAACAAAACAAAAAAAAAAAACGAGATGGGTGAAATAAATAAGCACTCGACAGCATGGCCCTGTGTTGTTAATAATGTTACGAGGGAATAAGTATTTCCCTTAAACTGCATAGGATTGATCATTATGACAGAGAAGATCTCCGACTCCAGTGTGTGCGAGTTTCAGCTGTTCAAGAGACCGAAAAAAAAAAAAAAACGGTGCTGCTAGCTCTTCATAAAAGCACCATGGAGCAGCTCTATGCCAGCCACGACCATTTGATGGATACGTGCAAATGGCTCTCAAATAAAGAAAACAAACTCAGGAATAGTTTTGCTCCATAAATTCTGTTCCCCCGCCTTTCGATCCCTCTTAAAATAATAGTCTCCCTCTTTCTCCCCAGAGCTAACATTATGAATGCAGCCTCTTTTTTTTTTTTCAGCCCTAATCGCTGTGTCCAATTTGCCGGAATTATGGGACTCTTTTCAGGCCGAGCTGTGAATGCTTGAGCACTGAGACACCCATCTGCATGGATGATGGCTCTTTGTCTGAAGGAATCACACACCAGACCATGTGTGTGTGCTGTGTGGGAATCCGGGGACGTGAGGGTACACCACTGGCAGGATGTTTTAGATGCAAGAAAGCGATCTAAATTCCAACAGATCAGACCAATGGCTTAAAACTGATTAGGAGGAAACTTGATAGTGTAGTATGACTGGTTTGCAAATCCCAATCATCTGGATGAGGAAAATGCACAATTGACCCTCATGATAGTTGGTAGTGTGGTGTTCCTACAGGAACTCAAACCTATTAAACAAACACTTTAATATTTGTGATTTGTGATTGAATAATATTGTGATTTTCCTTACAAAGTGCACTATTGCAGCTGTTACAGAAAATTAATCAAAACCTTCAGACCAATCAGATCAGCAGTGCTCAATAAATGTAATCTTTTAATCCGCAATGCGTTTAATCATATACAAAAGAATAATTATTTGAATTTCTCTGTTAATGAAAGTCAGTCACAAATATATGAATTCAAACATGTTGTATATATCGGTTATAGGTTTTTACATGTAAACATACTAGGGACGTTCAAGTCAAACCGGGACTTGTGATAAACGTTCTAGTGCTTGTAAATGTGATTGACATTTACAGAAGACTTCAAGCACAGTACAGTAATGCGACACTCAGCCACAGTACAACATTCGAACCATGCTAACCTTTTATTAGCAGTAGGTCCATGAACCTTCCGCACGTGGAGCAACTGATCCTTTAAAATCAATGAATAACTTGTCACCAACCTGCTGAAGAGACACATCTGTCGTACACACAATCATTCACCAAGATCACTTGCATGTTACAGGAACTCGGCTGGGACTTACATCTGCCTTACAGTCCTGACCTCGCTCCAAGCCATTTCCACATGTTTGGGCCATTAAAGGAGTTCCTAGAAGTCCAATCATGGCTTTGGCGTACTGAGAAAACCTTCTACCTTGATGGTGTCCAAGCACTAGTGAAACACTGGGATGAATGCATTAGTGTATTGGGGAGTTTTTACTCTCATAACTGTGTTCTGTTATTCTGTACAATCTAAAGTCCTGATTTGACTTGAACTTCGCTTGTATTGTGACATTTTATTATAATACAATTTATACTGTTATTTTGGACAGCTCTGAGAAGGGTACGATTTTCCTGGGAAAATTTTCTTTTAAGTGCTGGTAAACATCTAGGCTGATTTCGATAGAACTGGCAATGAGTCATTTGGGAACTGAGAGAGCAGGCTCATACTGAAGAGCTTAGACAAACGAACTGACTCCCAGGAACGAGCCGAAATTCACATGACTAGAGTTCTGTTATTAAAGGATGGCCCTTCATAGTGCAGTCAAGATCATCGGATACAGAGTGAGCGCTCATTTTCGTAGCAGAGATGACGGTTAATATGTTGCTCAGTCACTTGATAAGGTTGATAAGATATTAAAACTCCATTTTGATTTGTTTGTTCTTGTAGTGGATTTCTTACTAATACGATTGCTGATCATCTCGGATGTAGAATCATGGACAAACCAACAGTCCACCTGACCTAGCCCACACAGATGTGTTTTTCATTTATTTATTTATTTATTTATTTAAATGGCGGTTTCTGTGCATTTTCACTTTTCATCCACCCGCATACTTTTTAGCATTTTAGTTCATTAGAAATGAGCTTTTTGGAAAAACCAGAGTGAAAATACTCATTTAGACATTTTTGTTTTTGGCTTGTCAGAGTGTGCGCTGTGTCATATCTGTTTGATGACGGAGAGCAACGTACCTATTAATCATAATTGTTTTTCAGGCTTCTGATTGGCTTCCATGGCTTTATGGTTAGGGATACGATATATCAATATATTGGTTTGGCATGCTCAGGACAGCGTACTTTTTTATGTTTGTTTAAGAACAAATGAGGAAAAAAATAACCGTATGCATGGATAAGGCCTCAGTGAACAGAACTTTGCATGTGTAGGGTTTTAGTATTTAGTACCAGTCTTTAAACGTAAAATAAAACCTAATAAAACAGGATAATAAAACTTTATTCTCTGTAGGGCTGTTACGCCAAGCTGTGTTTTGCAGGAATGTGAAATAAAGCTGAGAGGAAGAAAAAAATTAAATTGCCAGCCTTTGTTTCCCATGTGCATCAGTGAGCTTTGGTTGCCCATAAGCCTCTCTCCAGTTCACTGGTTTTCCTTCCTTGGAGCACTTTCGGTACGTCCTGACAACCGCAGACAAGACCTGCAGTTTTGGAGTTGCCCTGATCAAGTCGTTTAAACATCATAATTTGGCCCTTGTCACAGTAGCTACAGTTTTAATTTCTAATTACAATGATGGCTGGAAGTGGTGGGTAATATTAGGCAGAAAGTGAACATCATGTCCCTGAATTTGATGTGTTGGAACCAGAAAAATGGGCAAGTAATGGCCAGATTGTTATGGCTAGTCGGCTGGATCAGAGCAACTCCAAAACTGCAGCTCTTGTGGGATGTTCCCAGGTTGCAGTGGTCAGGACATACCTAAAGTCATCCAAGGAAGGAAAACCAGTGAACTGGAGACAGGGTCATGAGTGTCCAAACCTCAATGATGCACATGGGGAGCGAAGGCTGGCCCGTGTAGTCCGATATAATAGAAGAGCTATTGTAGCGCGAATTGTTGAAAACGTTAATGCTGGTTGTGATAAAAAGGTGTCAGAACACACAGTGCATTACCGTTCCGGTGGCAAAAGGGAGACTTACTCAATGTCCGATCCACAACTCTCGTTCTATGCAAGGCTCATATGTGGCTTCTGCAGTCCTGCTGAGCTAAATCCAGTAGGTATCTTTCAAACTTTCCATGTATTTTATATAAATGTAACTTTTCTTTCCCCAGAACTGTCTGCATGTGTAACTGGAACTAGACATATGTCTATTTCTGGGGAAAGAACAAGTTAAATTTGCACTAAATACACTTTAAAATAACTTTAACATGCCTACTTTCTTCATCACTGTGGGCATTGATGGCTCAGTGGTAGGTTTCTCACCTGTCATGCGGAAGGCCAAGGTTCGATTCCCGCCCAAACCCCAACCACTGGATGCAGTGCCGGTCCCAAGGCCTGGATAAAATGCGAGGGTTGCGACAGGTATTCGGCGTAAAACTTGTGCCGAGTTGTTCTGCAGATCGGATGGTGCGCTATGGTGACCCCTCGATGGGAGGAGCCGAAAGTACAATACAATACGACTCCAATACAGTCTTACTCCAATATTTCTAGCCTATGTGACTTGTAATTGTAGCAAACGTACATCATAATACATGGAATATTTACAAATGGTGTCAGTGTAACACCTCATCTTCCTCCATCACTGAACGAGAGTAGATTCGTGTGAGCAGCTCTTGCCTTTTGACAAAGTGAAGAAGAGTTCACCTGTTTGCAGTTTATTAATGGCTGGGGAACACATTGGGCATCAAATCACAGGGTTGTGACCTGGTCATTAAAAGAGCACTGACCTACACGCATGCGGGTCGGGCCAAAGGTCATGACATTCCTTTGACTATGGATTGCACAATCAGAAAGAATCTAGAGGTGCTGGCATTTCCTCTTGTCCTATCATGCATTCCAGTCACCAGCATTTTGGCGTTTTGTAAGTCCTCCCTGCAGTATTTCTCATTTAATACTTCAACTGTAAAAAACAAAAAAAACACAGCTTACTGTAAGAGGGAAGCAGTTAGCGAATGGTGTTTTATTGTGCTAAATCAGGGATAACAGTGTTTGTAGAGGCAGCAGTGTGTCAGAGAGGAAATTCACTAATAGCACATCGAGTGGAGTTAATGATAAAGACAGGGGTTTTATAGAGCCCTAGAGGATGGGGCAAATCTCAGATTGAAGGAGGGAGCTAAAGAACGAGGGAGTGTGTATGTGTCTGTGTGTGTGTGTGTGTGTGTGTGTTCCTCATTTCCTCTTCCCTCAGCAGCTCTGCGGCTCTGCGGTAAAAAAAAAAAAAAAAAAAAAAAACTCTCTTGTGTGGATTTCAGGAACGTGTATAAAAAGCACTGCCATTTGGGCTCCATTAAGAGCTATTCCGAAAAATCCAGACCGGAAGAATTTTAGGAATAATGTTCCTTACCCATGCCTTAATACAAATCTTATTTCTCTTGCTGCTTTAGTGGAACCTTTAAAGGTTCTGTTTGGAGAACCCTACAAGAGGGTGATAATTGTTTCATGGTTTTCAGCTTTCGAAACCAATTCTACTCAACGCCTCGTCTCATACAGGAACGCTCTGTTTTACAGAAGACATATTCTTGTGTTATTATATACAGGACATCATACACATAGATCGAATCTACAGTTGTTGTGTATATACGGTACGTTGTACATATAAAATGAGGTTTCATATGAAGAATAGGAATGTTTCAAATATGTAAGGAAGAAAACATTCTGGCCAAAGAACATCACACACTCTAATATTTTGTCCAGCCGCCTGTAGCTTTGATTAAAGCACAAAAAAATAATGTGAAAATAATTCCTCATGCCTCTAGAACCACTTTTTCGTCATTTATGGCCGTTCCATAATGATGAAGGAAAAAAATGCATGGATGTGGTAACCTGGTCATTCAGTACATTCAGGTCGTCAGCTGACTTCATTTTATTGCCACATAACATAATAATTGTTGAGTCGAGACCTGAGCAACTGAAGCAACCCCAGATCATAACACTGACCAACTAACTGCATTTAACCAAGTTATAATGTCATTTTACTATAGTTCGCTCCCAAAGCAAGTCCTCTTATCTGTCATGGTATTCCCTGGACACAGCGAAGAGACATTTCATGTTGTGCTTTTGGGACTGATTTTGATTTAGTTCATGTCCTTTATATGTTCAGGTGTAATGTGTTCAGTGCATTTGTCATTATTACTTACGTTATTCCAGCATTCAAGTTAATTCCACAGTTTTGTTGGTGTGTATTTAAAAGGTCAGTGTTAATGTATGAAGAGGACACTCATTATCGTTTTGAGAGGCTGGCTCTAGACATCCTCTAGATGTTTCCTATTTTCTCAGTTTCATGCTAATGATAATAGCCTAGTCCATGGAGTTCAGTTTTTACTGTTTCCTTTTTTTTATGTATGATCACCAATAGAGGCTTACTTACGCTTGCATTCTGTCTCCATTTACGTTATAACATTATCGTTGACATATAGTCAGACACAGGCTGTCTTGCTCTGTGCTCAGTTCTGATACTTAGTGACTGTTACAGATCTCTAACACTGGAGACTCCTTCCTTAAATGTAAAACATTTCTTTAAAGAAAACATGATTAATTTAACAAATGTAATAGTTCTTTGTTAAATATATGTAATATATTTGTTATTAGACTTATTATTATAGATATATGTGGCACGGTGAGGTAGTGGTTAGCAATGTAGCCTCGAACGTCCAGGGTTTAGGGTTTGATTCCCGCCTTGTGTGTATGTGTGTGTGTGTGTGCGTGCGTGTGTGTGTGTGTGTTTGCATGTGCCCCCAGTGCTTGGTGGGTTTCCTCCAGGTACTTCGATTTCCTCCCACAGTCCAAAGACACACAAATTAGGCAAAACTGGCATTTTTGCATTTGTCATAGTGTGTGTAAGTGTGTGTGTGGTTGGGCCCTGAGAGTACTGTAGTCCACTGAGTCTGCGACACTGTATAGGATAAGCGCAATAGTGAATGCATGAGATATAATGACAACTAAATATAAAATTTGAAAACAAGCGGATGGGTATAAAACCTGCAAATTTTCTATTTTAAAAAATAAATGACACAGTAATGAATATAAAATGCAATAATTAGAAAAAAATATATATATATAATAAACATTAATATAAAAAATCATATTGAAAATTCGACTGTAATTTACACTTGACCACATTTAAAGTTTAGATAAAAAAAAATGATAACATTAAAGCATTTTGGACACTGGAGACTCCTTCTCAAAACTATAAATAATAATAATAATAATAATAATAATAATAATAATAATAATATCTCCTTGTAGAAAATGTTACTTTTCCAAACAAAATGTTATTACAGAAATAGTAACCCATAATGAGAAAAGTAATCAATTCCTTCTAACCAATCAGAATCAGGAATTCAGCAAGGCTGTAGTTTAAGGCCAGTTATCATACAGTATGTGTGAAAAAGAGGCGGATCATTGTCATGTTTTTGGACTGAAAGAAGCTAATGTCTCAATTCATTCCGCTGATTCATTTGTTAACTGTCAGCCTTTGCCCCCTGTGGGACGGCTAATTCCCTCTCATTATAATCACTCTGGAGCTGAGTGCGGTGGTCAGGACCTGGACCTCCTTCACATCTGCTGGTCCACACGTGGAGGAGCCTCAGGAACGGACCTCCTGTGGCACAGCAACAGTCCTGCAGTAGAAATGAGAACAATATGGACATGGAATCTCTCAGTCACAGTCACATACATTGTATGTAGTTTCTTGCTCTCTGCTCGACACACACACACACACACACACACACACACACACACACAGCTGTGTATCTGCTGTGTGTTAGTGTTCGATTTCTCTCTCCCTGTGCCAGGCTGCTGCAGATTGCTCTGTAATACCGTAATGGCAGGATGATACGAACCTGCTGGGCTCTGAGATCACACCAAACAAAGAGAGTGCTGTTTCGGAGGTGTGTGTGTGTGTGTGTGTGTGTGTGTTGTTTACTCTGTCCTTACATCTAGTTTGACTGCAGTACTGCTGGAATTTGTCCTTTTAATGTAAAGGTAAAATGTGAGAAGGTGAATCTGTTCTGTATGTCTACGGCAGTTGGGCCTCAGGATTATTAGATTCTATCAGCATCGAACTTCATGCAGTGTTACCTTTGGTAAAGTTTTTTTTTTTTAATAAATAAAGCTGAATATGAAACATACTCAATCAATCGACATTCTATTCACTCTGAATTTATTTCAATTTATTTCAATTTACTTTTAAGTGTAAGTCAAGTACATCATTTTTCAACGGAATCCCTTTGCTTTTCAATACACCTTTTCCATCTGTCAACAAGCTTTTGTATTCCCTCATTTAAAAAATGTTTTGAGACACGAATGCACCGCTGTCTTCACTTCCTCATCAGAAGTGAATCTCGATCCTCGTAGGGCTGCTTTCAGTGGACCAAACCGGTGAAAGTCTGATGGAGCGAGATCAGGACTATAGAGAAGATGCTTTACCACCTCAAACTATAGTGTCCACAGTGTGGGCAGAAGTGTGTGTACGTGCAGCGTCATGTAAGAACGCCCGCAATGATTCTTTAAGAAACTGTCACCTTTCTTAGAGTATCATTTTAGTATTAGATTTGGTTTGCAGATATCCAAACGCTTTGTTTACGCTCTTTTGTGAGTTGTCTCAGCACCAGGTACTCTTCTTTCCTGCAGTACATACAGTAAATGGGGTATCTGTTTTTCGCTCGCACTACAGTTACAAGTGAACCGGTGTAACACGCGCACACCCGCACTGCAGTGACTGGGGAGACAGTAGGTTTAAACGGAAAGCGCTGATAAGACAGGCGTTTTAATATAACCAGAGTGCGGATAATTTTTGACTCACCCTCGTACATTGTTAAATGTTTTAAAAGTACAAAAGAACGAAATGTAATTTTGCTATAGGAAAATTGATCGACGGCTACGAACTTTTTGGGGGTTATTGTCCAAAAAACTGAGCAAAAAAGTGAAACAAAGTGTCAATGGTTAGGTATTTCAGAAGTTTATTAAAGAATGATGTCATTCTTTTATATTTTTTTAATCAGTTTATAGTTACATTTTAATTTTGTGGAACATCAGTGAAAAATTTGTTAGTGTGTAATACTGTAGATGCTTTTGTAGAAGCTGCTATATGAACATTAGTTCCTATAAGTACTGTATGTTCTCATTGTGGTTATAATGATAATAATGATTAATCCCAGATCAAAGCTGAACATTTTAAAAGAGATGAAAGAATAAAAAAATACAACAATAATATGAATGCTGCTCATGCATTCTTCCTAATCTGTGTGTGTGTGTGTGTGTGTGTGTGTGTGTGTGTGTGTGCTCATATCACTTACGTGTTTGCGTGTGGTGTGTGAGCAGCTCCGGGTCAGTGTTAAATCCCGACCTCTTTGTAGATCATGTTTTGGGGTGAAGAAGGTCAGTAACAGGATCTCTAAAGACACACCATGGCAATAGACGGGAGCTGTGAAAATCATGTCCAGGGGATTAATATGAAGTGGGACATGAGAGTGTGTCACCTTTGGATGAAGGAATTCACACACACACACACACACACACACCACATCTGATCCCTCAGGCCACTTTTCATCACTTAGGCTTCCAAGGACATATCAACAGCTGCCCAGAATGCATTCTGGGAATTTAGGTTTGAGCACAGAAAGCAGGTGCAAGCAGCTCCCAAGACACAAACACACACGCAATCACACCTGATACAGTCACGGCCCAGCAGGAACCTAATAGATAACTTGAAGCTAAATGGCACAGGCTACAAGATCTGAGCTCACGTGAGGAGACAGGATGAAGTGAAAGTGTAATTGATGACTGCAGGGTCACTGGGAAAAGCCTTACGCCAGCGACACACTCAGCTCGGGTTACACAGTTTATTGACTTCAGAACACGTCTTATTGACTCCAGAGAAATAAAAAGGTGAATATTTTTGTATGATCAATCTGTTTTTTTTTTTAATTTGGAGATTGCCGAAATTAAATATAATGTCAATTATACAGATTAAAAACCAAAGTGGATTTTTGTGGAAAGTGATATGCGGACGACATAAACGAGCGCACGGCCAGTTTCTCAGTTAATTGATGAGAGAGGCTCATTCACAGCGTTTATGGCTGGTTTTACAGCATTTTTACTGCTTAGCTTTTTAGAGGATCGTCGCAGAATTTTACTGGCAGTAACTGATGATATCATTTGAGGACATCAAATAAAGCCGTATAGCTTTACCGCTCACAAATATTGCTCTAAAAAACAGTCACGCCTCTAGGCGAGTGATGCTTCGTGACCTGTCAGGGTCCCGTCCGTGTACCGGTGCCTCCTCGCACACATTCTACAAATCCACCACAACCCTAAATCAGACCAGCAGTAAAGCAGTCACGGTGAAAATCCGCTTTTAAACGTCGAAGAGTACGAAGACGTCTAAGGTGTTAAACGTTTAGCATCGACTAGCAATAACAACTTCTAGGAATCAGTGTAATCATAATTTTGAAATGAGCAATCATCATTTTTAGTTTTGTAAGAAACAGCTCAGTTCCAGAGACAAAAGTGAAATTCAAAGTTTTGATGACATGCTGAAATATTATTTTAAAATAATGACAATCAAGATAATAAGAATAATGTGTTATTTTATGTATTGCAATTAATATTTAGGGTGAAGTCCTTTATTCTTCAAAAGAACCTGCCTGGGCTTCGAATCACTCACTCGGTCCATAACTGCTTGATCGCGTCCTGAAGCTCATGTACAGAGACTTGCCGCAGATGTCCACAATTCATCTGAGAATCCCCTAGTTTTAGCTGGTTTTGTACAGAGGTGGATACTCTGGCATCAGGAAATAAAACTCCCGTCACATATTTGTTCCATCCATTAACTGTTTATTCTAATTAGCACCACTGATTCTACTGATTGTAATTAGCGCAACTCTTCAGCCAGATGGGCGAGACCTAATTAGAGACTCCCTTGTTTTGTACACAGGGAGAAATATAATACAGTACATGGCACATGTTGTCCTAATACTTTCGGCCACTCATTGACACTGTTCTGGTGGCTTGTGGTGCCCGAAAACCTTAATAGGAAGAAGAGATGGGGGAAACGATGGATTGAATTACATATCGTGATTCTTTTGTCTGGCGATTCACTCATCTTCTATACCGCTTTATCCTGTATTCAGGGTCGCGGGGACCTGGAGCCTATCCCAGGAGACTTAGGACACATGGCAGGGTACAATCCATCGCAGGGCACACACACATACACACACTCACACACCCACTTACGCACTACGGCAATTTATTATAGGAACGTCAGGTAACCTAACCTACATGTCTTTGGAATGTGGGAGGAAACTGGAGTACCTGGAGGAAACCCACCAAGCACGGGGAGAACATGCAAACTCCATGCACACAGAGACGGGAATCGAGCCCAGACCCTGGAGGTGCAAGGCGACAGTGCTAACCACTACATGTGGCGATTCATTTATCTCCAAATTTTAAGTTTTAATATCAATTTTAAAATTTACATATGTTGAGAGTGTTATTCTCAGGGAGTTTACTGATCATGAATCGAAGGAAAATTTAGTTCCTGGGAATTTGTTACATCACCTAATGTTCCCCCCAACGTGGGACAAACATGAGCAGGAAGAATATATTTATTTCAACAAGAGAGAAATGATCGGATCAAGTTTGCACCTGGCTAATATTTGCCTCATAAACGGATTATCAAAGGTTTACGCCCCCCTTTCATTCAGATTAAAAATTACTTTGAACTCACTGTGATTATTAGCAAATTACGATTAAATGTAAACATGGTGTCTTTTGTATCAGAAATACATTACGATACTCTTAGTAGTGTTATAATCTGACTAGTGAAGTACACGCTTGTGTCTGAAGAAGTGTAACGCAAAGAAATAAAGTACAAAGGAAAAAAAATCGAGAAAAAGCTCAAAGTCGCCGCCGCTGTCGTTTCCAAACCAGAAGCCAAACCATCGACCGCCGAGTGAAACGACCCGTCCAACATCAACAACACAACCTCGAGTCCCGACAACTGCTGTCAGTCGCAGCACTGCGAACAACACACAACATCGTCGCTTCACCGAGCCAAAACCCAACGCCAGTGCTGTCCCAGCCAGGGAGCAGGGGATTCTGGGTAAATGAGCCTTCACAGAGCGCACACACGTTGTTACGGCCCTCGGCGGCCGAACGGCGGTATGAAGTCTCTCCAAAATTTCACTTTCCCACAAGCACAGGCGACGGCTTTATCGCAGGGAAGGGGATGTCCTCGGTGAGCTCGGCGTCCTCCACCCAAAACCGAACGAGGGAAGAGAGACAGAACGCAGGACGCCGGGAAAAAAATAAAAAAACAAAGACCTCCTGAGCACCCGCACGCTGTTTTCCATCATTTTGTTAACGAGGCGACGTAGAAACAGAGCTTTAGTACCGTTTGGCTGGAGATGGAATGAACACCAGTTACATCCAGCTTGATTTTACAGTAGGTAATAAATTATAGCGCGAGGGCAATATGGTGGGAGTTAAGGTCCTGCGTTTAGATGTGAGGAAACAGACCGTCTTTTGAGTGCAGTTACGATTTCTGCATTGCTGCGTCTTCCAAGGAGAGTAGTTAAAAAAAAAAAGAAAAAAAAAAGGGATTTTCCAGTTAACCTGAATCAGCCATGGCACTGTGACACTGTGTGTGTTTGTGTGTGTGTGTGTGTGTGTGTGTGTGGTCAGGCTGTAATTAATGACCACCGACCATGACATGTGACACATCTTCAGTTTGAGGTGAAGCGGAGACAGGATTAAATTTCCTCATGCAGATTTTCGAGCCATTTCCTGCTACGTAACTAAAGAAGAAAAAATAAGAAAAAGAAACGTCTAAATAAAAATGTAGTCAGTCTGTCTAAAGAGGTTTCGAAGCTTTCTAGCAGAGAATGTCATGCTGTTGAACTGTACTTCTGACAGAGGGTGCAAAAGTTTTGAGCCCACTCATATCTTTATATTAAATAAAATTCAATGAAGTTAAACATTAATTAATTAAAGAAATGGGAACATTTTTTTTTTACTGCGACGGGTTGCTAAATGTCTAAAGATACCATTTAAAAATGGGTTGTTTATGTAACATCCTTAGCAGCGACCTCATTTCCCCTCTCGTCTGTTCCAGTCACTCAGCGTTCAGCATCAGCAGTAAACTAATCACCGGCCTGATCATCTGTCATCATCTGCACCTGTTTCTCACTGGTTTATGCCTTCAGTTAGATGATTTTTTTATAATTGAATGAATAGGTAACTGTGTGACTTCAAACAAGCTCTGATGATGTTAAAAATACCAGAAAGTCTGACATTTTGGAAGAAATGAGGGGGAACTCAAGACTTACAGTACAGTACAGTATATGCAAAGGAAAACATGCAGTTCTTATACCATTACAGTGTATAGTAGTATAAAAAGTCAAAATTTTAAATGAAACAAAATCAAAAGAATCTGAATATTTATCTAATAGAACGATATTTCATTGTGACATCCTCTGATCCGGTCATTCGCCAGCCTGTACTGTACAGTATACGCTAATATAATGCTCATATTCTCATTTTATTTCACTCACAAAAATATTTGAGCCATTTTTCTCAACCACAATATCAACATCAGCACATTATCCATCTTATCATTTCCTCACGAGGAGAGACGGTAAAACAGCCGTGACCTCACGTACGTAGCAGAAGCTAGCCTGAAACAGATCCATCACCGGAAACGAGTTAGTCGCTGGTTTATGGGCGGTTGGAGCACAGTAGAACCGTTTAGAACAGGACAGAGGATACAGAACACACAGCGGTGCCAGTGTGTATGTGCGTGTGTGTGTGCGTGTGTGTGTGTGTGTGTGCGTGCATTTGTGATTAATACAGCAGGAGCCAAGTAGGAGTTGGGGCAAGGCCTGTAACTCGATTAATCCCAACCTGAACGTTTATAATTGCTAATGTAGCCGGTTGTGACTCCTCATTAGGCACAGCGTCGGGTCTGCATAGGACAAACATGTCCAAGTGATAGAGGAGGGGACCGTCTCCCAGCTGCATGCAGACGGAAAAAAATGCAAATTTCCAATCCTGTTTTTTTTTTTTTATCTAAATCTCTGTTGTGAAATTAGCATCATCTGTTGTAGTCATGGGGAGAGGAGATGCACTGCTGTTACACTGGGTATACGAGGAGTCGAGTCAAACTTTTGATTGTGCAGAATAACACAGTTATGAGAATAAAATCTCCCTTTAATCCCCTGCTACACTAATGCACTTATCCCAGTGTTTCACTGGTGCTTGGAGACCATAAAGGTAAAAGGTTTTCTCAGTAAGCTGGAGCCATAATCAGATTGCCTGCCTCACGTCTGAAACGCTGGCCTCCCAGGAACTCTTTTACTGGGCCAAACATGTGGAAATGGCTTGGAACGAGTTCTTGCAATGTGCAAGTGGTGTTGGTGAATGATTGTGTGTAGAGGTCAACTGCATGTTCATACTGCAAATCCACTGATAACCCATTAAAGAAAAGATCAATCATTAAGCAGATATCATGGTGATGGTCGGTTCTCAGCACTACACTACTTACATGGCAGTGTGTAAAATTCTGGTACATTCTTTAAAAAAAAAAAAAAGGTTCAATAGATTGTTTTCCACATGGGAAAGCCAGTGCTGTAGGGTTATACAGAACCTTTTTTCTTGCTCAAATAAGAATGAAGAGTATTATGACTCTACTTCTGTCTATTGGATTCCACCCCCATTTTTTTCCATTAATATTTGATTTTTTCCAATTAACCGTGCTGCATCATTCAGCAGCTCCGCGAACATTTCCATTTAGAAATCACTTGAGCCTCATCCTTCCTTCTTTCTTTCCACACGACATACAGTACATCATGCTGCGCATAAGCAACACTGCTGTCAAGATCTATCAAGCTTTAAATAATGACTCGCAGGAGGATATTTATTCTGTGCTACAGCTACGTATGCTAAGCATGACTCCTTTTGAGCTTCCTGCTCGCAAACCGTCTCAGCAAGTGTTCAGAATTATCTTGTGTTTTGTTTTGTTTTTTTCCCCCGCAGTTATATTTAAACCTCATGGGCTGTGATACCATCTGTTGCTGCTCCCGATTTCAGCCCTCGGAAGGAAGTTTCTAATCCTCCCTTTGTTCTTAGAGATAGGCCTTTGGGAGAATCCAGTTCAATGTCAAAGCGGTCTATGGTCGTCTTTAAAATCTCTCATTCCTATCACTTCCTGTTTCCTCCTGCAGTTTACTGGATGCCTGGGCAGGCAGGCAGGCGGGCAACGGGTGGGCTGAATTGTAGACCATTTTTTGCTTATCGGCGTAATTGACGTCGACCACAAGCCCCTGGGACACGCATAAGTCATCACCCCAGCAATTTAAAGGTTGAGCACAATTTAGAGTTCTGAGCCACGTCGCTTTTCCCACGCCGACTCAAAACCTCGTCCTTCCGGTGTGGTGCAAGCTTACTCGTCATTAATAACAAACACTATCAGATGGACAGATAGAGGGGAGGAGACAAAACTAATTATTCCCGGCTTCACTCATGTCTCTTGTCTTTATTAATCTTCGACTGGAAAATGTGCCTTCCCAGAGAACAGGAA
Source organism: Leiocassis micropogon (assembly GCA_028565275.1). Lineage (NCBI taxonomy): Eukaryota > Metazoa > Chordata > Actinopteri > Siluriformes > Bagridae > Leiocassis > Leiocassis micropogon. The sequence goes on along the minus strand of JAOVVA010000054.1, from coordinate 5,009,560 downwards.
GTAAGGAGAGGAAGTAGGAGGTGTGGCCTTTGTGCTGAGACGGAAATATGGTATTAATGGTTTGAGTGCACCAACAAGTCCAAGTAGCGTCCGACAAGTCCTGACTCTCGGACTTCAAAGGTGTTTAACAAAAAGTCACTGCCTCTGCTAATATCAATATGACGAGTAATGAAGACGGTAACTGAATTACCAAATTGTATTGGGGGCAGTGGGTAGGCACTGAGTTACTGATCAGTAGGTTGGCAGTTTGAGCCCCAGCTCCACCAGCTGCCATTGTTGGGCCTTAACCCTATCTGCTCCAGGGAAGCTGTATCATGGCTGATCCTGCACTCTAACCCCAGCTATGCTGGAATACGTGCAGAAAGAATTTCGCCATGCAGTAATGTTTATGAGACAAATAAAGGCTTAGCTTAACTATCTACTTATACTTTAACACAGCACTTAGTTACTGTTGAAAAGTTTATGCTCTCTAGGTCTTTTTCAGACGTCTAGACGATGCTCTGTTTTTCCTACAGTCTGTCCTGGTTGAGTAAAAACGTATTAAACGTATAACAAACTTGCGTGCGTTCTTATCTCATACTACACGCTAAAATGCTCTGATTGCGAGAGGCAGCAAACAGAACTATGAGGATTACTGTCAGTTTCTGACCTTAACTTTCATTACCAATTATTTTTATTACAGCAGCATCATTCACCATGACTACAAGCACTAAACACTATTTAGAAATCACTTTTGCCTCATCCTCTGACTTTATTGTCAGCACCAAACCAGGTCTGTCATGTCCTATCCTATCAGGCTCGCACCGCTCTCGATACGTCCTTGAAACATCTAGCAAGACTGGAGCGGTCCGGAACAGAAGAACGCGCAGCACTACTCGTAAAGCACTGCACACGTTTGTAAGATTTCCTGAGCCCAAATGATGTCATAAATACTGAGCTTTTATTACAGAAATAAATGAAACCCATGTCGGTAAAGGTCAAGGCTATTTTTCTTAAACCGATACGAAACATTTGTCTTCAGGAGGGACGAAATTGAGATTAAATTGTTTTGCAATTATGTTTTGCCGTGTTTAAAAAAAATTAAAAAAAAATAATCTAATTTGCTAATCAGATTTTAATTGCGCAGTTCTCCAGCTGAGGAGACGCCATTTTCAGCAGGGAGTACAGAATGATATGTTTATTTGTAGCGTGATTATTGGACGATAATTAAAGACAAGACGGGAAATACATATCTCCAAAAGTAATCAGTGAAACTTGTTTATTTGGTGGAGTTTGGAAGGATATCACGAGTGAAAGGGCAGATATTGAAGTTTCATAGGCATAGGCATGCTGGTTCATTTCATATTCGATCATTTCATATTCATAACGGTAGTTCTTGGCATATAAATATACTGTATGTATTCAGACTTCCTGTCTACACAAAGGAAGAGAAAGCATGCACAGGATAGGTTGGTAATTCAGCAGGCACTATAGGACACTCACTACGAACACGACTCTCAATTTTCCTTGTTCGCTGTACTCGAGTGTTAATGTAAGTGAGTATAAATCAGGCTATGAATACTATTAACGCTTAAATCACAGCAAATCTGCATTTTATTTCATTCTTCCGTATGATGTAGTTTAAATGCCATCCCGTCTCCATTACGTTCTTTACACTCTATTTATTTGTCTAATCGCACCCCTTTATGCTTCCATATTTATTCCAGGAGCCTGTTCTGTATGTACAGGCTATCCATCATGTGAGGGTTATGAACTTGCTCCCTCCCTCGCTTTCCCTGCACGTATTCCCTCATTATCGTTCCTCAGCGTTAATGCGTTCCGTGGAGCGATTATATCACGATGAAGAATTGAATACAGACTCGCTGATTGATTACTTGTCTTATAAGAGGATAGCTGTCTAGGCCCACCCAGACCGCCACACACACACACACACACACACACACAAACACACACACACATACATACACACGCACTTTTTATGACAATATATCGCCACATGCAGCCGCTGGGTTTTAACAGAGCATTAGTTATTGCACAGATGCCATCCATGACCATACAAGACATGACATATACATACTGTCAGTGCACCATGAAAGCACCATACATAAACATGAACGCACACCCACCCACACACACACACACATACTGTATAATGGAGACAGACACAGCAGACACATTTCGGAGAAAAGAATTGAGGCAGTTCTGAAAAAGGTACAAAAATAACATGGATCAATTGTTCACGCCAACCGATGCTTACTGTTTAGAAATGTTAATAAAAACAGCTAATCAATTATGTAGCACATTTTTGGCTCAGTCATTAAAAATAACCAGTGTTGGGGGACGTTACATTTTAAAGTAACTAATTACATTACAAAATTACTGTCTTTAAAAAGCAATCAGTTACATTACAGCGTTACTTTCTGATAAAAGTAACTAGTTCGAGTACTTTTCCTTTGCAGAAAATGAAAACTCCTTTGTGATTCCTCATGCATGTTGTTTTAGTCAAGACCTTTATAATTATTTTACCATCATCACTCAATCTGTTACCTACTAATACCCCTATCTCACCTACGTGGTTTCGCGCGGAGGCCGCGAGTACGGTTCTTCATGATTCACCGCCAGTTTGGGCGCTGTAATTAGGTTTCCATCTTTCCGCGTGTCGGTCCTCACATAGTCAAACCGCATAGGTGAGATAGTTTTCGGGGGCGGGGCTTGTAGGACGACTTTCACACACACACAATAATGGATTGGGAATGACTGCTGTCTGGCTCACGGATTACATAAATTGTCTGAATAACGGAGAACATTTTTGAAAATATAACTAAATAACTGAGGACTTAAATGGCGGACCTAACGCTTTATATTACTCGTTACATAAAAAAAGTAATCCAAGTACTCTGTAACGCGTTACACCCAACACTGAAAATAACTATACCTAATACAGTATAACACGATGTCACAGCGCCCATAACTTGCTTATCCAGCTAACAAGAAAATCTTAGCAGGCAAAAGGAAAATATAAAAGGTTTTCAGTGGCTAAGAAAAGTGTTGTTGTAGTTGTGGGTGGCACGGTGGCCTAGTGGTTAGCTCTGTGGCCTCTCAGCCTCAGGGTCGAGGGTTTGAGTCCTGCCATTAGGTGTGTGTCGAGTTTGCATGATCTCCCCATGTTCGGTGGGTCAAAAGACATGCAGATTAGTCTACATGTGGCATTTCCAAATTGTCCATACGGTGGTAGCTCAGCATACAAGTTTAGTTCTTAAGGCGAACATTTATATTGCGATACGCATTTTCCTATAGGAAATAATGTAAATGCAGATAATCCGTTCCAGTCATCCAAAAATATTACCAATATCACCAATTTCCAACATTATATAATCATATTTTGCATTAAAAAAAACAAACATTAAACCTCACTTAACCTGCTTTTAAATGAAACTGAAAGTGGCTCCGTTTTCTTCTTGCTGCTGTCCTTGCTAATATTCTTGGTATCCAGGATGCCATTTCTTCACTTAATCTTTGGGAAAATCCAAAAAAAAAAAAAACAAATATGCAAACTCGCTTCGCTTGGCTTTCCACTGACACTAACAAGTTTTGACCGGCTCCTGGACGTACGTGCAGCTTAGCCAGCGTTTGGTTTGGCTCGGGTTCGGTTGCTCGTGTGCCGAGGCCAATTTCTTGCAAAATTAGTGAGGTGGGGCATTTGTATACCGAGGTACTAATGTATTGTGAAAGTGAGTGTGAGCGCTTGTGTGCCCTGAAGTGGATTGGGACCCCATCTAGTGTGTACCCCACCTCACACCCCGAGTCCCCCTGTATAGGCTTCAGACCTCCCGCGACCCTGTACAGGATAAGCGCTATAGAGAATGAGTGAGAGTGAGTGAGTGAGTGTTGTAATGGTTGTTGTGCTACCTAATTATCATCAGGTTTTCCATTTTAAAATGTTTTTGCCGCAGAACTCACAAGCTCGACTTGTTTTGTCCTGGCTCATAAGGTCAAAGGTGGAAGAAAGTAAGAACTACCAGAAACCTTTCCCCTTCGGTGAATTTTATTTGAATTTTATTTACTAGGCATCAAGGTGGCCGCCTGATCACAGCTTCAGCGTTTGACCCTGAAGGTTTCTCAGGTTTCTGTCTGTGTAGAGGTCTACATATATTCGTCTCATGTCTGTGTGGGTTTCTTCCAGGTTTTCTGGTTTCCTCCCAAAAACATAATGTAAACTGGCTTCACTAAATTGCCCCTGGATATGAACGAGTGTAAAATTGTGTGTGCGTGCTTGGTCCCTGTGTTGGCCTGGTATTCCACCCAGAGTGTGTTCTGGTCTCATGCACAGTGTTTCCCAGGATAGACACTGGATTCACTGCCTACTTTACAAGGATTCAGGTGGTTACTGAACATAAAAAGCAAGATCTGCACACATACTGTACTGTACATGCTTTTTATAGCACTGAAGCTTAAACTTTAAGGAATCTGCCTTTAGAAAGGAGCAGAGTTTTAAATTTTGAAGATAATCCTGGAAGCTTCTCTGTTCAAGCTGTGTTTAACCCTTCTGCCGCTGCTACTGATGGATCAAGGCTGTTCATTCCTCAGCTGAAAGCATCTTTTGGCACGTTTTTGGAAACTTCTGACCTCTCTACAAATGTAATCTATATCTCGTCTATCACTCTGATCTCTATTCTTTGCACAAAAAAAACCCCTATGTCTTGAAAAGACTCTTTGTTTGAGCGATGCAGCGATGGCCTCCACCTCGTCCATCTCCTTCCTTTTTTTTTTTCTTTAAATGCCAGCGTTTCCTCCACTGCTGAATCTCAGGTCATGTCGGGCTGGAGCTCGGTCGTGGCCGTCTGCTCTCCGAAGGAGGTGTTTCTGCTCCTTTTGAACTCTCCACGGGCAGATTAGTCTTCCTCCCCAGTCCTCCTCTCCATTCTGTTGAGTCTGGGCCCGAGCCCAGTCGACCGCCACCATTTGTATCGCCTCAGACAACAGTAACAACCCGCGCAGAGTTTCTTCAGCACCTCGTCCATCTCTCCTATCATCAGACGTTCACCTTCCGCCCCCACCGCCACCTCTCTGTTTCTCTTTACGTCTCATATTCGTACTGTTTTACTCCTTCCCCCTGCTTATCCATCTCTCCTGACAGAGTCTGAGTGCACCACCATCAACTGTTTTTATATCATCAGTTATTAAACACCGACCTCAGCTCCTACAATCAGATTTCCTTAGAACAAAATGGCATTCATGCCTAACATTGTTTAGAAATAAAACAACCACAGTGTGGAACACATAGTGGGGTGGATAATAAAGAGGAAATATCATGGACAGCTATTAAAACAGGGTAACTCGAGGGTGTTTAAACAATTTAGTATTTCGATTTAAATAGTCTTATAATATTACACAGGGTTGTGTCTGAAACTGGTATGGGTTCTTTGACTTGTCTTTGTAATAGCAGAATGCATAATGGATCTATGTAGAAACGTACAAAAGAACCTATAACTACATAAAGAACCAACAATATGCATGCATGTTGTACAAAACACAACGTGAAATCTGGCACTTTTTTGTGACTTGGAGTTTACGTGATAATTTAATCCTTATGTCCGTCATGTTACACATTTCAAGTGTAGAAGGACGCATCTCCAGGTTATAGCGTCATGGTCCCTGGATCGATCCTAAGCTCAAATATTTTTTTTTCCCCCATACCTCAAACTTTATTTTACTCCTCTTCCAAATGCACCATTTCAGTGTCTATGTAAATGACAGAGCTGAACAATAACACGGGGGATGGGCTCTTCCTATATGATGTCACAATAGGGAGAAAAATCTAATTACAAACATGGATGTCACAGCTACAAGACCTGGGGTGAGTAGAATGCGATGTTAAACGTCTTTTAGAATTGGGATTCACGAATCAGAGAAGGAAGCATTTGATGTTTGTGGTTTTGAAGAAGACTGGGCTGAAAAGTCAGTATTAAAGGACAGGGATGTTGTGGGAGTGTGTGAAATCTAGAAATGGCGGTGATGCCACTTGCTGTACAGGAAAATCGGCTTTAAGAGGCCAGGAAGATGAAGGAGAATGAGACCTACAGTTGGCGTTAATGTAACCTACTGGATTCCAATTGGCTTTAAACCACAAGGAAGAAGAAGAAGAAGATCTAATTGGCCTCTTATGTCAATGATTGTGACACTAGCCACACATGGGTGTCTGTGAGCTCACACACGCAGATAGTGCTATCCTCCGAGTGTGTTACACCACTTCTTTCGGTATTTGAGCAAACGGTTCAAAGAAATGTGGTTGGCTGGCATCATGCGTCTCAGAGGAAACACATGATCATGGTCTTCACCTTTCCATGTTGCTGGTTGCATACTTGATGGGGAATTGGCTACCACTAAAATTAAAGGAGAAAATCGGGGGGGAAAAAAAATAATTTAAGTGTAAGCAATGTAGGAATGACAAAAATTTGACAAAAAGCAGGGAATGTTTTTTTTCTTACATTATTTTGTTTGTACACACAGACACTGGAGACCCTTCTGAATGTCTAAAAATTATCATCAAATGGATTTTTACACAACAGGTCTCCTTTAAATCTTAATGAATATCTGCATGGCAGCCTGCGATCTCCTACATCCCATCCCAGTATATATTATTATATCCTCTATTCCCACATAACACCTAACTATAGATGAATTCTTATTGACCCGTAGTCATATTTATTTTCTCACAGAGATTACGCTTGGCTTTTAAACGCTCCTAGAGCCGTATAAAACTGCAGCATCATCAATTCTTCTTTACACAGGAAAAAAAAAAAAAAAACCTCAAAACCTACAATTCATCCGAATCCCAAATGTCTTCCTGTGCGCTACATACGCTCTATATGATTTAACGGCGCTCTATAACACATGTAGCGTGCTATGAGCACCGTAGGAGACAGTTTGAAAATCGGCCACAAAAAATAAAGTGGTTGTTAATAATTGAGTACTTACATGTGGTTTGTGTTAAATTAGAAAATTGACACATGGACAGATATTGTGGCAGAATTGATATGAATTCAGTAAGATGCATTTTAGAGTCATTTAGTAAAAAAAAGTCTAGGAAAAACATGTTTCTATACCACAGAGTTAGAAAGGCGACTATAAATAAACAGGTTAAATATTATATGAATTAAATAGACACGTTGGCTTAGTGGTTAGCACTGTAGCCTTCCTTGCACCTCCAGGTTCCGGGTTCGAATCCCGCCTTGGAAAATGTGTGCATGGAGTTTGCGTGTTCTCGTGCTTGGCGGGTTTTCTCCTGGTACTCTGGTTTCCTCCCACAGTCCAAGGACATGCAGGTCCCCGCCTCGTGCTGTAAGTCTCCTGGGAAAGGATCCGGGCCCCCCGCGCCCTGTACGCAGGATAAAGCGGTGAGACGGTGAGTGAGAGTGAGTGATATATAAAATATTCAGGCAAAGTGCCACATTTTAGGTTTTACGCAAACACAGGGCATTTTTATAAAATCTTTACAAAACACTTAGTGATTAGTATAAGAGGAGAAAAATGAACAATCGGTGCAAAACTAATTTTAACAATTAGTACGGTAGTGTGAGGAAGAATAGAAATTATCAGTGATGGATTTGCCAAATCATATCGTCTTGTCAAATTTCTCATGTCAAGAGTCCGAGAAATTTAGAAAAGAAGACAGAAATAGTTCCAGATTCATCAAATCAAATTCAAGTTTGATATGAAGTGAAATGCTTAATACGACTGCTGATGACCTCAAGATTCAAAAGGAAAGTTTCAGTGTGAAAATAAGAGAAATTACATACTAAAAATAGAAGAATTATGTAAATAAACTTTGGATGTAAAGGACTTTTTAAATTTACATAATGTACAAGCAATAAAAATATGAAAATAAAATACTGGAATAAAATAGTAGAATAAAAAAATAAAAAAATAAAAATAAAATAAAATATAAAAAATAATCAAATGAAATATAGAAGAGTTGAAATGTAATGCAGTGTAGAACCGTGTCAAGGTATGGGCAAGATAATGTGCGGATGTGCAGAATATTGTACAAGATTGCAGTTAAAAGTTCACAGTACTGTGAAACCTCGGATTGCGAGTAACGCGGTGTTCCGCAAGACGAGCAAAGATTTTTAATACATTTTGACTTGAAAAACGAGCAAGTCTTGGTTTACGAGTACCGAGTATCGTGTATCACGCATGCTCTTCTTGTTTTGACACCGAGCGTCACGTGATCACAACTGAGTCAACGGTTTTTCTCTCTCTTTTGCTGCGGAATTGTGGGTAATCGTCTCCCCTGCTGGGTCTTAGTGCGCGTCTCTCACGGGTATAATCAACATCCGTGCACGCGTGTATTGTTTACTTTAACACTGTGACCTCACGTGTGTGTGTGTAAAACATGTTTTATTTTGTCTTTGTAAGCGCGTGTGTACAGCGTGCATGTACTGTTTCTTTTAACACACGTGTGCGCGTTTGTAAAGCAAAAGAAAGTCTCATTACAGAGGTTAAAAATCTATTTTCTCCCTCTGTTGTTATGTGTGCGCGCGTAATTTGACACCATGCCGGGTCACACACTCTCTTGCCCCCAGGGTGTGTGTGTGTGTGTGTGTGCTCTCTTATGTGTGTGCGCGCGCGTAATTTGACACCGTGCCGGTTTACACACTCTTTCGGGATGGGAGGGGCTTTACACACACACACACACAGCGCTTGCGCACATAAACAGAACCACTAATCTGTCGGTTATAATTTATTACTAATTTATTTCTACTTTTTTTTTAAAAGTAAAGTGTAGGTTAATTTGTTTTATTTTTACTTTATATTTTATATTAATTATTTTTATGCATTTATTTTTTTTGGGCTGTGGAACGAATAATTTGAGTTTCCATTATTTCTTATGAGAAAATTAAATTTGGTTTACGAGTGTTTTGGAATACGAGCCCGCTTCCGGAACGAATTATGTTCATAATCCAAGGTTCCACTGTACACTGGTGTGCAGATTGGGGCATCTCAACCTTTTTAACATAAAACCCGCTCACTTTATACTTTATATGTACAAAGTAACCGTAAATGATAAATATGAACAGAATATGGTTCTAAATAATTTTTTTGATAAACGACCGCTCCAGTGCCGTTGTCAGGAGTGGACATTGACTGTTAGACCCGAATGCAGCGCTAACCGCAGTCTCGCTCTTCACCCTGACCATAGTGGTGTTGTGTGACAGAGAGGTGTGTGTTGTTCCATTCCTCTCTTGGAGTATTTACTTAATGGCTAATGCAAAACAGGCCCGGGAATGGAAAAAAAAGGTGCCTTCAACCGTATCATTAAGCCCCCCCCCCCACCCTGTCCAGTACTCCATCCTGTCTCTCTCTCTCTCTGTGTCTCTCTCCACCTGGATAAATCACTGCACTAACTCATCATTACACTCTCATTATTTGTTCTGCCCTGGATGTGACAGGAGGCAGGGATTTCCTGTTAAATATTTAAAGCGTCTGCAGGCCTGCATGAAGGGAAGGATGCAGGGACTGTCGGTTTTTAGAAAAAAGAGAGAGAGAGAGAGAGAGTTAAACGTGAGAGTGAGCGAGAGTGCGTAGGAAAGTGTAGCACACGAGGTATGAGGGAGTAGTTTGAATATTTAAAAATAGTAAAGGAAGCCGAGGGATGATGGACAGGAAGAGAAGAGTAATGGAATGACGTGAGAGATGAGTGTGGCGGAGAGACAGTGGAGAGAAAAAAAAAAGGACAATAATCAGCTTAGAGCTTCACACTTCAGCGGAGAGCTTTATTTCAGTCCCGGTTTAGTTTTGCAGTTGTCTTTTCTCTCTCCAGCTTTTTTAGGACAAAGTATGAAATTAAGGACAGGAACAGAGTAACACAGCTGACATTCCTCCATATATACAGTAAGCATGCAGGATGAGGACGGCACAATTTATAATCTGTGATCAGAGTACAGTAAGATATAGTACAGATGTTAGAAAAAATATGTGTATTGATAAACCTATAAATTGACGGGTTATATAATGTAAGCAGTGGTGATGTAGAACATTTTACATGGCGTGGCGAAGGGGTGGCTAAATTGTTTTGAGAGGGTGGTCTGGGAGGGCGGTTTATAGATATATATGTACGTATGTGTACGAGTGTGTGTGTAGATAAATAAACAGACAAACAAACAAACTTCTACTTCAATCACAGCATGCATGTACTAATTTTACATGTACAGGTTTTTCCAAATATATCATTACATTTTAAATCTAAAATGTTATTTTGCTTAGTGCAGTAGTGTGCTGGAATGTATAGGAACGGAAAATACGATCATGCAGGATCATCTGCCTGCTTGTCTCACATCACCCCCTGCTTCTGTCCCTCGCGCTGATTAAGCTATATCCTCGTCTTCATCGCTCACATTCAGTTGGCAATATTTTAAATAAATGGTTCTTAACCCTGCTTCTGGAGGAATTTTAGAATTTTGTGACGAGCTCTGAGCAACTTCACATTCGTTTAACACAAAAAACCCAAATTTCTGTATCTCAGACCATTTTTAAAAATAAAAAGATTTTTAAACAGAAATGTTGGACTACTGAAAAGTATGACCATGTACAGCTCTCAATACTTGTTCGGGGCTCACTTTGCATGAATTGCTTTACTAATTCATATACTCGACCCTGTGATTGCTTGTATGGATTCACCGACAACTTAAAAGGCACATTCAACATTCAAGACAGATTTATTGGTGCATGGTCCATTTTAAGTTTAAATAATGTTACGCAGGGAGCGTAAGTGCCATCGATTTAATATTTTACATACTGCATAATTTTTGTGATAATGAAAATCATTATTAGAAGACTTATTAAAACATCTACCATCAGGTATTCACCTACAGACTCTGTAGTGTTCTGTTAAACCTGCTAAGAGCTGGCCGCATGGAGCCCCAGATTGACATTCACACCTATTATTCTCAATACAGTATATTTGCTGAATCTTGGTGCAATATCAATAATTCCAGTTTGAGCATAGCAGATAGGATGCTACTGTATGTACAGTAGATCAACACAAGTTGCATGAGTTTGCTATTAAGGGAATATAAAATATGTTGCTCGTTTTTTTTATTTAAAAGCATCTCCTTTAGTCAATAGCAAGACTACCTGTTAGAACAGAAAGAGAACAGCCCTTGCCAGTGTTTCTCCCACACAGCTCATACTTATGCATGTTTCCTGGCTTGCGCCAATTTGCCTACACATCTTCTAGGCAAAAGCTGACATTCAAGTATTTTCTTGTGTAAAAGTCTTCTCCAGCTACAGCTCAGAGCAAAAGTTTGCATCCTCTCCCCACCCTGCCTTTTTTATCCATGAACGTGAATGACATCAGGCTTCTCTTAATAATACACCTTAATGTACATAATCCAAAGCATGTGAAAAAATATGACGTAAGGTTACATTTGTACAATCTAACTCACCTTGATAACATGGAATTCATTTCTCTTTCTTTCTTTTTTTTTTTTTTACAAGGGTGTGCAAACTTTTGCACTCAACTGTACAAGTCGAATGAAGAACCTCTTTTACGGTGGGCGAAAAGTGCAAAACAAAATAACATAACAAATAAAAAATAATTTAAAAATAATTTGGTTTCTGTATATGCCGTTTTCTGATTTGTTATGTTGTTTTTGGTTTTGATTTTTCCTTTTCGGGTGTGGTTTTTGTTTTTGAATTTGTTTTTGTTTTTTTAATTTGTTATTTTGTTTTTGAATTTGTTATTTTGTTCTCGGATTTATTTTGTTTTCGGATTCTGATTGGTCGCCTTATGTTTGTCTTTTCATTATTTCTGTTTTGTCCTTACATTAGGTTTCCTCTAATGGGCACATGTTCTCCTGATACTGTGTATTTAACCAATTAACCATGAAATGTAACCATGGCAACGAGCATAAACAGCGGTTTAAATACTCCTGTCATTATAAAAGTATAGGGTCCGTTAATGTGCCGTCGGGCCACCCTGGAGAGATATCCATCGTTTCAGTGGTAGTTTCTTACGGGATCGGGTTGCCAGCTCAGCACCTGATTGTATCTGGTCGTGTCTGTTGGTCCCAACAGTGGCAGCTCAGCAGCATTGGGGCTCAAAACAGGGACCTTCTGATAAGCAGTCAAACAATTAACCACAGAGCTACCCTCGCCCTGCCCTGCACACACACAATTTATATTTGAAGTAATTTTTGTACTTTGTCTGGAATTATTTGGTGGTTCAAGTGCATGGAAATATTTTAACTAGAACAACAAGTCTATCTATACGCTTCTAGATATAACATAGCAGCAATACTGTCCTTTATCTACAGTACATGGCTCTATGATTATTATTATTATATTTTACTAAATTTGTCATTTAGCCTTGCGATAAAAAAAAATACATACTATTTCTATTTATGCTTGTTATTTGGTTTTTAGTCTAGACGTTGTCTTGGGGATCTGAGGATCCGGGTTCGAGCCCCGTTGTCGGTGGGCTGCCACACCCCACACTACCCAGCCACTGCCGACAGTGCTGGTCCCATGCACAGATAAAACAGGAGGGTTGCATCAGGAAGGGCATCCCACATAAAACCTGTGCTAATGTTGTGTGTGGATCGGATGGACCGCTGAGGCGAGCCCTTGAAGGGAGCGACCAAAAAAAAGTTTTTTAGTTTTAATGTTGTTAATGCTGTCCTTTCTGAAATTTTGTGATTACATGGTGGATCATAATTGTGATTTTTTTATCTATATTTTTAAAAGTTAGACTTTTTTTTTTTTTTTTTTTAAAGGTGGACTTTTTAGTGTCAGCGCTTTGTAACACTCAAATATAAAGCTTTAGTATTTCTGACACAGGAAACTCCTCAGGATGGAAAACTTGATGTAGTTTCTTAGGGAAAAAAATAAAGTGCAAACATTAAATGTAACTATCAACAGATTCAAATTATGATGTCATTATTCAAGAAGTCAATTAAGCAATAAATGATTGGCAAATGTCTGTGGCATTAGAGAAATAAAACATTATGAGACATGCTGCTATTGGAAAATATTCAACTTTGAGGAGGGAGTAATTACATTCAGTGACCTACAGTAACTGTTACATCCTGTTGTGTTTTATTCCTACACACAGATTCCAACTTTCCTGCAATTTCCCCCCATTTTTTAAAATGATTTTTGATCATTAACTAATGATCCTGAACCTACTATTACCCACAACTTAGTCAAACATCCAGAACTAATGTGAATGCACACACATACACACACACACACACACACACACACACACACACACACACCCCTGGCTGTTGTCCACCTGAGCAGGTGGGTTTGTAGAGAACAGTGAGAGCTTTTATACGTCTGTAACACCAGAGAACCCCGGCTGGGAGGGGGCCGAGAAGCAGGGCCAGGAATGAGGAGGGATTTCCCCTATTCTGTGTGTGTGTGTGTGTGTGTGTGTCTGTGTGTGTGGCATCCTATTAGGCTGTCAATCGATACTCATAGTCTTACTCCTGCAATTTAAGCCAACGCCAGCTGAAGTAAAAGCTGTCTTCTGTGTCTAAACGCTAAAAGGAGAAATGGAAAACAGAACTCCGGGAGATTTTTTTCTTTGTTTCTGTGGATTAACATCCAACATGTAGATTGTGTTTCTACACAAATTTAGATCTAGATTCAGGTCTACATCGGCTCAGACAGATGCAGTCCAGAGCTATTTATATCCCTTTAAATATAAGAAAATTAATATAATTATTATAACAGAATTATATGAAAGTCAAACCTGGGACTTTTGATTGTACAGAACACAGTAATGAAAGTAAAAACTCCCTACGTATAAAACTTCTCTATATAATCCTCTGCTACTCTAATGCACTTATCCCAGAGTTTCACTAATGCTTGGACAGATATCTTGCCGGACTGCCTGCTTCACATGTGAAACGCTGGCCTCCTAGGAACACCTTTAACGGCCCAAACATGTGGAAATGGTTCGGATCGAGGTCAGGATTGTACGGGGATGTGGCCATAACTCCCAGCCGAGTTCCTGTAATGTGCAAGTGGTGTTGGTAAATGATTGTGTGTGCAGTTCCCACAGACAGAGGCGTCTCTTCATACTCTCTTCTGCAAGTTGGCCACAAGTTACCCGTTGATTTTCAAAGATCAGATGTTCCACTCGATGAATGTTCATGGGAACGATTGCAGTGGGCACTGAGGCACCTCGGTCGGGATCGTCATTCACAGACATACGGCCTTCTTTAAACTGTTTGCACCATTCAAGCGTTTTACTTTTTAGAGTCTCATCACCGCACTGCGCTTAAAGTCTCCTGGAAATGTCGATCGCTTTTACGGCATCATTTATCTGAAACTTCACACAAGCCCCCGGTTTGACTTGTACTGTATGCTCCTCGTATATGAGATTTTCTAGAAAGTTTGTTTTCAGGGCAACGCAAACATTTTCTGAATTTCAGGAACCTTTTCAGTGTTACAGGATCCTTTACAAGAACTATTCTGGGACCCAGAAACTTTTCAGGAAGGCATTTTAGGAAACTGTATATTGCTTAATTTTCAAGAACATAACTTCTTTTTCAGAAGCCAAGAAACTTTCTTTCAGTGACTCAAAAACTTTGGTCCTGTCTTTTTTATTTATTTATTTATTAATGGTAAAAAAAAAAATGTAGGCCCTAGACACATTTTTAGGAGATTAGTAAGCTTTTGCAGCATTGAGGACATCAGCATTGTCAAGAACCGAGGACCTTTTTGAGGAATTTGGGATCGCTTTCGGGAACTGCTGTTCCTGGAAAGCTTTCTTTTTTTTAACCTAGACTAGACACCTATCCTGTGACTTTTTGAGACAGCGCTTTATGTCATCTGTCTGATTAATCAAACCCAAATTTCACTGCTTCACAAAGCTTATCTTATATTATCGTATCAAAGCATGAGCAGTGAATGAAGAACAAGTAGTAACGTATCCGAGATGCTTTTGAAGATCCATTGATTTTCTACAGCTGCAACAATTGTCTGAATGGATGAGTGCTGTCCGGCAAAAACAAGGCCGCAGACCAACACGTTACGGTAGTGTGTGTGGAGCTAGGATGTCTATATAGACTTGTTTTATCTCTTAACCCACTATAGCAGTTTCCTGAGTGTCTCCACATGGGGCTTCTACATTAGTCCTATAATGGCTACAGGAGACAGCGCTGTAAAGGTCTCTGCCATCTTTAATCCATCGTCACACACACACAGGCACCACACACAGCATGCATAAATCACTACAGTAAGCTTCTTCCCTCATTCTCTTTACTCCTAGTATTTAGAGAGGAAGGATTAAAGACCCTCATGTACCAGCCAGAGCTCTAACGTTGTCTGACGTCACATACACGGAATAACACTGATTATCAATTATATATCAGTAAACTGGTGACAGGTTCATTATATAGAAATAAAAAAAAAAAGTTGCACACTCTAAGATTTCATTTAATCACCTTTAGCTTTGATTGCGGCACATAATATGGTGTCTAGTTGACGTGTGTAAATCACTCCTCATGTTCCCAGAATCACTCTTTCACTATTTGAGTGCTGGAATATGGCCGTGCTATCATGGAAGAAAAACTTGACTGATGTGATACTCTGGTCATCCAGTATATTCAGGTCGTCATTTTATTGCCACATAATGTTGCTGAGCCTAGACCTGAGCAAGATCTTAACCCAGGTCCATAACTTCTTTGCCTGCTAAAGCCTAATAATAATTTGACCTTTATGGTGAAATGGGGAGTTTTTTCTTGATCACGTCTTGTACACAGCATCTGTAGTGTATAGTGCAAAACTGAAGTAAGTACTCTAAGTAAGTGCAGTTATCGGTATCGAAACTTTAATGCATTGCACAGAATTTGCTTAGACATCGAAACAGAGCCAGATTGCCCGAGGCAGCTTTAGTTCACCTTGAAGACGGCCCTCACTGGGACTTCGGTTTGTCTTTTGGCCATTTTTTAATAGACTTTCGGCAGAGCTGCTGAAGTCATGAAGCTTCTAATACTTCAACCCTTATATTTATAAACTGCAAGCTTCTGTGGATTAGTACTTCCCAATCTCCCACAACACACGAAGCTGTAATGCCTTCAGTAAGGCTTCAGTCAGTAATACTGAGAGGAAGAAGGAAAAAAAAAGGCCTTATAACCACTTTGATGACCTTTAAATGTGAGCTGGAACGCATACTTATCCTCCTTTCTGACAAACTGATCCAGCGTGCGGCGTTCCGTTCTGAATTTTATTTTGGGAATCATAAACTCTACAGCATTTTCATTTTTCTTCAGATGATTTCTAATCACTACAGAGGAAAATAAATGCTGCGCAGACATCATTTACATCATCTGAGCATTTTAGAAAAGGCAGCAGAAAATGTGACACCTCGAAAAAGTGATTGGTGTTAAGCTCCAAGTTTTGGTTTTCTCTTTCTGAAGCGTTTGAGAGCCTCTACACAGACTTAACGTGACAGAAATAAGTCTGAGAGTGAAGAAGAAGAAAATGCCGTCTGCGAAGATAATCCCACCTTTGTGCTCGTGCTCTGCGATTTCTCTGACTTCAAGACTTTCAGAAACAAGTGGGTCAGTGGGATATTAAAAAGTGATGCAGACACCATGTTGGCTCCTTTTTATTTTTTACAGGGTTTTAAACAGACCTAGTGATGCCACAATCCTCCGAAGTCTAGAAGAGAAAACGGTTTGGGATTTCCAGGAAAGAAAGTGTACGACTTCCTCTTCCCCTTTATCAGGTTATCCCACAAGAGTCTAACACCACCAGCGTCCCCAGCTGAGTCGTTCTCTCCCTCACCCACCCCC
>JAOVVA010000054.1:4962308-4974214 GCA_028565275.1 Leiocassis micropogon | reverse complement strand
ATATAAAGGCTCTTCCTTGACATCACTTTTGGGAAAAAAAAGTTTAATTCTAAAAATCCTATAGATTCTTTAATTGTTAAAGATTCTGTGCCAAATTCTAGCTATTTTTTTCATGGTTTTGACGAAGACAGCATCTCATGATTGATATTATATACAATATTTTATAATATATATAATAATTATGAGAATAAACCTTTTATTATAGGAAATGTAATAGTTTTGTTTGTTTATGTCTTCCAATGACCTTTGGATGACGGAAAGCCTCACTACGGTCTTTTCAAACAACCCTATGGCTGTAACATCTTGGATCTTATAAACACCACATTATGACTGCAGGCTTCTGGGCCACCGTAGGCCATCACATCATCCTGCATTAAATCCTCCACTCCACAGGCCTGGCTGCGCTCCTATCTCGCTTTCTCCACCCTCTCCCTTTCGTCTCTGCTTATCTCCTGCTCTTCTCTCTGCCAGAAGCTGCCGGAGGACTCCTCATTCGAGAGCGTGTCATTCCAGGCCCGGGTGTCCCTGCTATGCCAATGGCTCAGACGAAACTTACCAAAGAGGCTAATTTGGCTGAGCTGAAAGTCATGTCTGGATGCTAAGAAAAGTGACCTGGGAGATTTTTGGATGGTCGTTGCTCCTCTAAGGACCTTTATGGTGTTTAAAAAGAGGCATGACCTAGCCAACTGTTTGTCCCTTGCTATCAAGAAGCACTTTTTCTTTCTGCTCTGTCTTCTGTGAACATCTGAACTCTCCACTATCCATTTATCTCTTTCTTTCCATGGACATGCTTTGTTTCAGGTTTCTGGATGTTTTTCTTTTTTTCCTGTCTTCACCCTGCTGAGTGGATTAGACTCGCACACCGAGTGTGTTTAAGTGGTGACAGCAGACGGCTTGGTGTGCTCAGTCAACTCGGCTCAGTGCTAAATGAAATTCTTCAACCGCGTCTCTCAGATACGCCACAGCCAGCGGTGAGATCTTCATTAAACCTCAGACTCGTCATCTGCGCTTCGTGGTTTCTCAGGAACATGACAAACTTTTTTTGTCTTATTACCTTCAAGAAGGAGTAATAAAAAGAGAAGCTGGTGAGGGAGTTGAGAGCGATAACTTCATATTCAAGTGATAACATGAATTCTACTTTTATGATGATGGACTTTCAACACCATTAAGTGCAACTATAAAGGGATTAAAAAAAAGACTATCATTTATTCATTCATCTTCTATACAGTTTATCCTGTATACAGGGTTGTAGGGGGCCTGGAGCCTATCCCAGGAGACCAGGGTGCTGGGCACACACACACACACACACACACTATGGGCAATTAGCCCAATCTTTATGTCTTTGGATTGGAAACCGGAGTACCCAGAGGAAACCACAGGCACCAAGCACGGTGAGAACATGCGCACAGACCCAAAGCGGGAATCGAACCCTCAACTCAAACCCAAGAGGTGCGAGGCCACAGTGCTAAACCGCACTACACCAGTATACCACCGGACCACCACTTTATATATTAATATATTAGAAAAAACAGAAATGTCAGTAAGTCACTGTATTATGAGGGGATTAAATCACTGGTAAATAAAGGTAAATAATAATTCTGCTTATTTTCCTGGGGAAAAAAAAAACAATCTGATTTTTAAAAAATATTTTTTTCTCCACTAAGCACGGGGAGAACATGCAAACTCCATGCACACAGACCTGATGCGGAAATCGAACCCATGACCTGGAGGCGCAGTGGTAACCACTAAGCCATCGCGCCGCCAAATCAAGCCAATAAAGCAGCATAAATTGAAAAATTGACCTGAAATGACCCTCACAATGACAGAGACAGGACGGAGAGAGAGGGAGAGAGAGAGAGAGAAAGTAAACTGCAGAACAGGATCAGGTCTGCTATCTTTGCTGCTGCTATGATGGTCTGACACTGTTTTACTGAAACCTGCTTCAGCACTCCATTTCACCCACATGAACACACATAGCTTTGGGTCTTGCAGTGGGCCTCATCTGGATGGGATTGTTTTTATTCTTTATTTTCTACTGATCTCAGAGAAATTCTGATAATCCTGAACAAACATGGCTGTGTGTGTATTACTGTAACTGCATGGCACGAGACTTTCGTGATTTTCACCGCTTTTGGATTTATCTGCATTATTCCAATATGGCTGATCTGGAAAAAGACGTCAGACGAAGCTTATCGTACCTGCATCTGTCACGAAGTGGCTAGAATACAGCTTTCATACAGTATCAATGCATTGCATGGAACGTAAAAATAAAAAAATCTGTGCTTTGAAGAGAAGCTCAAGAAAATAAACGCTAAGCTGTAATTATGAACATCTAAAAGGAGAACTTCAGTCCAGACACATAGGCTTTAAACAGCTTGCTGCTTTCTCACACACTCCTTTTAAAGTGACGGAATCCTCGCGGTTAAAAAAAAAAAAAAAAAAAAAGCCCTAATTGTTCATGACACTCAAATCAAAAATCATGCAAAGTTCAGATTTTTCACCGAGGAGATGGAAAGCAGGATGGCAGCAGCCTAAACATACAGTTTTAAAAAGCCCTGTGTCGGGATTGCCCGCTCCCCGGGGTCAGGAAGCCGACGCTGGGCTGCTGGAGGTCCTGTCACTCCTCAAAGCTCCGGTGTCGGTGGTTCGTGTCAAACGTCTCGTCTCGAAAGCTAAAATGCTGGGTGTCATGAATCTTATGTGCTGTTCTACGGTTAAATAAACCAGGATCAGGAAGTTGTACAGGAGTCATCGCATAGTTTATTATAGTGCAGATTGTATTACATCAAAGAGAGAACCATTCACAAACGTTTTCGCAAATGTTTTTACCAGATTGTGGCAGATACTCAATATTAACACTCTTACAAATTCAGAAACATACTGTACCTAAGTATAAGCTTTTATTAAAGAGACAATAAGCTATTATAACAAACGCATTGATACACATGAACCTCGCTTAACACCTAAAATACTGCTAAAACCTTTGATTGATCAGATTTAAGAATTCAACCCAACTGTGATATAATCAATGTTACCTTAAACCTAAGTCCTACTTTAGACTATTCTATCTCTCTGTAGCTCTCTCTGGTTGTACACACATTTATCACATAACACACTCCCTCTATGTAGACATGCTTCAGGCGCACCCAGGTTGCTCAGTCAGGCAGAGGTGTGCAGACCACGAGGAGATCAATAATTAACAAGTTAAGAATGGCAGAGTGTTGTATAGTAGCAGGAGCAGAGGTAAGTCAGCACATCTACCAGCAATTATTTATGAACTCTTGCACCAACACAGGCTGAAGACCAAAATTCAAAGGCTGAGAGATAAGATCGTGACTAAATAATGTAGATATTTTTTGTATCAGCCAGATCTCTCATCAGGTTAGAGTGCCAGTCTGGTCAGATAGAGGCCGGGGCATTAACTTCAATTTGTCAAACATTAATACCAACAAGTCAAAAGCACTGGATATGCACACAATGGTCCCTAAAGGAAAGCATTGCTGCATTGAGGTGAGCACTATACTCCAAGTCTCGGTCTAGTGGTTAAGACAATTCCTTTGGAAATCTTGTAAAGAAACCAAATGGTTCAGTAATGGTATTGTATTGAGAAGATCCCAAATGATTTTGCATCATAAAAATGGACAGCAGAAACCAGAGATTAATATTTTATTAAATGTTCAATAGTGAAAGTAAGAGCATTTCCATACACAGACAAAGTGATGAGAACTCACAGGCTTGGGACTAAACAGCTGTGTGTCCATAAGAAAACCACTTGTTAATGAGACTAATCAGAAAAAAGGCTTCAGTTTGCTAGGGAGCATAAAGATTGGACTTTGGAGAAAGGTCATATGATCTGATGAGTTCAGAGTGAGCCCATTCCAGAGTGATGGGCGTGTCAGGGTAAGAAGGGAAGCGATGCACCAATCATGCATAGTGTCCACTGTACAAGCCTCTGGAGAAAGTGTTATGATCTGGGGTTGCCTCAGTTGGTCAGGTCGGCTCAGCAATGTTATTTGGCAATAAAATGAAGTCAGCTGACGACCTGAATGTAATGAATGAGCAAGTTCACATGGCATTGATGGAGTTTTTTTTATTTTCCCTGATGGCACATTTACCATTAAATAGCTCAGTTCTGGCTCACTGACTAGGAGGAGCACTGCAATAAACAAGCATGGTTAAATCATGTTTAAATCTCAGACGTTTAGGCCTTGTCCACACGAAGCTGTTTTTTTTTTAAAAACTGTGATTTTTCTACTTTTTTTTTTTTATGATTCTGTCCACACAACCTATGTGTTACAAAAATATCCTTGTCCACATGAAAACGCAAACGCCCTGTTAAGTGCTGTCAGGAGCACGCCCAGTGAACAGGAGGCCAATCAGAAGCCTAGACAAAATGTCATTACCGGTTCCGACCGAATGCGGACACGTATGTAAAAAGTCCGGTACGCAATGTGAACACAGTCACTAGTTTATGTACTGTAAGTCCACCATTGCACAAAATGTCCTCATAAACAAAGCTGACGTCAAATCAAGGAGACTGATGGACAATGACATCATCATTGTGACGTCAAATCAAGGAGACTGATGGACAATGACATCATCATTGTGACGTCAAATCAAGGAGACCGATGGACAATGACATCATCGGCATACAAGGTGACGTTACAAGAAGCCAAAATCTCTGTTTCCCCTGTACACACAGCATCGCTGAAAACAGAGTTCTGGAAAATCTTCACTTTGAAAGAAGTTCTCCAAAAGCTCAGTATTTAACGACTTTAAACTGCATGTGGATAAAGGTTTGGATGAAAATATTCCTGTCAAGCGATGTGTGGACATGGCCTTAATCTCACACTCGCTCTCCTTAGAAAAATACCTTTTGGGCAAAATCAAATATATTACTTTCATCTTTTTCAATTCAAGAACTGAATTGAAACACAAGGTTGCAAGCCAAAGCCAAACTGGTTTCATGCTTGCGAAATCAGATCAATTTGCACGATTTAAGTTGTATCCAAAGTTTCAAAGGTAAAGGGTGGGGTGAAGTCAGGCCGTCATATGTATCTTTTTGTATTACTGCATTTGCATGAAGTAAAAAAAAATTAATTACTTGTCTATTTAAAGGAAGACATTTTTCTAATAGATCTATTTGAATGCAAAATGACCTTGAGGAACAATTGTAAAAAATTTGAATATTTGTCTTTGGTGTCTAAAGTTTGACAACCGTTTAGGATACAAAAAAATGTGAATCCATTTTGTATGAGACTTGCACCATACTCCATTCCATGTAGACGCCATTACATTATATCCTTGCAATGCACGTACAAAGGTAGCAGCAGTCCATTTGGGTGTGTGTGTGAGTGTGTGATAAAGTCTTGTTTGAGTTTCTCCAGGGCCTTTCTTTAAAAGTGTGATGAATGCATTTGAAACATGGCCTCCATGTAAACATGTTGTATTATGACTGAGCTGTCTGAGGTGTCACGCGGCTGCTAAAATAATTCACACACTCATGAAGTGTTTAGCTAAAGCATGATGCCTCATGTATTACCGGCTTGCTCGAGGCAGCCATTCTTTACACGGAGCACTGGTTTGAGAAATTCGCAGAAGGTACACTTCCGCTGAGAGTTTGGGATCACGAGTGGAAAGTTGGTTAAGGAAACAACATCAATTCTTGCGCATAGAACTGACATCCAGGTAAATATTGCACAAAAACAGGACAGGCTATGCTTTTCATTGCATGTATTTGAATTAGCTAAAAAAAAAAGGTGTACAGGTGTGTTTACGCTGGTGTGTGTAAGTGTCAGGTAACAGATCCCAGGTGGTGAGCCTGGGGCACCCTCAGGTCATCTCTGTAGAGCCTGGTGTTTTGTCGCAGAACCTTCGCTCTCTCTTTGTCCTCATGCCGTCATCTGATCCCGGCTAAAACGAGAACAAGAATTAAACGGACACAAAGAACCTCTTTTAATTAGTGGCAAGCAGCAGATTCGCCCGAGAGCCGAGGCTAAAAGGTGCGCAGCACTGCTCTGGGCTTTGTAGGAACTGTCAGCTGCTTCACATCTTATCAAATGATATTGTGTGTGAAGGTGAATCGTAATCATCTGTATCGCATTCCACGAGTCTACTGTATCTGCTACAGGCCTTGTGCTCTCAGGACGCTATTCATTCCACACCATGTGCTCAAATACAATATCAGAAGACGGCTATATTGTATTCCGATAGATTTCTTTTTGGCAGGCGAGTCATATTAGCTTAGGATGATAGATGGTTTACTTCATTGTGGTGCTGTAAATTGATCCGTCTTCAAGGTATGAAAGTTTGTGTCTGTGTTCGCTTAAGCCTAACACTCTGTATGGGACTAAATGAACAAGTTTCAAGCTTTTATTAAAAATGGACCACTGAAAAAAAAATTCTACACTGATCAGCCATAACATTAAGCTCAATATACAGTACTGTAGTTTAGATGGATCTGGCTTCCTGGGACGTGGTCCCCGCAGGGCCTCTGAGAATGTGCTGTGCTATCTGGCACCAATACATTGGCAGCAGCTCCACTAGATGCTGTGGACTGAGAGGCCCCCATGGATCAGACTTATTTGTCCGGCACATTCCAAGGATGCTCAGTTAGATTGAGGTCTGGGGAATTTGATGGCGGGAACAACAACCTTGACCTCTTTGCCTGCTAAGTGACATACATGAATACCTGTGATGGACTTGATGTTCTAGTGCCTTTCTGTCATGGGAAGCATTCAATTTTTCAGCAGCTTTTGCTGCATTGGCTTATTTGTGGGATCGGATCTAACAGGCTGACTTTTGCTCCACACAGGCATAAATGAGCCTTGGGTGCTGATGATCCTCCCACCAGTTTATGGTTTAAGTTATTGTACTCATTCTACATCTAATAATAATTATAAATCTATAATTGTTGATAGGTGCATAGGTTGATAGTGGTTAGCACTGTACCTCCAGTAGTTTGCATGTTCACCCCGTGCTTGGTGGGTTTCCTTTGGGTACTCCCGGTTTCCTCCCATAGACCAAAGACATGCAGATGAGGTTAATTGTTGTTCCCAAATTGCCCGTAGTGAATGAGCATGTGAGTGAGTGTTTGTGTGTGTGTGTGTGTGCCCTACGATGGATTGGTGTATACAGAATAAAGTGGTATAGATGATGAGTGAGTTGAGTGAGTGAATAATCATTGATATGGTGAGGTCTTCTATAGGAAAAAGTTTATTTAAGAGTTTATTGTAGCTATAACATAACTGATAACGTACATGAAACATGAAATGCAGCTACGAATGAATAAGACCTAATTTTTAAATAAATAAAACATCTTTACAAATGTTTGTATAAGTGGTCACTGTAACACCATATGTTATTGACTTATACTTAATACATTAAAATACTCCCACTTTTCCTTTGAACACATCACACCAGCCAGCTGTTGATTGTTTTTCTATAACTGCATGCCCCATTTCAAATGGTAAAACATAAAAACATATTGTACTGTTGTACTTGGCTCCCAAGTGATGGATTGGTAAATTGGTGGATTTTCACCCTATCCTAGCCCTGTGTAGCTGGGAGTCTAAGGAGGAGACAGGCTATGGTCTCTGGAGGGGGAGGATCAACCATAGCAACACAAACCAATCATGGGCCTCTATGGCAAGCGGAAGGGGTGGATGGTTCTTTCCTCTTAGTGTTTTACGCCATTCCCCAATGTTGCATGAGCAGCAGTTTGGAAAGCTGCAGTTAGGGTTTCACCTAAGGGGCAGTTGTCTCCCTGATGGGAGAGAGATGGGTGAGAATTTACTATGTCTAAAATAAGGGACGAAAAAGGCAATAATAATCATCATCATTTAAAAAAAAAATATTGTACATTATGTTGGTTAACATTATTTTTTTTATTTCAGTTTAAACCATGTCTCTTTTAAACAGCATGTCTTGAACATATATATGTATGTAAATATGTTAAAATACACTGTACTGGCATTATGCTTATTTAAATACATCACTACATGCATAACATACAAATATATACCCATATGTACAATTTATCTGATGTTATATATATATTGCATATATAAGCCTTCCTCATGCACACACTCAGCACAGATGATTTTAGCCATGTTTTATTATCTATTTACACTCCGTTTCTTCTTCTTATGATCCACCAGCATCTTTAGAGTCTAAAGGCTTCTGGGTCTCAGCTTCCATAAATATTTGATACAGCTAAAAGGAAATATAAATACATTTTATTTGGTATTTAAAAAAAAAAGCATGTTCTTGAGGAGAATACTTAACATCCAAGACAGAAGCCATGAGTGCTTGACCCTTTTGAACATCAGCATTTGGTTAATCTGATGATCCATAGTTTTTCCAGCTTCAAAGAACCATTTAGGACCCCATCAAGGATGTATTGCTTTTAAATGAAAAAGTATTAACTATTTGGATAATCCTGCACAGGGTTAATGTTGTGTACACTTCAATAAAAGGACCAAACTAGAACCTTTTTAGGGTTCGTTGGTTGATCTCCTGAAAAAGTCGTAAATTATTTGCGTATAACCCTGGAATGAGTGTAACTCTATGAGAGAGTGCTCTTATATATATATATATCACAACTTTGATATATTCTTTCAGTGTGTCTGGTAAGGTTTGGAGGTACAAAGGTATGAAGGGGAGGGCTTTTATTCTGGGAAGCTGTAAATTGATCCATGTTGAAGGATTTCCTGCGGCATGGAGCCGCTCGTGTCTGTGTTTGCCGTGTTTGCTTTAAGCTCTTGATCTGGAGCTCGTTACAAGAGCTGTCTGTCATAACAAAGCAACACGCTGTGGTCTCTTTCAACAGCGGATGTCTGATTCGCATGGTTTCAGCTCTCTCACCTCTGGCTATGGATGTCCAACCAAGCGCATGTTCTTCGTCTCACTCTTGAGTTCACCGTAACACCTGGGGAATCGATAACTAATGAGTCTCGATAGGCAACGGAGGTCTAACCTGACAAAGCACAAATCATTCAACGGGTGCAAAATGGAGGTCACAGTTCACCCGCCAGCGCTTTCATACAGTAGTCTGGGGACTTCCTGTTGGTGTAAGGTCTCGGTGCTAACCAACAGTCGTCTGGACTTCTTCATGACCAGGTCCAAAACAAGCAAAATGAGTAGTCTGGAGAGTTGATAAGAACAATTACAGTGATGGACGAGTCACATTCAGTCACTCACCAAGGTGCTTGGGTGGATTTTTAATGTGATGAATAAGGAACCAGGGCCAATACATCATCATAAATCACGCAATTTGTTTAAAAACGCCGAGTACAATATGTCAAAGAGGGATTGACTCTACAGAGCAGAGCAGGACCCGGCCTTGGGAAAGTTTGTTAAGGGCTATTTTTATGAATCCTTCCCTGCAGAAGTCCATTTAAGCCACTTAAATCATGGCTGAGGCTTTCCATCGAAGGAGCAGGTTATGTGGCCTGAATTATAATAGCCTTATACCCAGGATTTAAAGTGTGTCCTCTCCAACACACCATGGAAATTGAGTTTCAAGCCAAAAAAAAAAGAAAAAAAGAAAGAAAGCAGCCCTCACCGCTCTTAAAACCCCAGAGCAGTGCATATCGCCACACAGGCGTCCCTTTGAGGCTTGATCGGCAGGAGCGGATCAGGATTGGCTCTTCACTAGAGTTATGGAAGCGCTGATCCTATTACGTGCCCCTTGAAGAATGTGTCTGTGAGACTCAGGAGCTTTTAACCTTTTCGCTAGGCCTGCCTTTGAATCACCGTCTCTGCTCGACTCCCGCTTGAACTTCTGCATTAGGTTAGATCCTGGAAAACATCTTAAGGACCGAACCACTGTTCTACATAATCAACGGAATTTAAAGAATAAATACTGATATACTGTATAAGGAGGAATAAAATTGCGTCAGACATTATATAGGCAAAAAAAAAAAAGAATTATTTATTCACTTTCTCATGTAGTGAGTAATTATGCTCATGATTTATTACAGCTTAATCACTATCAGTGCCACAGGAGGAAGAAAAATAGACAAGAGTTCCACCAAAGACCTAAATCATTGTGCTTAAGCATTTATTAACTGTCTGTGCTCACATTCTTATGGGACTGTAAATAAGCATTTTATTACAGGGAGGTGACTTTATGCCTGTGGAAAAATGACTCATAGACAGCTCTAGTATTAATTGTAGGACAATGTGCTAACATTTACGCACTGTTCTGACAAAATCAACAAGAAAATGACATTTAATTTAAGCAACTAGATTTTTAGTGGGTTTAGTTGAACAGATGGTCACAAAAAGTACATGTGTAAAGACATTCTTATTGGGAGAAAATTATTCCACTTTTCTTTTTGTGATAAAATGTCCTACACAGGTTATACTGTATGTAGTCATATACATGTTACGAACTTTTGAAGATATGAACATGTGTTCAGGAATGTTCAGTCTCGGACGTTAGATCACATGTCTGGCGTACATTGCATCCAGGATGACCAGAAACAACCGTTAAAAGCAGCGGAGATGAGGCTGGTAGTGCTAAGAAGCGGCGAACAATAACGAAGGAGACAAAAGTGAAAATAATTGAGAGAATGGAGTGAGGTGAAAAGACACGATTCTAAAGAACAACGATAATTAGTTTTATACTGTGTCTAGCCAATAGTGTTAGTATCCTAGTACCTAGACAATGTTCGTTGGACTTTTTGAACAAGCTCTCTGCAGATCAGGACTGGAAACTAACACTATCACTAAAAAAAGCTTTGAATAATATTTTTCTTTTGGGAACATGCCATAAAAATATGTAAACAGAACAGATACCATAAGAAAAGATGCCCTGAAAGCATTTACACATAAAAGAAACTTTTATAAATGTCAATAAAAAGAGTACTAAAATAAATGTCAATATTCGGTGTGAAAACTTTTTAATATATAAAATGGTTTTGAACATAATAGTGCAGATATGATAAACATATATAACAAAAATTTGTTCTACTACAGATAATATGGTGGTTTGTATGTATATGTGTGTGTGTATGTGTGTGTGTATGTGTGTGTGTGTGTGTGTGTGTGAGAGAGAGAGAGAGAGAGAGAGAGAGGTGTCTGCCACTTGTTGCTCTGTAAATACTTCAAAACGGCTCTAATCTGGGGCTGGTAACTCGAACTTCTTGGTATCTGAACTTCTCCTCTGCAGCAGTATAGAAATGAACACGTGAACAACTGAAGGCAAATGTTGCACACTCCTTGAGTTTTGAAATCATCAAACAAATTTTACACATAGATTACACGAGTAAATACAAAATGCAGTTTTTAAATGATGTTTTCATTTATTAAGGGAAAAAGGCAAGGAAACAAACAGGAAGGGGCAAATACTTTTTCACAGCACTGTAAATGAAAGAGTTTGCAACGGTTACCTACAATTGTTCACATGTTCTTTTCTATACTTCTATTTGTCTTGCATTTTCTAAATAGAGATACAGCATATGACCATCACACTCGTTTCATCTTGTTGAACATCTCATTCCAGATTTAGTTCCCTTTTGCAGTTACAATAAGCACCACTCTTCTCTGAAGGCTTTCCACTAGATTTTGTAGCTATGGGAATTTGTGTTCACTTAGCAAGAAGATGCTTCAGTGAGATCAGGTGCTGATGTTGGGTGAGAAGGCTCCTGTTCACAGTCACTCACTCATCCCTATATCGTTTATATCGCTTTATCCTGTATTCAGGGTTACATGGAGCCTATCCCAGGAGACAAAGGGCAAGAGGCAGGGTACCCCCCGGACAGGGTGTCAATCCACACACATATATACACACGACTAATTTAGGAACGCCAGTTAGCCTTAACTGCATGTCTTTGGACTGTGGGAGGAAACCGGAGTACCCTGAGGAAACCCACCAAGCACAGGGAGAACATGCAAACTCC
>JAOVVA010000054.1:4934161-4947557 GCA_028565275.1 Leiocassis micropogon | reverse complement strand
TTATATTTAAATTATAAACGATCAATTAAAACCCATAATACTATTAATTAATTAATTAATTAATTAATTAATTAATTTATTTATTTATTTATTTATTTATTAATTAATTAATTAATTAATTAATTAATTAATTAATTAATTTATTTATTTATTTATTTATTTATTAATCAATTATGTATTTATCAACTGCAACTAATTAATTCAATTATATTTAAGTAATCAAACCTATTATTACTTAAATGATTAATTGATCGATTATTCTGCTAATTAATTAACAATATAAAATTTATGTACAATAGGTGCTCAGATCAAACCGGGACTTTTGATTGTGTAGAATTACTGAATACAGTTATGAGAGTAAAAACTTTCTTTGGTAGAAATGGGAGGACTGCCTGCCTCATGTCCGAAATGCTGGCCTCCCAGGAACTCCCCCGAAGGCCGAAGCATGTGGAAATGGCTTGGCCTGAGATTAGGACTGTATGGGGGATGTTGAAATAACTCCAAATATCCATTGATTAGGATCAGGCGTTCCATTTGCTGAATGTTCACGGGAGCGACTGCAGTGGGCTTGGAGCCACCTCAGCAGGGATCATCATTCACGGACATACAGCCTTGTTTTATTGCAGCTAAGAGTCTCATCACTGTACTGTGTTTGAAGTTTTCTGTAAATGTCAATTGGTTTTACACCTTCATTCATTGTTGTTATTAGATTTTCACCCCATAAGAACTAAAAGCTGTTCTCTGTTGGGGCGGGGCATGGGATTAGCTCATTAACATTGACCCTAAAAGAGCATGTTCTGAAAGGTTTTCTTCAACTAAGGCATTAATAGACACTTGAGACCTTGAGACCTACAGTATGTTAACTTGCTAAAGAAATAGGAAAATATGGGACCTTTAAGTGGATTCACAGATGACAGCATACATTTCAGTTTCTCAAACTGTGATTATATGAGACTTTTAGGCGGTGGAGCCTCCATGTTCATGAAGGTTCATGTAATTGAAATACGCTTCTGTTTTTTTTTTTGCAAAGTTCACTTCATGTGCATTACTGTCATGTCACTTCTGAATAGCAATCTGGAAGTTTAAAGTCATTTAATTACAGTATACTGTGAATACAAAAATTGTGTGTAAAAATAAAAAAAAGTGATGTGAAAATATCTAACAGGAGATAAAATTAAAATGTTAAAGAAAAAGATACATTTGTGAAGGAAGAGAATCAAAAGGTAATATTCCATGAAGGCTTTTGTGGAGTCAAACAAATCAAACCATGAGGGACATTAACGATGACATCTCCCCATAGATAAAGAATCCATTTGTCCCAAAATTTAAAGCCATTTGCTTGCATCTGCAGCTGTATGTTTTGAACACTGACTTCCTGGTGCCACCAAGCTTTTCTTTTAGGCAGAGATATCCTGCAGGGACGGAGATGTTTTTAACAGACAGATGGAGACTTTCAGGTCCATTACCCTGAAGCGGGGCCAGCCGACTGTGTCAATAACAAAAAAATTCTATTGATTTCTATACCAAGAACAGCACTTCTCATGTATGCCTTTTGACATAATGGGATGCAATTCAGTCTGCTGCTCAGCACAATTTTTATGACCCATGAGTGCTGTTTGAGGATGGACAAGCAGTGTCTGCCATTACCTGGGAACAGAACTCCAGCTGGGTTTACAGTATATGAAACTTCTTTCCCACATGTAGCAAATTTGCAAGATTTCTTCAATTATGTCTTGAAAAATGTACAACCAGTGGACAATGTCCACCGTCAGCGTATTTAATATGAAAAATACAGTTTATTTTTGTTGCTGTCATGAACATTAGAGTAGCAAGGCAAGCTTGTACTTTAGGTATGTGTGAAAGAATCATTTTATACACAGTATACAACATATTGTATTAAAAAAATTCAACATATCCATATGAGTTTTAGTACAATCTATGTTTGTTTCATCTGCGTTTCTCCAGTAGATGGATTTTGTCCCAAGGTGTGAATATGCAACCATAATGCTCTTGGTGTGTGTACTTTTGGGATGTTTTATTTTATAGCAAGCTTTTAAATGGCACAATCCCAAAGTTCTTTTTTTTGGACAAAAACATTACAGGTTGTTGCTCTGAAAACTGAAACTGCCAGATTATTTTATACATTTATCTGCCCTGTTACAGGATGTTTTCCAAATGCTCAGTTTATAGTCTCCTGAAATACTACTCATCCGGACCTTGGTCCATCAAACAATGAGCACTGGTCTATGGTTTTTGTTCAGGCACGTGTTCTTTGCGTGTTTTTGAGCTGTTTAACCATACAGTAAGTTCCAGATCCTGTCCAGATCCACATCTCTGCTGGATTCTACTAGACTAATGGGGCAGAAAGAACAGAAAAGAGACAGCCTCAGAGCAGATGTACCCACTGCACTATGCAGCACTTCAGTGTACTGAACCGCTGTGGATAATCAAGCTGTACTTAATGATGGGCTAATGATAATTGCATTCAAGAGAACAGGAGTTTGGGTTCATATCCTGCAGGATTCTGTGTATATAACACAAGGGTGTATGCAAGAAATTATAATAGTCGCTGAACATTGATTTCGTCAGTACATTTACCGAGGATTTTATATAGACATTATTAGCAGGGACAGTTACATTTACCATCTTTATACATTGCAACTTTAGGACAGGAAATAAAGGGGTATCCAGTTCATTGTTTCTATTCTTGATTTTGAATTTAGTAACTTGCTGTCACCTGTAAATTTAGATTTAGTAAATTCGATTTAGATCTTTAATTACGAGTGATGCCATGATGAGGCAAGCTTAAGCACCATGCCGGAAGGAGAAATGTCTTTGAGAACATTGTGTGGGCTATCTGAGTTACAGTGGGTTATCTATTACCATAATTCGCCCAAATCTGGTATCAAAAAATATTTAGGCAGCAGCTACAGTAGCTCCTGCTATAACCTGAGCTTATCTTCCACCAGAAGCACATAAGGACCCATGGTGACACAGGTGTCACAAACTCTTTAAATGTACTGGAAAGTTCCTTATTTTAGCTTCATCCTTGACTTTAACCCATGAAGTCCCTAAGTGAGATCTTATTTTGCCAAGATCCCAAATTGCCAAGTTCCCAAATTGTCATTTTCTACAGTGAGTGAGCCATGCGATGGATTAGCACCCTTTCCAGGGTGTACCCTGCCTCGTGCCCAAAGTCTCCCGGGATAGGCTCATGGATTCCTGTATACAGGATAAGCGGTATAGAAGATAAATAAATGAATGTTCTGACTGCATTGCTTGAAGAAATCAATATAAAACAAATTAAGAAAGAATTGCTGTGACGCTATGTCTCACAGGGCTTTTAACCCTAAATCTGTCAGGAAAATTTCCATGTTACTGTACATCTTTTGAAATGTGTTCCATGCAGTCTATTTCATGTGTCATATCCTGCATAACATCCCTTAAAGGAGAACTGGGTCTGGACTCTTATGGGTTAAAGAGTGATGGTTCTGCAGTTTGAGTTTCTGTTTAAAAACTATGCACCAGGTTAGAAAGATAAATAGGTTTTTAAGAACACCATGTGAGCCATGTGTTTGTACTGTACAGGGTTATAAAATTTTAATCAACAGCTAGATTCTGTCTTTATGTTATTAGGTAGCTTGCATTGAAACATATAAGCATCAGGACTTTGAGCTGTGGACTGGACAGTTACCCTATACAGCAAACTGTGGTTTTGAGTTCATCTTTATACCCAGTTTTACCCAAACTGAAGCCAAATTCAAGCACCAGGATGAAAAAAGAAACAGATCTCTGAGAACACTAGATGAGCTATGCACACTATGTGTTAGCTATTAGGCTGGGCTATTAGCATAATTACCCAAAAATGCGGTACTAATTTTGAAGTCCAAATCTGGCCAAATATGTCGATCTACACTGTGGAATCTATTTAGGTTGTAATCTGTTTGCCCAGAGTCATTAGCTGGCTTCCAAATGATTGCTATGTTATTGCAATAACAACCCACTGAGATGTGTAAGCATCAGGAGTTTTGGACCAGTCCACTAGGGATGGATGGTTCTGGAGCTTGGGGGTTTATGCCGGTTTATGCTACATTTTAACCAATCTAAAACCAGGTTCAAGCACCATGTAAAAAAAAGAGAACACTAGGTGAGCCATGCACTACTACCTGTATGTGTAGCATAATTATCCCAAATGCTGATGGCAAACATTTTTCAAGTTCTAAACAGTAGCTTGTGCAGGTCTTTGGCCAAATATGTACATCTGGCAAGTGGAACTGTTCAGGTTATAGTCTGTTTGGCCATGCTGGGAATTAGCATTGGCATTGAATCTGCTGAAATAAAATCTCAATCCCTTGCCTGTTGGCAGTCCACCGTAGAGTATTTATGTGACAGGAGGTATAGACAGAAGCAAGCTAGTGCTTGGGTTGTCGGACAGAGATTAGTGCAGGGATTCTCTCTGCCCAGAGCAAAAAACTGAATCAATATTTCATGGTTTGTTCGATGGCGATGGTGAGAGGTGAGATTCCAGATGATCCCATGTGTATGTGCTCCCAGTAACACAAGTTAGATGACAAAATTACCTATGGAACCCTTTTTGATGTCTGAATCCATTTAGAAATGAGTTTGCAGATTATCCAATTTCAAATGGTATGACAGATATTTCAAATGGTATGATGCTTTTTAAACCCACAGATTTGCATAAAGACATTTAACTGTGAAAAAGTAAAGCATTAAGTTCCAAAGTTTAATAAAAATAATTTTAAAAAGGAAATAAATGAAAATATCTACATGCATGTGTTCTTGTCTCTTGTCTGCATAGAAGAGGGTCCAGCAAAGTCACCCACATAACTGTGGTCTTTGTAAAACACACAGGGAGCTGGAGATCTTAAGCTGCTGGTTGAGTTGTGGGGTGTGCCCGGCGCTGGCATCAGCCCTCATCGGACTGTCAGTGCCAGCACATATGGAAGTGCTTAAAAGGCTGCGAGCTGCAGCACCACAAGTCCCACCGAGCTGAGACAAAGCAAATTACTCTCTGCTGGAGCACCATGGGCCACTGCCAAAATGGAAAAACAACCAGCCCTCAGCCTCACAACCACGACCGAGGCGTCAAGGAGGAATAAAAATGATGTGCAACATCCCACCTGTAGGGCCCACTCTGGTTTTGGTTTGGAAGTTTATGAAAAGGTTTGTTCCTTAAGATGACTTGGAATCGTAAGGGCGGTAAATTGATCCAGGTATCAGATGATTCACAGGTTTCTTTTTATAGATTTTATAATCCAGAATAGTTTCACAAGCAATCCACACTTTCAGCAACTGGCTTTTGCATGTAAAATATCAGGTATGTTTGAAATAAAGCAATGTGTGTTAAAGTAAGGGTCCTGCAGTGATCCAAACCGTTTTTATAGAATGAAAATGAAGGCAATGTAAAATGTGATCTTTTGTTACTGTTTGGGAAAAATATATGAGAGGTGTTCAAGTCAAAGCGGTACTGTTGATTGTGCAGGATTGAGAGTTATGAGAGTAAAACTTGCTTTATTTCTCTTTATAACCCCGTGCTACACCAATGCACCAATTCCAGCATTTCACTAGCACCTGAATACCATCAAGGTATAAAGTTTTCTCAGTATGCCGAGTCATGATTAGATTGCCTGCTTCACTTCTGAAACACTGGCCTCCCAGGAATTCCTTTAATGGCCCAGACATGTGGCAATAACCCCCAGTTCCCAGTTCCTGTAATACACAATTGGTGTTTGTGAATTATTGTATTATCATTTACGCCTTCATTTACCATAAATTTCATTACAAGTCCCCATTTGACTTGAGCGCCCCTATGTATAAAAAAATTTTTGTTCCACTAGTCAACTTATAATTTATGTCTCACCTTGTTAAATTTCCACTAGTCATATTTAAGAACACAGTAGCATAGTAGTACAGCAATGATCTGCATTATATTAGACTGGAAGGTCCTCACTAAGATAATGAGACAAAAGTGTGTCTGAAAGGTTTGCGGCTACAAATACAGTTTCTGAATCTAATAGCGTTTTAAATAGCAAATTTTCTAACATTAGACTTATGTGGAAGCAACAGCATTAACCATTTTTGTTCATGTAGCTCTATGTTTATTTTGGAACACAAGAACCTAAAAATTTATGATCTGTTCAGATCAAACCGAAACATTTTATAGTACATTTCTGAACCCTGGTGTCCTGTTTGTTCTGATTATAGACAGTTGTCCAATCTTGCACAGATCTTGTTAAACGTCAGATAAAATTGCTTAAAAGATCCATGAGAGAGCCATCATGAATGCGGTTCCACTGAGACCATTAGCATATGCGGTACACACCATCCAGTGAGATCAGCGGCTTCACCGCAATAACGCTGTCTCTGAGGTGCCGCCAAAACTGCCAGTTTCTCAGGCTATGAATATCCGTCCTTCTCCGAATGTTCTCAAAACCTTGTTTTTACACCGGTCTGCATTTTCATTGCATCAGACCATCTCAGAGCTGTAATGTGGACTCTTAAAAGAGAATTAATGGAATGTAGAAATGTGGGCGTTAAAAGTAGACTGTAACATGTGGACGAAAGTCTCATGAGGTTCTGAAAAATTTGCAACGACTGGATGCCACGAGAGACAGCCTGCTAAACTGCCGTAAAGCTTCAGCTGCAATCACGAACGTCTCTGAGTCCCAGTAATACCTTAAAGGTTTCCCGCTTTATGATGTAATAAACTGAGGAATATATGAGGCTTTTAAAACTTTCAGCCAATCCTGATCAGGATGGAAGAATTGAAGCTATCGTGTGGACGGACTCGGTGATATAATCAACACCAGGCTGAGAAGAGAAGCATGACATATATGGAAACCTTTTTTAAACTCACCATATGGGTGCCTTATCAATACACACAAATTACTTTCTAAATCATTTCAAGCTTCTATTCTTCTGTAGAGTTTGAGGGTCATTGTGACCTATTTATAATGTATGTATAGAATATAATCACTGAAATATGCCAGGATTTGTTGCTGTTTCTGTTTTGTTTCTGTTTTGTTTTGCTTTAATGTGTAAATCAATTGAAGTCAAGTCATTATTATATGTAATAAGTTATATATTTCATGAAAAACTGATGTTTTAATTCCAAAACATTTACTAAACTGTTTAAAATGCACAGTCCACAAGCAACATGTCCAACAAGAAGTTGTATCATCTTAATTTACTGACGCTCATGGCAAGAACAAAAGTATCTCATTTCTTTTTCTTATTTTTCATTAATATCTCTAATGAGCCCAGATTGATGTTCATCCCTGTAAGGGAAACGATATATATGCATTTGTCATGGTTTACCTGTTTTTTGTGGTTGAGCTTTCACTCACTCTTAATTGGACTTCTGTATTGTGTGTTTCTCTCTTCACATCTTCTGTTTCCGGACACCATGGTGGCATGGTGGATCAAGGGTTTGATTCCCGCCTCGGGTCTGTGTGTGTGGAGTTTGCATGTTATCCGTGCTTGGTAGGTTTCCTCCCACAGTCCAAAAACATGCAGATTAGGCTAACTGGCACTCCCTAATTGCCCATAGTGTGTGTGTGTGTGTGTGTGTGTGCCCTGTGATGGACTGGCACCCTGTCCAGGATGTATCCCACTTAGTGCCCAAAGTCTCCTGGGATAGACTCCAGGCCTTGCGTAACCCTGTACAAGATAAACAGTATAGAAGTTGAATGAATGATTCTTTTCTTTCCACTGGTTTCAGGTGTTTTCTTTTACAATAGTTCTCATTAATACCCCTATATAAAGGGCATTTGCAGTTCTGTTTCTTGCCTTGCATTTTGTACTGATGTAAAGATCTTTAATGATTACTTTATTTCACTTTCACTGAGTTTGCTTGTTTATATTGCCTGCTATGCTAAGCCATGCAACCCCATAAGAAAGTTTACTATGGTAAACTACAAGTATATGCCATAATATACCATAGTATTACTGTGGTACTTCCGATGTTACCTTTTTAGGCACCATAGACACTTCATACAGTAGCAGAATAGGCACTATGGCACTGTGCATAGTATTGTGGTAAGTATAGCCATGGCATTTATTGGGTATCACTGTGGCTACCAAAACGTATCAAATGTATCATGGTGCAATATAATTCATGTACAGTACAATACAATACAGTACATTGTTACATACCCTATGGTATTTAATTGATGTCACATATATACACAATTGTACAATATAAATATGTACCATTATGGTACATATGTGGTGGCATGGTAGTGTAGTGGTTAGCACTGTCGCCTTGCACCTCAAGGGCCCGGGTTTGATTCCTGGCCAGGCATGATTCCCGTCTCGTGCATGGAGTTTGCATATTCTCCCCGTGCTTGGTGGGTTTCCTCCGGGTACTCTGGTTTTCTCCCACAGTCCAAAGACATGCAGATTAGCTTAATTGCCGTTCCAAAATTGTCCGTAGTGTGTGAGTGTATATGTGTGTGCCCTGCCATGGATTGGCACTCTGTCCAGGGTGTACCCTGCCTCATGGCCTAAGCCTCCTGGGATAGGCTCCAGACCCCCGTGACCCTGAATACAGGATTAAGCGGTATAGACAATGAGTGAGTGAGTGGTACATATGTATGTATAACATAGTATATAATATCACATACAATATAACATATATTAACATATTACCCTGGAACTGTATGTGTTCCGTAGTACCATACTAAGTATGTAATAGAACAGTCTCATACAGTACCATAGTGTGGAAACTGTAAAATTTCCTTTGCACATATCCCAGTAAGGAAACTGCAGTCAGATTGCAGGGTCAGCCAGGATACAGCACCCCTGGAGCAGATAAGGTTAAGGGCCTTGCTCAACGGCTCAACAGTGGCAACTTGGCAGTTCTGCGGCTTGAACCTCCAACCTTCCAATCAGCAACCCAGATCCCCAACCATTTGAGCCACCACTGGCCCATATTGCCCTATGTCTGCAAATACGTGCCATCGTACTGTCAAAAAATTGTGTGTGATCGCAGGTGGCACAGAGTGGCTCACCCATTTTGTTCGGAGGTTGCAAGCTTGATTCCCAGGTGATGCTATAGCTGTCCATAGCCAGGAACCTAGAGAGTACATTGGCCAGGAGAGGTATGTCAAACTCGCACATGTCTATCATAGTGATGCTACCCCATCTAGGGCATCTGTGAGCTTTCACAAGAGGAAATATAGATAGATATAGATAGAAATGTTATTTTACATATTAGAAATATTCTCACTTAATTCTGAAATGAGCACTGCTAATAGATAAGTATAGTTTGTGTAAATGCTAATTATGTGCATAAAAGTAAACTAATTTATCTCAAAAAAGAAGCTGGATGATTAGCTGATGAAGCGCATAAAAACACATACTGAAAACATATTCCAGTTCATTTAATTTAACATCAGAGTAAACTCAGAGAACCCTGACTTTCAATAAACAGCCCATTAAAATGACTACAAGACATCATTAAATTCTCAACTTCTGGCAAGATTTATAGACTTTAAGAAAAAATACGACTTAATGATCATAAATGTTAATATGACATGGAGTTAGATGATTCTTAGCCAATGTTATGAACGAGACCCGACATGTGGAGGGAAGCTGGGAGGGACGCACTCTGTGTCGTCAAGCTGATGGATGTAGGAGACGCAGAGGGAGACAGAGACTGGTGAGTGGGTGTGTATATGTGGCTTGCTGTCTCAACGCTCTGTAATGAGGTGATTGAGGAGTGTGAGGCCTGGATACAGGGAGTGTCCTGACCACAGATTGCTGACTCTGATTAACATGCTTACACACTCATATGGGAGAAAATGATGACACAGAGAAGACAGAAAATGCCTGGTGGATATCTACGTCTATCTACCTTTAAAAACACATTTGCTGAGGGCACTCCGCTCGGGCCAGTAGGGCTCTTGTTTTGTTTTTTGGGTGGTATGTGTTTGTGCAGGTTGGCCGTCCTCTGTGGTGACTGAAGTGACAATATTTGTGTCCATTACACTCCCTTTCCTGTAATTAGGGCCGGGCTTGGTTTGTCCCTCCCTTAACTCCTTTTACTGTCATTTACAAATCAAATTTACACAGAGAGTGAGAGTATATGTGGTTTTCTATGTAAAAAAAAATTTGGTTGTCTCTCTTTGGATTGTCCTGTCCAAACTATTTTTTTTTTTTTTATATATCATTGTGTTGTTGAATTCTTGATTCTGATTGGTCAAAAGGTTTTGATTATTTTTAGCACCTTGGACAGTAATTCAAATCACAACTTTATATCAATGCACTTGTTCTGATATGCCAACAGCAATTATTTAAACATAT
The DNA here is from genome assembly GCA_028565275.1 of Leiocassis micropogon. Classification (NCBI taxonomy): domain Eukaryota; kingdom Metazoa; phylum Chordata; class Actinopteri; order Siluriformes; family Bagridae; genus Leiocassis; species Leiocassis micropogon. The sequence goes on along the minus strand of JAOVVA010000054.1, from coordinate 4,937,231 downwards.
TGAAAATCTTATGTCATAAGATGTTTATTTACCATTTATGGAAGGAGTCTCCAGTGTCAGCTCTTCATCCATCAAAGTTAAACACTGGAAGTTTTTTCACCAGGGGAAAAGATGGATGACTTTAATATAAATTAAGTAACTTGTTTTACTGACCTTCCACATGTTAAAGGTAACTAAGAGGGGCGTTAAAGTCAAACTGAGACCCATGATGATATCTCTTATGAATGAAAGCGTAAATTCGATTGACAATTACAGAAGACTTTAAACACAGCATGGTGATGAGATTCTTGCTGCAATAAAATATCTGAATGGTGCAAACTTTTTAAAGAAGTCCGAATATCCATGAATGATGAGGTGGCTCAGAGCCGACTGCTGTAAACATTCAGCGAGTGGAATGCCTGATTATTGACAATTGATGAATTACTTGTCATCAACTTGCAGAAGAGATGCATCGGTCTCTGGGAACTGTACACACTTGTACACACTATCATTCACCAACACCACTTGCATATAATAAGATAAGGTAAGATGGCATGAGTTTTATAATAATAGACAAGGAGTACAAAAAATGGTAACGTAAGGTGCCCATGGCCTAAAAGTGCAAAATACTGTAGACAGATAAGGACTTGTGCTATATCATAATTGTGGTGTGTAAACAGGACTGTAGGGAGTGTGTGGGTATTGTGTTATCAATTCTGATCAGTTAGTCCTTGGTGTGGTCCATGCTGAGGACCTGAGGGGCTTGTTCAAAAAAGCTCCTGCTTGTTCTCTTAGTGTTGGCCTTCATGGAGAAGAAACTTATACGTATATATACACTATTATTATAGATAGTATTAGTATTAATATAAAGTATTTGGCCAAACCTGCAATGGCATTGTATCCAAGTCCATATACTTCAATAAAGAGTTGGTTCCCCTTTTAGCAGCTATAACAGCTGCCACTCTTCTTGGAAGGCCACAAGATTTTGGAGCGTTTCTGTGGGAACTTGTGTCCCTTCATTCTGTAGAGCATTTATGAGGTCAGGCACTGATATCCATGATATCCACCATGTCTTTATAGTCCTTGCTTTGTGCACTGGGACACAGTCATGTTGGAATAAAAAAGGGCCTTACCTCAAACTGTTGGCACAAAGTTGGAAGCATAGCATTGTCTTGATGAAGCATTAAGATTGTCCTTCACTGGGGAGAAGGGCCTGACTGAAACCTGAATTCAATAATCAAACAGGTTTGGCCAAATACTTTTTCTTCATATAGTCATACTGGTACGTAACATCGTAACTGGTTCTAAAAACTGAATTCTGAATTTTGGGTTTGTGACTACTATCCCATGTTTTCGAGTAATAATTCTAGAGAGGGAGTTTTCTTTGTTTTCGGTTTTTTCCCTGTTCAGAAAGCATACGAATAAAATCTATGACAATTATTCAAATGCAGCATAAAGCATGTTGGAATGTGTTGTAACCATACTTTGCATCACACTTTGCATCACACTATCCTGATCCTATAACAACACACCCTGAAGTGTTCCTCAGTTAGCTGACACTTTATTAGAGACAATGTGTTAATCCTCAGCTAGCCTTCATCCTTATTCATTTTCTAGCTGGACTGTGTCTCATTGAGCTGCAGGACTGAGATGAACACCGTGATATCTAAAACACTCGTACCAGAAGTGCTATTTTAAATCCTTCTTGTAGAACAAAAACGACTGATACTTTAACTATAATACGGGTCTAATTCTCCACTGTGTGTTTGTTCATGGAATCTAAATGGTGACATTATCTCTTCCTGCTCCACCTGTTGTCACACACACACACCAAACACAGAGCCCCTCAGTTCTCCTGCCACCATATGGGCGAGTACGAGTGGAGATAGGTGCTGCACGGCTGCAGTATCGGACACCAGATGCTAGACTGGTCCAGTCGTGCAGACAGGCCTGATCCCTCATGATTGTGTGTAATTACCAGCCGTAAACTGAGAGCCAGGAGGATAAGCGGCCTATTGAGCTGTCAGGGAACCCAACGTTCTGTATCGTCATCCACGCAGGCAGGCACAGGCTGAATAGCAGGCCTGCAAGGGCAGGAGGGGCCAGCAGAAGTAATAGATGTTCATAATGGCCTGCTCAGGTTACCATCAATCTTATCACACCAGAGGGTGAGAGAGTGATGGAGAGGGAGAGTGAGGATCAAGACCTCACAAGTGCTCAGGATTCAACTAAAAAGTGTGAGTTTATAACCAGAACTATACTCTCCGTTACACAGTGGTTTAGTGTGGGTTATCATCTTTGCTTTGTCACAACAGTACAGTTCACCTGTCTATACATGCACCTATTTACCCATTATTTTTTACAACCATCACCCATTAAGTGCAACCTATTATTTAGGATCAACCTTTTCATTTATCTATCCATCCATCCATCCATCCATCCATCCAACAATCCATTAAATAACCTTATAAATAATCTAATATCCACACATTTTTGACCATTGCTTATGTATGATCTGACCAGCAAACTCTTCATCCATCCACCCAAATGTACATCCATCCATTCATTAATTACATAGCCCATATATAATATTCACCCATCTATATACAACTGTCTATAAATAATGTCTATTCATCTGCTCTTCCATCCATGCATCCGTCAGCCAAGCATCATTTATGAAAATCTTTAGGTACCATTAATCTATGATCCATTTAACATTTTATTTATCGCCTCTTTCATTTATCATTAATGTCCATAAGACTTCCTTCCATCCACTGCTCTGTTGAGCTTTTTTTTTAATATCACCCCAAAATCCATCCTTTTATTATTTATCTGGCTACCATCCAATCATCTATTCATCTATTCATCCATCCATCCATCCATCCCATGTATCCTTCTATACATAATCTATGTAAACTTTGATCTATAGAATCTATATTTATTTATACTGAATAATATCCAGCCATCCTTCCAAATGTACTTTTTATTCATCCACGCTTCATCCATCCATTCAAATGTATGATGATACACAAGCAATGGTCAGAAATTAGTGGGTATTAGATGATCCATCCATAAATTACATAGCCCATAT
>JAOVVA010000054.1:4924055-4934061 GCA_028565275.1 Leiocassis micropogon | reverse complement strand
TGTCTATGAATAATATGTCCATTCATCCGCTCTTCCATCCATGCATCCATCCATCTATTCATCCATCATTTATTAAAATCTTTATGTACCATTAATCTATGATCCATTTAACATTTTATTTATTGCTTCATTCATTTATCAGTAATGTCCATAAGACCTCCATCCATCCATCCATCCATCCATCCATCCATCCATCCATCCATCCATCCATCCATCCTCTGCTTAATTTATATCATCCCAAAATCCATCCCTTTACTATTTATCTGGCATCCATCCCTCCTTCCATCCATCCCATGTATCTATACATAATCTGTCTATACTTTGATCTATAAAGTCTATATTTATTTATACTGAATAACATCCATCCATCCATTCCCTATCTGTCACCATGCCTGCCCAATATAATGCATTACATTTTATTTCCCATATCATTGTAATAAAGGTTTTGTTAAAAATATATTGATTCTAATAATTGCTAACTGTATTTACTGTATAATATGGATTTATAGTATAGAATAATGGTATAGAAATATAGTATGTTGGGTCCTTTAGACATCTGAGGTTCATGTGTATGCATGTGTGCGAGGGAGAAAGAGAGAGAGAGATGAGAAGGGAGGAGAAGGCAAGCAAAGTGAAATGAGCAGCGAGTTGTGTTAGGGAGGCACCTAATTGTCTACTGCAGCATGTAATTGCGAGCTTACTCAACATAAATCTTTCATTATTAAGTGCTATTTGCACTTTTCCGAGCTGCAGAGAGACAACCAGAACCTTTCTGTCTTATCACGTCTCCACACACACACACACACACACACACAGAAAAACAGACGGAGAGAAACTTCTGACAGTATATTAAATGAAGCTATATTTATGGTATAAAATCCATCCAGTAAACAACAGTCTACTATCCATTCTGGAGTTAATGGGGTCTGAATAAGCAGGAAAGAAAACAGACAAACACTTAAACACGTCGCAGGCACTGAAAGATGTCCTTTATATACTCTATGTTCTAGATCTACTGTATATCTGATCCACTAGGCTAAATGAAGCAGCCTCTCTAACCTGATACCTTAATCAGCCCTGGAGCTACAAACCTCCTTATAGCCCTGAAAGCACACACAAAGACGAGGACAGATTAGACACAATCTTTCTTACTGATCAGATTATGTTCAGTTGAGCGAGAAAAGACAAGCTGAAGGCAATTAATGTATTGTTCTGAACCACGATGAGGAAATGTTCCACCTCAGGCACCAATGATATCTTACATCATATGGAGCATGAAAAAGATTTAAACGTCCTCATGGCATTACACACACAAACGCACACACAATCTTTAAATCATGGTGAATTATCTGACAGCATATGATTTAGTAAGTATGCTTTACACGAATTTATGTTTTGGCATGTTGCAGAGTTAATGAACAGTGTAACAGACAAGACATCTACACAATGTTTAACTGCAACGTGGACTTCTATGGTGTTCCTCTATAACTCGTTTTCTCTAAGAACTCTAGAACAATAGAAACACAAATACTGAACATCTATTTTTTTTTAATTTATTTAATGTCTTGACCATACCTGTTCATGTTGAAACAGACTGAAAAAGAAAAAGTTTCTTGTCAGAAGAACTTCTGTCTCTTATCTGGTCTGGCTTTGTCTTTGGAGACACTGCCCCCTATGCTGCAGAAGCGTAAGGACACTTTGGAGTTTTAACCAGACCTCTGTCCATCAGCTGATGGTATTCAGAAATAATCTGAAGGGTTTTTTTGTTTGTTTGTTTGTTTGTTTGTTTGCTTGTTTGTTTTTTCATTTTTTTTTTCAGAACATTTATTGGATATACTAGACATTTTATGATTTTAGCATAATTAAAGCAAAGGTTATGTGATGTAGGGTTCATTCCTCTATGGGTCAGGGTCACCTAAAAGTCTGGAACTATAAACTCAAATTTATGTAAAAAAAAAAAAGTTTGAATTAGCACAAATACTTAAGGTGATGGCCTCTGACTCGTGTATACTGATGGTTTCAGACTTTTGGGGCGTCCATGATGCAATACAAGTGATACAAGTGTTTGACAGTAAACACAGAAAAACAGTATAATACTACAGTATTGTAATCATTCACACAGGCTAAATAGTTTAATGTTTAAGAAGTACAGGATTATAGATACAACACCACTTAATAGAAAATAGAAAAGAAACAACAACAAGAGCCAGAAAACAACAGGGGTGACCCGGTTCTATCTTAATCACTGTTTTCATTGCTCTCCTCAGTTCATTAAACAGTTAATGTGCTGAATCGGCAGAAACTCTCAAAGCATCCCAGAATTAGTCAGTGACTACCAGGGTAAAGTTGGATAAAGAAATAAAAAAAAAATGTAAAAACCTACTCTTTCATGGTTAGGAGTTTGGATGGTCATTTAATGGATTTTCTTTTTTAAATGATTAATGTTCACCACAAACTTGCTTTAAGGACATTTTATCCTTTTTCCTGCATTGAATTGTTTGTCTGAATGAACATCTAAAAAAAATATAAACCAGAATTTAAACAATTACAATAAAAAAAAGGTTACCGTAAATTATTATTATTATTATTATTATTATTATTATTATTATTATACTGTGAATGCTGCATAATCTTTCTTTTCCAAGCTAAACAAGCCTAATAACTGAAGGCATTTAATTGCTGAAACTTAATTGGGTGTTATGATTTATGATACAATAGTGTATGTTTCATACCAATCCAGATGTTTCAGTAAGATTTAAAAAAATAAAACATCCCAACCACAGCACTGAGAATTTAATTTCATGGTCTTTCCCGATTTTTATTTCTTTCTACACTGTAAAACAATGCTGAAGGCATCCAAAATATACAATAATCTCCTTTGAACAGTTGATACTGAGATGCATCTGCTACTTTAAAGTCTTCTCTGTAAAGTCTTCATAACGGCTCTAATCTGAGGTCCTGTTTGTTAATTGGTGATTTCTGAGGCTGGTAGCTCTAAATGAACTTCTCCTCTGCAGCAGAGGTAGATATTTAGTCTTGTTTTACTGGGAAGGTCTTCATGAGAGCCAGTTTCATCATGGTGACTGATGGGTTTTGCAAACGAACTTGACAATACTGTTCTTGCAAGAACTATTCCAGAACAGCTGACTTTCATGTCTTAAAATAACAACTGACTGTTGCTGTTGTGGTTGTGAATTAATTACCTAATGTCATATGTGTTATTTTATAACAAGGGCACTGGTGGTAGGTGTTTAATTCCCAGCCAGTGCCTAAACCCCAGCCACTGGATGCAGTGCCAGTCCCAAGCACGGTTAAAAAAAAAATGGGAGGGTTGCATCAGGATGGCATAAAAACGGCTTTAAAACCTGTGCCAAGCTTGTATGGTCCGCTGTGGCTCCCCTTGCCAGGAGCAGCCGAAAGACCAACAACATACTGTATGTGTTATTTCATAGTTTTGAAATCTCCAATATTGTTTTAGAAAATAAATAATTAAATAAAAAACATTGAATTAGAAAGGGTGTCCAAACTTTTGACTCATACTATACATGGAAGGAAAGGGCTTCCAAATCTACATGTAACCTTCCCCATGGTAAGCAGGTGTAATAACAACGACACTTTCTCACTGAAACCTGATGTCATCTGAGAATACAATAAATGTGTTTTAAGATTTATTTCCTTTTTTTGTAAAATAATGTGGAAAAAAGGTCGTGCAGAGACAATTTAACCTCCATCCATTCAAGCCTGTTTCGACAAGTGATGAAGTGACAGCTGGCCACAATGACTTATGACTTCATGCCAGTGGTCACTGCTGTAGGGATGTTGCTGAGGACCCCTGACCCCCCAAACACACACAAACACACACACACACAAATACATAATGGGTGGGTTGGAAATGCAGACTACACCACATGTCTTTTGACTGTGGGAAGGAAACCAGAGTACCCAGAAGAAACCCATGGAGAACAAACACACATCGAATAGAGGCGAGATTCAAACCCTCAAACCAGGAGGTGTGAGGCAAAAGTGCAAAATTCCTGAACCAACACACTGTTTTTGAAATCAACAGACTCTCCATAACCCTGATCAGGTGAAAGTGCTTACTTCAAGGTGAATTAAGTGAAATACTGTAAAAAATGAAGACACCTTTTAATTAACCAAATTTCAATCTAAGACTCAAAGAAAAATTCAACATTTTGGATAAAAACATATATTTAGCCAAGGCCAGTTTTTTATACTTTTACCATGAAACACATCTATATTCTTTTCCTAAAAGTTTCTTTATAACTGGTATTTAACAGACTATTTCATTCAGAAGAAAATGAAGCTGCTTCCGGATGATAACTTTGTACAGTGCTTATAGCCTGATTTTGATTTTTCTTTTTCAATACCCGTCTCTCCAGTCAACCACAAACTTTCCTAATCACATTCTCTCTGGTTGACTAACAGTCCTCCAGAGGTTCTTGCATGATGACTGATTGCGTTGTCTTTTTGCTAAATTACATGCTGAACAAGCCAAAAAACGAAACATTTATGTATGTACAATTATGAAAACTTCAAGTTGTTGAGTCGTTGCCTGTGCTTGAAGGACTCGGTGTAAATGCCACCTGTCCATGTACAACAGTGACCTTTAAAAAATAAAAAATAAAATAAAAAAATCACACGCCCCCTGATTTTAGAGCAATATGTAATGGAATGCAATGAGGAGAGAGAAGGAGCTAGTCATTACCTTGAAGCTAGGTGGCATATACAGAGAACAAGGGGGGGGGGGGGTGTTCATACCAAGGTTCTGGTTAAAAATATTGGAAAGGAACATGTCCTGAAAATAAAGCTGAACGAGTCATTCCCTCTTTACTGTAAATTGCTATGCGGGGGAGAAAACGGGCCATTGTGAGCGCCGACTGCCAAGTCAGGAATGCTTTTCCAGCTGCTGAAAACGCGGCAGGCATGAGAGGACAGACGGATAGCTATCTGATGGGATTAGCATGCGGAAGACATCCTGGTGTTGAGCAGGAGGGGATTTAAAAACACTTTGCTGATAATGAGGGAGTCCAGAATAGCCAGACATAGAAGGTTAGTGGAACAAGACCCGCAAGTGAGAGAGTGAGAGCTAGCAAGCGCTAACTAAAGCTCTTTCCCTGACATCGTTGAACACCTGCTTTCCTTCTTAACAATACCTCATTCTCTTGTAACCTTCCTCCCTTTACTTTCGTCAGTTCCAAAACATTCACCACCACAAGTACAAGTATGCAATACAGTCAACAATTACAATGCACATGATGTTGCTTGCACTGTAGCTATGCTAATCAATCTGCTTTTAATCACAGCAACCTAAATTCCAATAATGTTTTTGACTCTGTAACCAGCAGGAATGAAGCTTGCATTGGAAAAACTGACAAAACACCCTTAATGATAATCACACAAACAGATGCAGGTTCTTTAGACGCTCACATGTTTTCAAGTCAGGTCACTATAAAAGGGCAGTGTTTTCGCTCAGCCAGTGGAAATTCAAATTAAATAAATGTGCGAAATTCCTCCATGTAATCACACCTCTTTTATACCTCTTTTATACAGCTAATAGAGTACAGACTCGTGTTGAGAGTCGTTTTAAAGCCCTGATCGTTAGTTACAGAAACAGCCTGAGAGCCGCCATACGCCTCTTTAGCCGTTTAAAACATCTGTTGTTGTGGCACTAAAAACTAAATCTGTGAAAATGAGCATTTTAATTTCTTTTGTGGACTTTTATACTTCATGAGTTGAGCAAGCTGCTTTGAAAACTTTCTCTTAAAACAGATTCTCTTTTAAAGGCACTCAGTTGGCCAGTCTCACTATAGTTAACCACAGGGGGAAGCCAAGTAGTTGACTGATCAAAAAATGTATGGTGATGTTAAACCATAAATCATACCAGGATATTTTACAATTAACAAAAAATTATATTGTAAATTGTGTTATGAAATATAGACCAGTATTGACTCAACTAGGTTTTTTTGTGTATGTTTGCTAAAGCAATATGTTACGACCTAAAATAAAATATAACAATTATACATTAATTTCAATTCTTGAGATTTTGGAATCCATATCCCCATAAGAGGTTTTACTATGGTATGTACTACAGTATACTATGGTAATCAATAGTGCATACCGTAATATACAGTACCATAGTATTTCTGAGGTACTTTAGACGTTACCATGGTAGGCACCATAGGACTTCATAGAGAACCAGGCTAGGTACTTTGGCACTTCACTGGGTAGTACACCATGGTAGTACTATGGTGTGTACCATTGTGAATAACATGGTACCATACTGGCTACCAAAGTTCAATACAGTATTGTACCATATTAGTTATGTCAGTGCATGCACCTGGCTTGATATAGTACAGCCAGCACTATATGATTGTATGTAATAGAAATGGGAAACATCAAGAGCCACCTGGTACAATATTATCACTATACGTCAATACTGATTCGATTTGTATTGCGATTTTGTAAGTCTCACAATTTTATAAACATTACAAATTAAAAAAATTTCCCCCAGATTTTGTTTCACTTTCAAACAAATAATTTGCTCCTACCACACAGGATGCTGTGCTGTGTGAATAGTTAAGAGTGTGCCATCTGTAGGTTCATAAAGAAATTGCAATGTTATCACTTCAAATGCGAACATGTATATAAATTAAAAAGTTTTTAAAAAAAGCGATTTTGGAATCAATGACCTGGTACATAAATCACCACATAAAAGAATCATGATATGTAACTGAATTGGTTTTTCCCCTCAACTCTATTATGCCATATAAAGAGTTTCAACATATACTAAGGTATTTAATTAATGTTTTATGCACACACACACACACACACACACACACACACACACACACACACACACACACACAGTGTGTATATAAATATTACCTTTACCATTATGGTATATGAACATGTACAACATATTAGATTATTTTTGTATGTGCATTCCATTGCTGTACATGTACTTGATAGAACAATGTACCATACTATAGTACATCTACCATTGTACAAGCAAATAAGTACCATGGTGCTGTCAAAAAAGACATGGTTCTCGGACATCGGACTGCCGTGTTACCTACAGTATAAAGTTTCTCATGGGTATGCAGATCAGGTTTTACATTTAGATGGTGCATAATGATTTCTTTAAAAAATTTGACAACAATTATTTAGTTATCACTGCTAAATGATGCTTACAGATGTTTTTACGTGAGTGGAAAGAACAAAAAGGGCAAAATAGCAAATATGCTTTTACTCCTAAATTTGAAAAGACAAATTCACAAAAAGATATGTACAAAATTTATAGAATAATAATAATAATAATAATAATAATAATAATAATAATAATACAATTACAGATGGTCTCCAACTTATATTTTTTCCATTATACAACAGTACAAAGTTGATTGACTTTTGTAGAAACTGTACTTTTAATTTTAATTGCAATTTCTTACACAGCTAGCAATATATGATAGCCTCCAAGCTGTAGGCCTGATTCCTGAACACATTTAAGATTAGGCACAGCTAAGCTATAATGCTCAATTTTTAAGTGTACTTTATTAAATCCATTTTCAACTTACAATCTTTTTCAAAGCATCAGTATTTTTTTTTCATCAGATCCAAAACAGTAAATATAGAGATAAATATAGAGATTAAAATCTTTAATTTGCAGAAAAAGAATTTCTAGAGTTGCATATTATCTGTATCTATTTACTAAAATACAAGTCAAACAAAAACAGTCCGACATGAGATACCTGTGGGATACCAAATGTTATGGTCATATTGTATGTGTAATTCATGTTTTTTTTTTATTTAATACTTTAGCATTTTCAAAAACTAAAATTTATTTAATACTGTGACTTTGTGGCACAACTTGTTCGGGAAAGTATACTGATGGTATGATAGGTTTTTGCAATGTGTTCTATTAATTCAAAAATAACACAAATAATACAAAGCAGAAAGATGGCTGTGCACAAACTAGGATAACAAAGCCGTCTTAACAGTTTTTGTTTTCCCACCAGCTCTAACTCAGCTGTGACCTCAGGAAAACTCCAGACCAAAACGCCGTGAAGTCACAGGACTCCAGCGAGTCTCAACTGACTCATTATATAAAGTCTTTAAACTCCCCCGGCAGCCATCTTGTAGGGTCATGGGCTGTTAGCGGTGCATGCTGGGATACAAAGGTGGTGAAGGAACCTCCCACCAGTGGCCATGACCTTAGTTCATTGCAAAGACACTTGTTGCTAAGAGAACCAGCAGCTGTCTGACAACAGGAGCTATTTCTATTAGTTCTGGATGCTCTACTGAACACAGCAGCATCTGTGTTTTAATGTTTCACCTGTATTTAAATTAATTATTAGTAATTAATAATGTACAAAATGACGAAAAGCAAAATGACGGAATGCAAAGAAATTGCTTAATCTGCACTGAAATGTTTGTATTTAATGCTTTCATATTTTACTTTAAAAAAGTTACCATAGACCTCAAAGCTTCCTCAAAGAATGTTCCAGATAAAATACCACTTAGATAATGCTTTTTTTTTTTTTTTTAATCCAAATGCACAATTTCAGTGTTTACATGAATTCATATTAGAGGAAAATCTAAAAGATTTTTCCCCCTGTACATGCACACTAGAGACCCATCTGAATGTCTAAAAATAGTTTTGCTTTGCTCAATACATGGCCTTAAAAAGTGGTGGTCTAGATGTGATTGAAAAACCTCATCCTGGACGCTGCTTCTCAAGAAACATCTGGAAACCCTGGAGGCATGAATTCCACAGGTCGGGGTTTTTATTTATTTCTTTATTTATTTTTATACTCTGATCCTGAAAATCAAATCTGAATAAAAGGAATCATCAATGGACCCAATGAGAACCCAAAAAGCTTAATTGGGTTGCTATGGAGCTATTAGTGTATTTCTTCCCTCAGGTCTTTATTCCTCATTAACAAAGAATTCTTTTTTGTTTTGTTTTGTTTTTTATGTACCACATCATACATTCCCTTCTTTCAGCAGATATTAATACCTGCAGCTTTCCTATAAAGGACATGACAGGACATTCCTCCGACATGTGACCGCGATGATATTCACATGTCAGGATTTAGCACATCAGGGACCTGAGCTTGGGAAGAGACTAGCGTGTCAGATGAAGCTTAGGCCTCTGTAGTATTTATTCTCTATTAAAGCGTGCTTTGATCTAAACCTGATATTGTTGCGGAATTATATAAACTATTATATAAATGAAAACAAAGTAATAGGGGAAAGTCTTTCACATTCTTTAAACAAAAGTGTCCTATGCTAAAAGATGTATAATTATTATTTATTAAAGTATATTATCTTCAATTCTTTAATCAGTCCTTTTATTAATCTCCATGATTATTAATGCTCATTTTGGCCAAATGTGTCACACAACAAACATGTATCTTTTTTTTATTGATAAACTTGACAACACTTATTAAGTGAACATGTGTTCTGTACTCAGAACAAGAACAAGAAAGGGCCTCAGTGAGAAATACAATCACCCTCATTATTTCTGGGAATAAGTAGCTTGTAAGTTTACATTAATGACATACTTAAACAAAGGGTCTGGTGTTTCACATTAGCTTGGACAAGTCAGGGTTTAAAAGACCACCTGTCTGTTGGCTTTTCCCGACAGTTGTAGGATCTGTTAAACCGCCAAAATAGGATCATTATCTTTAAATAGCCTTGATCCCTGTCGTAATCTCCCTGAGCTTGCCATGGCGGACAAGGCACGCAGGGTATAAACATGTAGTTTTTCCAATTAAAGTGATCAGACCAATTATTTTAAGTCTAAGGCATCCACTCACAGTACATACAAGTGAAAGGACAGGACTCTGGCATTCATACTTCTTTCGTAAGGAAATAATTCTTACATGCTGCTTTAATAAACACAAACTATAACATAGGTTCTTAAAAGAGGGTCTGCTTATCCAATCAGGGTGTCCGTAAGTTTTTTACATTGTTACAAAGACTA
>JAOVVA010000054.1:4905795-4920638 GCA_028565275.1 Leiocassis micropogon | reverse complement strand
GAGAATCATCCCCAGACACCAGACGCATCCCAAAGAGACACACGGGGCATCCATGTGACGAGATCTCCAACCAGAAGTAGGGCACCAGGATGGGTCAAAGAATGGAAAATAATGCAAACTAAGTGTTAAAGAGCTGAAGCTTAGGAGGGCTGATTTTCATTTATAATTTACTTTCTGCTATTTTTGGAACAAACCTGTCCCTGTTCTTTGGTGCTGTCCCAAGACTCCTTGAATGAACATTTCAAGTAAGAATTTTCTCACTTGGCAAGATTGGCAATGCAATGCACACACACACACACACACACACACACACCATAAAGTAGCAGAAATATTTCATAACTCATTCATAGCTTGTCTCATAAGCACTGAAATTGAGGAGATTTATGGGCTGAGAGGCACTCTTACAAGACTCATGAAATGGCACTTTACCTCCTTCTTCGTATTAATAACCACGCAATAAAACCCACCGAGCTGAAGGAGAGATGAGTCAGAAAAAAAAGTAAACGGCGATCAATCAGGCATCTGTAAACTGGGCATGATGCCTATGCTCTGTATGAAAGATTTTCCATGAATAACTTTATTTAAAAGTGTTAGAGCTGGGGATCAGGGCAAAATCTAAAATTTTAACTGACTTTTTAGTCAGTCAGTAACACAGCGGAAAAACACTTTGCTTCACTTTGATCATTGCTTCCATCTGTCACTGCTGATTCAGTGTCACATCATGTGTAATAATGATATTGAATCAATGTAATGCAGTCAGTTTTTATGCCTGTTGCTTTCTCAGAATCGAGGACTGGCGGCACAGAAGATAAAGATGTTGGATTATAATGAAAGGGAACACCGGGCATTCATCACTGCATATCCAATTTAACTAATCCAACTCCCTCTGCCTGCTAATTACGTGCGACAAAATTAAATAAACAAAGCACTGTGAGCAGATCTTCCTCTCTTTTTACGCATGGACTCCACGGGAAGTCCAGCAATCTGGCTGTCTAAAACCTTACATCAGAGAGAAGTTTGGGGGCCATGGTCTCACATCTTAAATTTGCCATTTATGCGAAATGCTTCTCACATGACCTCCCTGCGTTCCTCTGGTCCGGCAGCTGGGCTTACAGTCCTCTACAGCAGGCCGAGGATAACAGGTGGAGCTTCTGGCTGTCCATGGAGCATGATACGGCTTTAAAGAGAGAACTGGAGCCTCTCATTTGTTCAATCAAAGTTTATATAAGACAGTCAGTGAAGGCATTTCACTTATTTATGAGGCCATGTTAGGCATGTACAAGCAGCATCCCATGGGGTCTATCAGATGTTCAATAACAGATTAGTGAAATTGCAATTAATTTGATTCCATTTCACATCTGGCTCTTGCAAGTTAGCAATGCTTTCCATCTCATCTTTTCTGGCAAGTTCAACATGGAAGAAATGTTGAATGAAATATATTCTGAAGCATGTGATCTTAGCTGGTGTCCATTTTCTTTTTATACAACATAGTTTAGGTAGGATTGTTACTTTTATCATTAATGGAAAGACAATAGGGGCATTCTCACAGCAATACATTAACCCACCATTAATAGCTTTTATAAAAAAAAAAAAAAAATAATAATAATAAAAATAGTCCAGTACCAGGTATCAGCTCTGATATGATCAGTGCATTGGCTATATGGTTTCTGGGAGGGAAAGGAAGTCATTTGGGGAATAAAATTTTATTATTTAAACTTAAAAATCAGAAGTGTTTTGCATGGATGGGAAGCAAAACAAAAAACTACTGGAGAGTCAAAAAAAGAAGAAGCACTTTTCAGTTCAGATGGAGAAACATACTACAGCACTCCATTTGATCATAATTATGAGGGCTACCAAAAGCCAGAGTGGGCATAACTTTTCTTTTCTAAATGATACTGTACAGTATAGTATAGTATAGTATAGTATAGTATAGTATAGTATAGTATAGTATGGTATTGGGCGGCACAGTGGCAAAGTGGTTAGCACTGTGGCCTTGCACCCTCCATGGTCGGGGGTTCGATTCCTGACTTGTGTCTGTGTGGAGTTTGCATGTTCTACCCGTGCTTGGTGAGTTTCCTCTGGGTACTCTGGTTTCCTCTCACAATCCAAAGACATGCAGATTAGGCTAATTGGCATTGGCCCATTGTGTGTGTGTGTGTGTGTGAACCCTGTGATGAACTGGCACTCTGTCCAAGGTGTACCCTGCCTTGTCTCCTGACCCTGTATACAAGATAGAGCGGTATAGTAGATGAAGATGATGTAGGTGTATCAATTTGCACATGTTGGTACAGTAACTTTTTCTCTATAGTGTTACTACTCAACATAGTCTTCATCAAAAGCAAAGCATATGCGTGGTTGTTGAATCCAACTCTCGAATCCACTTGAGACCCATTTTTGTGGTTTGTCCTCAATGCTGGTTTCTCCTTCTTTAAACATCTTCATCCATCTGTGCACATTGCTCTTGTCATCTCTCAAACATTCTGTAGCCTCCTGTAAACATCACACAGCGTGCACCCCTCCTTCTTCAAGAACTCAGTGACAGCACATTGCTTCTGCATGGACTATAGAGGAAGAGTTATTCTACAAATATGTACAATTTGAACGACCTAGTATGTCAAAAAAAGTTATGCCCGCTTTTGCATTATGTTTTGTACAGCGCTCATATGACTCCCAAACAGGATTCAAAACTTTTTTTGATTCCCCTACTGTCTGGGATTCCAGTTGGCTTCTACTATTTAAGAGGTGTTTCTGTGTTCTAGCGTAATTAGCTTGGAGTGAATGTGGTAATCCTGTGTCTGATGCATCATGCTGAGCTCCTTTATAGTAAGCTAATGGACGTTTGTCTGCAGTCTATGTGTTAGAGACAGGAAATAGCACAATGCAGAGCTCGACTCTTTACTCAGTGTTCCAACAGTAGTTAACGAGCAACAATTCTAACATCTAAATAATTACCTGCTTTTAATGGCAAGAGAGATCTCCGAACGCCATCTACAAAGACTAATGTGCAAATTCAAACATGGTGATCCATTTTGATGTCAAATTTCATTAGTACCGTCCTGTAGCATTTCCTATCCAGGATGTCGGTTTACCACAGCTAGCTTATCTTTGCCAAGCCTGCTAACAATCAGGACGGTGGAGTCATTGGTCACACAAAGGTCAAGCCCCTGAGGTTAAGATCTCATTAGGCAACTTCAGTTCTGCCATGAATGATTAGGTCGAGGCTGACTGACCAATCAGGACAGGATGTTGTAGGTTAGCTGAAAAAGCCTTGTGGATGGATGCAGGAATGACATGAGACATGGAAGGCAGCTTTAGTGGTTGCGTGGTTACTCATTTTTGGTAATGGAATCAATAAATAATCATAATATATGGTATATTTTCTATCATTATTGTACACTGTTTGTACTCCTGGTGTGTGAGCAGCTCAGAAAAAGTTGCTGATTATTTGGAATCTCAGATCGTTCACAGAAGTAGGGTGTGGAAATTCCTTATAGCTTAATCATGGGTCAAAGATGCGATGTGTGCAGTTGCAGCTGGGGGTTTCTTTTTTCATGTTCAACTCTGGCCTATGTAGGGACTGGAAATGAGTCCTAATAGCCATATTTTGAAACTCTTATATGCCGCTAATCCATAAACCCAGCAAAGATTCGAGTGAGATCGGACAGTGATGGGCGACTTGTGGCTCTTTCTCTTAGCGCTGCTCATAAGAGAGTTCAATCTGTCATAGCGCAAGTATTTTATTTAATTATTTAGCTTAAAAGGACAAGGCAAATCACTGCTAAAGGAATTCCTTCGTGGATGGGAGTGAGTGGGATTAAAAAAGCTGGCCCGAAACACACCTCTCTACTTCATGCAAACTAATCTCAAAGTTATAACAGTTCATTACTCAAAAACCTTATCACCATAGTCTTGTGCAGATTATTCTAGGCTTGGCTTCACCTACTTTAACCCTACAATAATTTATATACTTCATCACGGAACTAGTCAACAGCAGACTTGGGAAATACACACATAGTCTATGAGATCCCTTGGCAGCATATTTGGGGAATGAATACACATATAGGACAGGAGAAAGACGATTCCCACACCTACCAACACCCTGCACTGAAATACATGCACAGAGTTATGGCAGTTTATTTCTGTCTGAAAGGAACATGACGGTTGTTGTTTATATCAGGCTCGGGTAGGAACATCCTCTCTGAGATGGTGGAGAAGACGACATGATTTAATCGCTATGTCAGCGTCAGGCAGTACTTTTCAAGCACAAGCCCATAATATGGGAATCCAAGGAGCTGCTCAGATATGTAAGGATTGGCATGTGGACCAATATGTCCCTTGTTTGTCCTTTGCTGGTATGCCATTGACTTTCGAAGGAAAACCAAAGCCATACTGTAGGTCTTTACCTCAGCCTGTCTTCTGCTTTTTTGGAATGCCAGGGAGGGGAAAATAGATCGAAGATGAAAATTGAGTCGTGACCCAAGCACATTTGTGACAAACCTGTTCGGAAGGTGCAACATGTGAGACACCTAGTGATATTTATTGCATTGTAACTTTCACAATTCCAGCATACAAAAATGTGTTCCCCTGTAGCATTATAAAAGTCATCGCTGTCCTCTTGTCTTGTAGTGTTTGGTGTTTAAGTAATCCTTCATTTAAACTACAAAATAATGTAATGTAAAATAAGTAATAAAAACTCATACTGTAGCAATTGTATTTTGTCTTTTGGTGTGCACTGTCCAGTTCATTTTTGCCCATAAATGGAAACTAGGAATTAAAGTGAACTGAAGAAAAATCAAATCACACGCTATCTCATATGATATCTACAGTATAATGGGTGTTCAAGTCAAACCAGGACTTATAATTATATGGAATAACAAACACAGTTATGTAAGTAAAAACTCCCTTTATTTCTGTATATAATCCCATGCTACATTACTGCACTTATCCCAGGGTTTCACTAGTGCTTGGACACCATCAACATACAAAATTTTCTCAGTACACCGGAGTCATGATCAGATTCCCTGCTTCACATCTGAAATGCTAGCCCCCCAGGAACTCCTTTCATGCCCCAAACATGTGGAAATGGGTCATGAGCAGCTCTGTGGTTGAGGCATTGGACTACTGATCGGTAGGTTCAACCCCAGGACCACCAAGTTGCCACTTTGGGCTCTTGAGCAATACGTTTAACCTTCAGATGTATAATAAGAAAAAAAATGTAAGTTGCTCAGAATAAGGGCATTTTCCAAATGCCATAAATGTAAATAGATTGGAGCAGAGTCAGGACTGTATGGACCGATCCGAGTTCCTGTAATGTGCAAGTGGTGTTGGTCAATGATTTTGTGTACAGTTTCCACGGACAGATGCGTCTCTTCATTAAGTTTGTGATGAGTTATCCACTGATTATCAGGGATCTGCAGTCTCATCACCATACTGTACTTGAAGTCTTCTATAAATGTCAACTGATTTTATGCTTGCATTCATGACAAGTCCCGGTTTGACTTGAATGCCCCTTGTAACTTTTATAGAAACATTTAAATCTCTTTTTTGTCACAATCATACACAGAAAAAGTAGACATACTGTACTGTTTATGTGTGCCGCCTATTTCTTTGTTGTTTGCCATTGTGAACAGCACATTTTCCAACAGATTGGACTGAGGATCTTTGTACTTGTACTATTAATGCTAAGATCTTCCCCAAACCTATAATTTTGCCCTTTAATACAAGTATGTTCAAAAGCTGTCCCGAAAGCACACAAAAAGATAGAATATACTCACATCTGTCTAAACTAAACTGACAGATGATGGTGTTCATGGTCCAGGTACACTAAATTCCCAACACCCGAACTATTTCTACCCAGCTGACAACTGGAAAAGCGATTATCTCTGGTTGAAATGAGCAGTATCATGTTCCAATATTTGAGAGAATTTTTACAACTGCTTTGAGGCTCAGGGGTGCTAATTAAAAACGAAGCCCTGGCCTTTTTATCGTTTCTCACCACAAAATTTTGTCGTGCATGAGCCGAACAGTTGTAGCTGTGTTTTCTCTATTAAACAGCATAAAGCTGTCACCAACTTCTCAGTGAAAGAGTTAGACAATGTCCACCAACAAATTCCTTTCAGCAATGTTTCCTTCAGCATGGCAGAGAGAAAGTCGAGCGAGTATCTCACAGCGCGGTAGAGCAGCCCTGTTTTCAGGTTTTTCTGTCGCAAATAAACAAGTGCTCCAGTCTGCAAGGCCTTGTTTAACTAGAGGAAACATGTAATGGCAGGAAATTGGTCTGGAAGTGATCATGGGATCAGATCCAGCAGCATCTACTTAAAATGGAATGTGTCCGCTCTGGGTAAATCCTCCAGTTACAGCAGGATGACAAATTTAACGACCCATGGACAGAGGACGCACTTGTTGTCCCAACACCTCAATACGTAATGACCCGTACTGATTGATGGCGCACAAAACTCGCCCGGGCCATGCCTGAGATGGGAAAGGAGAAACTGCTGTCCAACATCGTGGACACTCTTGCAGTCACTTCCATTAGATAAATGGGGCCATTTTGCTACCTGTCAAATATAAGTGATGGAAGATACTGGTGAAATATTAAGCCAATTATCAGCTAGCATTAAATGTGACATTCCAGATTTCACTGGGGCAAGTGTTTTCACCATTATAACATTTCCTTTAAAGCTGTCAGGCAGTAAAGAGGAGGCAGGGCAACCCCATTCTGGTCATCCTCCATCAATCATTCCATCTGCATTAACCAGCTATTTTATAGTTGTTTGCAGACAGAAAATCCGATCTAGATTATTTGTGTGGTGGTTTGGGAAAACTTATTGAATGATGCTGGAAAAAAAAGAAATCTACCATTTGGAAATCATATGGAAATATTTTTATTTATTTCATAATATTAGCTTGGCTATATTCCTGCAAGGATTATGCTTGTGATTTTCTGAAATCATTAAATGAGGTATTCTTCCATTTTAATTTTGGAGGTATAGATTTTAAATTGCTATACCTTACTTCTGGTCAATATACTGTATAGGCTATACAAAAGACAAAAAAATTATTTCAGGACTACATTGTTAAAAATGTATAAGTAAATAAAAGAATAAAAATCAATAAAATAATAATAATAATAATAATAATAATAATCCAACAAATAATTGTAGACTCCACCCCGAAACCCAGAGCACCCAAGGGATCCGCTGCTAAGGTCCTGGTGCTACATGCCACAGCACACTCCCAGAGGGGTTGTGGAGTCATGCCGTGAGGGGCCAGAGCTTCCCCGGTGGCAGAAAGACAACCCAATTTGTTATTTCTTTTCTAAACAAAAGTTAATTAATTATGGTATAATTAGGTATATTAGGTATAACTGATTTTCTGCCATTGTCGCCTTGCACCTCCAGGATTCTGGTTTGATTTCTGCCTTGGGTCTGTGTGCATGGAGTTTGCATGTTTCCCCTGTGCTTGGTGGGTTTCCTCCAGGTACTCCGGTTTCCTCCCACAATCCAAAGACATGCAGATTAGGCTAACTGGTGTTCTCAAATTGCCTATAGTGTGTGAATGAGCATGTGAGTATGTGTCTCCAGGGTGTACCCAACCTCATGCCCTAAGTCTCCTGGAATAGGATGCAGGGCCCCCGCGACTCTGTATACAGGATAAAGTGGGATAGACAATGATTGAGTGAGTGAGGGAATTTCTACTAAACATGAGTTGTCCTTTAAACTTAAAAATCTAGTGCAGTAAGTTTCATTCACATTTTAAGTTCTTAGTTTTTTAAGTTTATATATTTTAGTAGAAAATGTCTATATTACAGTATTATATAGTACAATATTAAAAAAAAACGTATGAACGGGTTTGAAACACATACAAATGCATCTCATGGTCCTTCTTAAAAAATTTCATCTTTAAAGAAAAAAAAACAATGATTTTAGCGTTTTACATTAAATGTTTAAGACAAACTCAAACAGTATTACATAAAACCAAAAACCAGAAAACAGACTGAAAAAAAATTATCTGCCTTTTGGCCAAAATTGAGTATTTCCACCTACCAATGGTGGCTCCCTCAGGGTTAAGTAACCATAAAAGGAATTTTACCAAAATTATATGGAATTTTTTATTTTTTTATTTTATGGTACAAGATGAAACCTTACTTGCTAATAGTCAGTACCAAACGTTGAACAGATATCCAGTAGGATAGGTATAAGGTAATATTTATGAGCCAGACGGTGCTTACAGGACCAAAGTGGAGACATGTGTAACATACCTGATGGCATACCCCCCCCACTCTTCAAGGTTCCCATCAGCCCCTGCAGGGTACAAAGGAGCACTACTATGAACAACATTAACATTTTTTTTTTCCTCTGCAGCCTCTGATAGCAGGTATGAAACCATTTCAAGACTGCTGAGGCAGCGTGTGTATAGGAAGCAGGGTTAAGTTTCATTCTTCTTTGGTGTCCCACAGGTGGTGACATTAAAGAACAAAGACTGTCTGATGCTGAGATGTAGCAGTGCAACATGTAGGACTATCCAGAGGAAGTCCAGAGATGCTGAGACAACAGGAATGCTTTCTCCAGGCTCAAACCCAGCATGTGCTAAGAAACACTTAAAAGCTTAAAAGGAAGTCCTCATCTCAAAGTTAACAGCCCTGGATCTGATTAAATAGATTTAGAAGGAATAAAAAAAGTCACAATCTGCCAAGTCCTCAGGAAATGGGGTCATCTTAACCTCAATTAGTTAATTAAATTTTTGGTCGTGTGAGACGGCCATTAATAAATAAGGCCATTTTCTGTAATCCAAAAAGCACCATCTAAAAATGTCTAATCGCTGTAGGACATGCATAAATCATTTTAAGACTAATAATAACTGTGTCTGAGAAGCATACATTTAAAAGGATAGCCTGGCAAACTGCGTAGACACACTCCTCTGTAAACTATTCATGTTTGTTGAGCTTTGGCGCAATGTTTCCTTGCAGTTGATGTCTTCTTGTCAGCAGCATATTGTATCTCTATTAGAGCATCTGTGCCAAAGGAAACTAGCCATGTGTGTCAATGGAAAAGACACAACGTTCGAATAATTCTTCCTTCCACTCACTTGTGGTGCTTTTCTTTTTTAGACAGATATTCACAAGTAAGCATTAATCTATCAGCAAATTGCTTTGTTGCAATAAAGTTTCTCGACAAGCCAAGGCCATCCTGAAATGGAGATTTCAAGGTTTATTCTCTTTGGGGATTTTTTTTTTTTTTTTTAATATGAGAACCTGTGTGGTCTGTTATTTTGATTTTGCTCTTCATTCTGTTTGACTGGCGTTCGGTAAACAGCTGTATCCATGCGCGGATGATTTCAAATGTTCCATACATAAAGCTTAAAAAAATGATCTACGCAAGATAACTTTTACAGCTGAGCTTTAAGCAACATTTCCCAAGCTTTGCAAATACACACATCTGCAGCTAAGGTCACATGTACATGAGAAATTCAGGCAATAACCTTTTTTCATATGGCTACAATATGGAGAAAGTTGTACAGAGTATTACGTATTAGTCTAGTCTTAGCACCTTCTTTTATTAATGTGTTATTCATGGTTTTAAGCCGGACACATATGTAGCTTGACCGAACAAGCACTTTGGAGCAAGGTCCCAGGGTCACCATTTTACTTCCTTTGGAAATGTTCGAGTTACTGCTGTGGACAGCAACTCCCAAACCAGATGTTCAGATGGCAAGATCACTCAAAAAAAAAAAATATTGATGATAATTCAAGATATTCCCTGTTGTATGATCTATGGAAGAATATTGAAAGTTGTTACTGTGGTTGCAGATGGCGTCAGCTGTCAAAGTTTCTTTTATCATGGCCAGATCATGATTACTGATTCATAAAGACAAAGCAAGATTTGTTTAATGTTGTACAATGTGCCTTACACGCAGGCAATTTCTGGATCATCTGCAACCGATACACTTGTGACTTGTTGCATGCGTTAGTGCCAAGTTCCAATACAGAGGCAGATTAAGTGACACGTAGTAAATCTCAAGGCCAATAGCTAAAATATAACGTTATTGGCTACCTCTTTGGCTTGTCACTAGACACACATAAAATGTGAAGGGCAACATTTGGGAAATGGAAATGGGGGACCGCAAATCATGATTCATGGCTGAGTGATGGGGAGGATAAAACCCAGATGACATAGCAGCTTGGAAACAGTCATTACAGAGGTGAGAAATATAAACTCAAGGATTGGCTGAAGTGCCAATAAACAGGTGCTTTTGGATTGGTCATCCATGATATGTGATGTGGTTAAAGTTAAAATGCTTGGTTTTATGGCTAAGGTGAAGATCAGGCTGAATGTCTGGATGATAGTTATGTTGCTAAATATGAATATATTATTCAGAACAATCATAGTGATGAAGGTATGAATAGCTGGAGCACATTTCATTTTTTAAGCTTGTCAAACAGGTTCACAGGCTAAAGTTGTGAATCAG
The DNA here is from genome assembly GCA_028565275.1 of Leiocassis micropogon. Classification (NCBI taxonomy): domain Eukaryota; kingdom Metazoa; phylum Chordata; class Actinopteri; order Siluriformes; family Bagridae; genus Leiocassis; species Leiocassis micropogon. The sequence continues at coordinate 4,910,171 of JAOVVA010000054.1, read as the reverse complement.
GACTGAAAATCAAGTGGGACACCTTGACAAAATTTAGATACCAAATATGTAGCTCACAGGACAAACATTAACATTGAACCTGCAGTGATATTCCACGCATTTCCAATATCCTTTGTGACTGCTTGATCAAGGACACAGTGGTTTCAATAATGCGGCTAGTTCATTTATGTCTGTGAAATTTAAATTCATCTTAAAAAAATGAAACAACATGTGCAAAAAATAATAATCCTGTGAGTGGGATTGCAAAAAATAAATAAATAAATAAAAAAAGAATGCACCTCGAGTTGAACTTGAGTGATATAGTCGAGGTTGAGGAGCTGTCAGTCACAATGCTGGCGTTTCTACAGCTGTGGTTTTCCTTTTGTTTCCACCAGCATGGGGTAGGGTTCATATTTAATTTTTTAAAAAGACCACTTCAGGTTGAGGACAGATCCAGATATTTGGATCACTGCACATATACAGAGAGTGATATTGCATTACACCCCTACTGCATGCCTTGAATTCACTATTTTTTTTTAGTCTCTCAAATGGTTTACAGCTCAACTGATCCTCTAAACCAAAATATGGCCCTAATTAAAGTGGAGTAAGCTAGATGACAAATGCCAGTGGTCTTGATTTACTAGATGCATGGAAGGTATTTGGAATTTGTCAAGTCCAATTTTAAGTTTATTTCATTGTATCTAATTCTCTTACAGAGTACAACTCGGAGCAGACGTGGTCCCGTAAACGCTGGCTTGTTTTTTCGTCTCCTCGACTGTGTGGCTGAGAGCGAGATGTAATGAGCTGAAAAGCTTTAAACACGTTCTACTGGGACTCTAATCACTGGCAAAGATCAAGCCATGTTCACATTTAATAAGTGCAGTTCTGGCTTGTTCTGGAAGCCGAGTGACAATAATGAGTGCTTGAAATGACGTCAACCTAACCATGACTTCAGCCAATAAGTCCGTGGGGTCATGTGATGGTTGGCTGATAAATCATGGAGCTTGGCTTACATTTTGCCAGTGAGGCAGAAGATTGACATGGCTAGAGCTGCTGTTAGTTATGTTAGCAATTCTTGCTAACTTTTGCCAGATTTGTTCACTGTAGAAGCTCAATGCCTTTAATCATATGACCTGCTTGATTAGATCAAAAGGTTTGCACCCCAAATGGCAAGATGAAAGCTATATCAAATAACACTCAATGCTTGACCAAAAAAACTGAACGTCTAAATGTGTTTTGTCTAGTTGTGATCTAGCTACTTGTATAGCTAACAAAGCATCAATATTCCCCCAGCTATTTTTTAATGTAGCCAAAAGTCTAAAGGGCATATACTTTTAATTATCTTTTAATTTTGTAAAACAGACAATTACCATTGTTAAAAGCGTAGTATAAATAAACTTGAATTTAATTGAAGATACATATTTCTTCTAGCTAATTGTGTAGCTAGGTGATTTGCAGTCAGAACAATCAAAGATAACAAGCAGTGTATGTCTAAGTGTTGAATTTGTCTAGCTAGATACACAGCTAACAATATATGTAGCCAACTAATCTAAAGGACATAGTTTATTAGGTTGTGTAGCTAACAGAGCTAATAATAACACGAAACGTGTCAAAGTTTTCTTTCTTTCTTGTTTTTTTTTTCAAGCAGATAACCAGGTAACTAATCAAAGAACATATAAATATTTTTAGCTAGTTGCAAAGCTAAAATAGTTGCAATACTTATTATTAGCTAAGTGTTGGTTTTGTCAAGCTAGCCATTAAACCATCTATTTATTTAGCTAAGAAAGCTAAAGGATGTTTAGATATTGTTCTAGCTAGTTTTGTAGCCAGCAAGGTAGAGGGGACATGTAGTGCCTCTAAGGCCTTATCTGGGAAGAACTAAGATATGGTGTAATTTATTATTTTACAGGTACAATAATTATTTTAACAACCCAGAATATGTTTCATATTTTTGATTTTACAAACATAGCCACCATTTGTCTTGATGACAACTTTATACACTCTTGGCATTCTCTCAGTCATGGGATAGTCACCTGGAATGATTTTCCAACAGTCTTGAAGGAGTAGCAGTATGGGTCAGGGGTACAGTAGCTTGACATTGGACTACGGTTCAGAAGGTACCCTGATTCAAACCCCTTGACATTTTGCCACCCAAGTTGCCACTGTTGGGTCCCTGAGCAAGCCAATTAACCCTCAACTGCTCAGATGTATAATGAGATAAAAATGCAAGTTGCTCTGGATAAGGGCATCTGCTAAATGCAAGGAGTCCCCAGAGGTCTTGGGTACATTTTGGCTGCTTTTCCTTCATTTCCAGGTCAACTCATCATAAACCAACTCAATTGGATTTTGCAAGAAATCGCCATGTGATAGCCATGATGGTTAAGTGTGTCCAAAAGTCATCAGCAAAGCACCCCCACACCATCACACCTCCTGCTCCATGCTTCACAGTCTGAACCACACATTCAGGAAGTCCATTCAATGTACCCACTCTATGCCTAAAAAAGGACCATTTCCCCACTAATCTAATGTCCATTCATTGTGTTTTTGTGCCCAAGAAACTCTCTTGTGCTTGTTGTTCTTCTGAGGTAATGGTTTCTTGGCTGCAATCTGAGATGCTGTAAATTGGTGCTTTATGAGGCTGGTCATTCTAATAAACATCCACTGCAGCAGAGGTAGCTCTTAGTCTTCCTTTCCTAAGAAGATCCTTATGAAATCCTGTTTCACCATAGTGTTTGGTGACTGCACTTGTGGATATGTTCAAATTTCTTGATATTTTTCAGATTGAATGAATTAATGATACGCTGTCTTTTCTCTTTACTTAACTGAGTGTTTCTTGCCATAATATGGATTTGTACAGTAGTTGAAATAACACTAATATGACTATTGACTCTGTAGCCACCCTTGCTCTGCACAAGACAACTGATAATCCAAAGCACATTAGGATGGCAAGAAATTAACTCTTGACAAGGCACACCTGTGAATTGAAAAAACGATTCCAGATGACAACGAGTCAGGTGAATCTAATGAGAGAATGCCATGAATGTGCCAAGCTGTCGTTTAAGCTAAATGTAGTTACTTTGGACAATCTAAAATATAAAACATATTCTGGGTTGTTTACAACTTTTTTTGTTTGCTACTTAACTCTATTTGTGTTCTTTCATATTTTGGATGTGTTCAGTATTAATGAACAATGTTGAAAAAAAAAAACCTGAAGGAGAAGATGGCTCCAAACTTTTGACTCGTAGTGTATTTGATGATGATTGTTATTCAATTCACTTGGTAGTGGTGTTGCTGTTATGGATGATCAATGTATCATGTTTGTATAGCTAGTTGTGTGGTTAATTATTTCTGTACCTAAGATAAACAGACTATTTATCTATCTATCTATCCAATATAAAACAGGTGACTGTAAACAATGCTGTTCACATAGTGAGTGTGGCCGTGTAGACACATGACCAGTAACCCGATCTAAAGCCTTATACTTTACTGAGATTATATGAAAAGAGTGCAATTCAAATCTAAAAGTAAATATATTATCAAAATATCAGTCCAGCTGATTATAAGAACAAAAAAGAATTAGAATACATGAAATCTCCCAGGAGTATTATTATTCATCTCACAACAGCACAAGCTCGTATGTCAAACTGAATATAACTATAAATTTGTCCATCCTTTTAATCCGTTAAATGTATTTTGGATTGTAATGGTATTTTCTTCAGGCTCCCACTAAACTGACATAAGGAACAGCCTGAGCAGTGTCACACAGAGGCATGGTTTTTATTTCTATTCACAACAGTCATGGCATGACTTCAGTACCTTTTATACTCATGTGATGACATAAAAAAACAAAGAAATTGCTTTGTGACCATCGAAGTGGCTTTTTATCCTGTTCCAGTATGTTAAAACAAGTCACTTGGCTCCCATCTCACTTGACCACAGTCAATACCAGACATTTTGTCTCCGAGTCTCATAGCAGTTGTGCTTCTCTTTATTTCACTTGCTCTCACTTCATTATCAAAGTGATAATGATTTCCTCTATATTCAGGCTTAACGTGGTTAGATCTTTTTTCCAGACCCATCAGTATACATGGAGGAGACTGAAGCATGGTTATGTTTGAGATATCTGCTAGACCGATGGCTTTTAAAGTAGACATAGATCGGGGCTCATTTTTTATCCATGACTTTTCCCCTGACAGAGAAGAAAGAGGGGGATTGTGATTCCACAGTGAGTAAAAAAAAAAATAGAAATATGACTGTAAGATAAGACTTTTACTTGTACTTTTAGTGTACTAAAGTCAGCTCTTTGTAAAGTTTGCCAAAACGCATATGCTGCATTTTTCATGCTGGATTTAGACGATCAGAAGATATATGTAACTGTCATAGCACATATTTGGTGT
>JAOVVA010000054.1:4858341-4871406 GCA_028565275.1 Leiocassis micropogon | reverse complement strand
AGAAACATTTTGTGTGACAAACATGCAAAAGAATAAGAAATCAGGAAGGGGGCAAATAGTTTTTCACACCACTGTAGGTATATAAACCGTAGAGTGTTAATTCAACACTGGGAATTTTGCTGTGTATCCAAGCACTAGTGAAATGCTGGGATAAGTGTATTAGAGTATCACTGAATTATATAGAGAAATAAAGAGAGTTTTTTTTTTTTCCTTTCATAACTGTGTTTTATTATTCTGCAAAATCAAGTTCTAGTTTGACTTGAACGCCTCTCATATCCCTGATAGGGGGAAAAATAACATTTATCCGTGTTTTGTCTGAAATCTCTTGCTCAACATTATTCCTTTGGTTTCCAGAGCAGCCATGGTGATATTCACCACACTCTTGTTTATGTAATATTGCTTCATTTTAAGTTCCATTGCAGTTCATTGTCGTGTATTATAAAATAAGATTTAATTATGATTGGAAAAGATTGGGTTTTGCAACTAAAATTCCATCTTTTCTATTTAATCACATTACTAAGTACTAAACATGTCTTTCCCTGGGTTATCCAGTCAACTTTATGTGGAGTCATACAAACCCTTGTTGGTTAAAAACAATATAATTTTTTATTAGATTTTTCTTATCCACCTCTTTGCATTTCAATTTTTATGTGCACATTTAAGAGGATATAAAAATGCTTCCTTTTTCTAAATGAAGCACTCAGCTCAAACCATAAACTGTATTATGGATGCATGAGAACGTCAGATAACAAGCAAACCCTGGGCTTTAAACATGAGGAACATTACTTCAGATCACTTGCATGGCACCCTGACTAGCCTTCCGAGAGTACGAAATCGTTGTGTCTCATCGTGTTAATGTTAATGTTGCCTCTGTTTGGGGGCAGGAAGCAGGGGCACGTTCAGTTTACCGTTACCTTTCCCGTGTGAATTGGCAGCTTGTTCCTGGCTGCCTTCTACCCCGGCTCCCTTAAATCAGGACGGTTTATACTCGTCACCTTTGACCCCTCCATCTCCCTGCCTAGGTCTCTGGGAACGGTTGCGTTACGCCGCCCGCCGCGGTCACCTGAGCAAGTCTGGGTCAGAGCGACTACACGGGACTGAGAGCTTTTGTACGGCGCTGTCCAAATCACTTACTACAAACAGCAGAGCATGCTAATATTGCTGTTCCACTTCAGGGTGGATTCTTGTCTCAAATGTGGTTCATTACTACATCAGCTTGGGCTGTGTTTAATTTTGAAAATCCAAAGTCAGGTATTGTGCTTGATGCAAAGGTAATATTTCTCTCAGGACAAGGCCGGGAGTTGGCTGTAATTTATCTGCTTGTAAATGGGGCAACCTAGACAGCATGTCTGATTAGATTAGACAGATTACACTGTGTTAGTATATAACTGAAAAGAAGTGCATTAACAGTAACCAAGCATGAAAAAACATACATCACTGCAACTTCATGTTGTAGTGACACAAATGAAAAATTACACTCAACACTAAAAAATAAATAATAATGCATTGTTCTGTTAGCAAGTGGATAATCATCTCTTCAAGCTACAATGAACTTTCAGTGAATTACACTTTCAATAATATTGTTCTTTACTGTTCTAATGCTAATGTGAGATTTTTTATTTTACTATATCTGGTGGAAAATAGTTAATGTTTATTTACACCCTATTATTAATACGTTGCTAAATGTCTTATGTGCCATAAGTAAGAAATAAAACACATGGTGTTGTGCTGTTATAGAAATGATCAACAATTACAGTATAATCTTCACTCTGTGTAAGAAAACCTGACCGTTAAAAGCACTGACACTGGAGACTCCTTCCATAAATGTTACATAAACAGGAAATAAAAACGTTTAAAAGAGGAATTAATCTGATTTAAATTACTGTACGTACATTAAACCTTAGGCACTACATTTTTACCTGCCATGGGAGAATTTCAGTCATGTGTGTTTTTATAAAGTGTAAAAAAAATGTAAAGACATAATAAAATTTAAAAAATAGTTTTTCACAAGTCAGAGACTTGATATTATTATGACAGGATGTGACTGTACTCTGCATGAGGCTAAAATAAACAGTGAAAGTAGCAAATAATGGAAGGAGATGGAAAAGAACAGTAGAATAAAACAGGCAAAATGTAAATTGTGCAGTTTCAGAAATTGCGAAACGGCAAGCTGCTAAATAAAACTACTAAAGCGAGGAAGGGTTGACACAGGGAAATATTGTTTTCATATGGAAACAGTGACGTTACTTGAAAGAGCCTGGTAAATTATTTCAAAGTCTCAGGACTAATAATAGTGTTTTCATTTGAAAATCAAGCCTTATGTGGATCAACAACTCCCCCTTTAGGCTGTAATAGTACTTTATAAAGATCAGATTGTGTTTCTTTACAAATATTATTAATTAACCTTGTGAAGTCATAAAAATCATTTGAACCTTTTTGTTTTTGACTACTCCTATCACTCCACAGCTCTCAGTTGTTATAAATCACTTCTCTAATGATTCTAGGGTTATCAGCATTCTGCTCTTTTTTGATCGCAGTCTTGCCTTCATTTTGGTAAATTGTGACATTCCCTATTGGTCATCTTTTGGGGTTACAGCTGTAACTCTAGCCTGGTTCAGATCTCATTAACTGACTTCATTTTGTTGCAGTCTTTACCCACAAATCCACTTAACTCCTACATCTGTTATGGGTCGTCTCCTTTTGATCATTGATATTCTCACTCAGTGAAAGTCGCAAGCTCTGAAAACATGACTTGCTTCTGAATCATGAATTTGTAATGCACTGCCCGGCCAAGGGCGGCACAGTGGCTTAGTGGTTAAGACTGTTGCCTTGCACCTCCATGGTCTGGGTTTGATTCCTACCTCTGGTCTGTGTGCGTGGAGTTTCCATGTTCTCAGAGTACTCCAATTTCCTTCCATAGTTCAAAGACATGCAGATTAGGCTCACAGATATTTCTAAATTGTCCACTGTGTGTGTGTGTGTGTGCCCTGCAAAGGACCGGCGCCCTGTCCAGAGTGTACCCCACCTCGTCTCCTAGGACAGACTCCAGGCCCCCTGTGACACAGTTTACAGAGGAGTGTATGGCCAAGACCTGACCATGACACCCATATACTGTGTCACAAAGTTGTACAGGAGGTCTTTGTAAGCTTTAGGTTTTACCTTCGGTTGAACTATTATATAGGAATTAAAAATTCATGACAATGCCCCTGTATACAAAGCAGTCTACATAAAGACATAGTTAGCCAGGGTTTGAGTAGTTAGAACTCAAGTGAAATCTTTTAGAATGAAATGGAACACCAACTGCACGCCAGGCCTCCTCACCTCATATCAGTACCTGACCTTACTAACACTCTTATGGCTAAATGTACACAAATCTCAACAGCCAAGTTCCAGAATCTAATGGAAGGTATTTCCAAAAGAGTGGAGGTTCTTATAACAGTAAAGCGGGACGAAAGCTGGAATATAATGTTCAACAAGCATACATACAAATATGTCAGGTGTCCACATAAATTTTTTTTTTTGCCCATATACATATAGGTATGTCAAACCATAGATAAAAAGAATTTCAAGATAAGTTCTTAGTGTCTGAAAGTCTAATAATCAATGGGGTTGTTATTACACCCCTAATGTGGTGCTAAGTCTAAGCATTATTTAAGCCTAAGAATAATTTCTTCTGCTATCGTCCATGAATTAGAATACTCCTCAGCTCCACAAATTTTGCTGAAAACCGAAGGTGTCTAAACTTTTGTCCATGTGTTCATCAGTTCCAGGCATGTTTATTCATATGTATGTCAAGACACATGTACAGTAAAATGTTTCAAAAAAATGCCAAAGCTCTGATATATTGTTTACTCGTGACAGTTTCTTATTACAACTGTAAGACAGAACAGATAGACAGAGACTTGCTTTATCGTCTTTTACTCGTTTATCATAAACCTATACAGGGTTCGACTTTGTAGTTCCCCCATGAAACGAGCTGAAATCATATCACTGCAAAGAGAAGCTGACATTTAAGAATAACAGTCTGGGGCCTCATTATCATCCAGCACCATTGAAGCTCTGCACCACATCCCTCTTGTCTTCTGGCTTAATCAAGGGCTCTCAGTTCAAATTATAGTTACTCAAACCAGAGGCAGTCAATAGTGCAACAAAACAATTATCAATCCGGTTCCCTTTGTGCTATCTGTTCAGATAAGCCAGGAACTAATTATGAAGGCTTCTGGCTTATTGCCCCACCTCATTATTGCTCATATCTGCTTACATTTCTGATCTTTGTCAGTTGGTGAGGTCAAAACAGGAATTCTGGTTTTGTCCCTAGCCAGAAGGGAGACCTCATGGATTCAGATGATCAAAATCCATGTCAGTTCTAATCCTGGGATATTTTTTGATATTGTTTTGGATGGCAAGAAGGAAAAAAATAATGATCTATTTAGTGCAGGAATTTTGAGCGTTTACATCTGTGTGTGAATGTCTATTAGCACAATTCAGTCATTTCATGGGAAGGCTAAACGCAACCCCTTCAAGTCAGCTTGATTAACCCTGTTTAACTCTGATGTTTTATTGAAAAAGAAACCTTTTCTCTCATGCATGTCATTAAATTGTGCAGAAGGAGGTCGTGGCGATCTATTAGCTAAGCAGATGTGGTTGGATGAACGTGTGAGTTGACTCATTCTATGAGACATCGATGTTACCAGCAGACAGGATCTTGAAACCAAATGAGCCAAACCAGGAAAATCCATACTTTGTTACAAAAACAATCCAAAGAACTTTGGTGGAAAAAAAGACAAGAAACCATGCCCTGGTGTATCTAGAAGGGTTAGAAGAGTTCTGACTTTTTTTTAATTTTTTTACGAAATGAATAGTTTGAAATCTATGAAGATCTAGAAGCCACAACTAGACCAGAGGTTCGGTTCCATCAAAGAGGACTATATTAAATTTGGTTTAGAGCTAATCAAGGGTTTGTTTATAATTTTTTTGTTTAAATTCAAATTTAATGTGAAAGCTGACTTTAAAACCATAACCTCTGATTAAACCCATGATGTGTCTTGGTATGTCTAAAACTATACTTCATTCCGTACATATTGTTTAGTAAGTCTTGCTGTTTCTTTTTTTTTCAGCAAAATGCACAATATAGTACATTGAACTAGTACATGAATAATAAAAACACGGAACAGGTGAGAGTCGGCAGAGTTATGGTGGTGTTAGAGCTGGAGTGGAAGACACCTTGATACTGCTTAATTCATTGACTTCAAGAGCTTGGCCAGGATTGTCAGGAACTCAGAGCCTATCACAGAAACCTGCACATAACCAGCAGTGCACTTTAGATTAGATGGCGGTACATTGCAAGGTGCCATGCAAATATTAACATTTGTGCAACTCAGAATGATTCTACATGAACACAAGAAGAAAATGTGAAAAAGCATAAATAGTGACCCAAAATTAAAACAGGAATGTAACTGTACAGGCTCGTGGGAAGCCTGGACCCTATCCCAGGGAACTCGGGGCACAAGACCGGTACACCCTGGACAGGGTGCCAATCCATTAAATGGCACACAAGCACATACTCACTCACACACTATGGGCAATTTTGGAAACACCAAGTAGCCTAACCTGCATGTTTTTGAATTGTGGGAGGAAACCAGAGCACCTGGAGGAAACCCACCAATCACAGAGAGAAGATGCAAACTCCATGCACAATGATTAATCAATAAGACAAGTAGAATGCTGTGAGTAACTATAAATCCAAAAGCTTTGCTCAGTGTTGATGGTTCCAGGATATTTGTCTAACACTTTAAATTCAGTAACTATAACTCCAATTCAAACTCCAAACCTGCACGTTAGACACAGAATGCTAAGCTTTGAGGTTGGTTTGTCAAAAATGTAAATGTCTTTTTTTAATTTCATCAAGGCTTTCCTTTTGAGTCTAGTTCCTCCCAATGTTTCTTCATCATGTCGTTGTCTCATTTAAAAGTAATCATGTAATTGTCTCTTATTCCCAGTTAGCCAGTAAAAGGTTTCTACAAAAAAAAATCATTCTGGTATAATTGAGCATCCTTGTATCTTTATGACTTTTGACAGTTCTATCAAATGCCTCAGTGCAAACAAACTATGGGTTAAGAGCTTAATCTCAGCCAGCATGGACACCCCATGACTGAAATTCGATTTGACGGACGCACCCCGCTCAATCCCTCCAGCTTGTAGCCAGTCAAATGCAGATCAAAAGGTCAGGGCAATGCGAAGTTGTTTCAGAAGGATGGCTCTTTTCAGAAACAACTTTAAGAACTTTTTAAAGAATGGTAACTTGTGGTGCCTTGCCGATCCCTCCCCCAGACATACACACCCCCAGCAGGTTGGCCTCAGGACGACTGAGTGCGCTCCTGCGTGAAGACTTTCTCTTGTTTGCTATGAATCGAATTTGAAGTCATTATTGGCTCTTACCTGACAGCACTTAGCGCGCTCATCCTGGCCTTTAAAAGAAGTGAAGTGGGGGATTTGTCCTACAAAAAGGACAAAGGCAACAGCATTTCTGCTGATTAAATCTAATTAGCACAAAGGTGCTTCTTGAAAGGAGAGATTTTCTACATGAGGGGTAACTGCTCTTATCACGGCCCAGCCTTAACTCTTAACTTAACTTTTTTTCCTCTTTCCATCCTGTAAAGCTGCACATCTGGTGGGAGACTGAAGACTGGAACTGGCCTGCACTCTATATTTTCACAATCTCTTGATGACACAGTATTACCGCTTTAACATTAAACATTACATGGTCTCACACTGGTAAATTCTGTACCGAATTCAATGACTGAATTTGTATGAACAGCTCGGAAATAGGAGTCAGAATTTCTCACTATATCTCATCATTTTTATAAATAAAAAAAAATATATATATATATTTATATATTATATATATAAATCCAATCATATTTCTCACAGTCCAATAACATAAAAAATGCCTTGGATGGCACATGGGCAAAGCATGTATCAGTAGTTTGATAAGGAACTCAGATATATACATTACAGTACTGTGCAAAAGTCATGCTGTAGAGCAAGAATGTTTTGGAAAAAAAATTAAAAAGTTAATGAAACAAAAAAGTCAATAGCGGGTGTGGCGAAAATATAGTCTCAGGCACAATTTGTGCAGTTATGTAAGGAAATGAGCTGCTTAGTTTTACTGAACATCCTGCAGAACCAGCCACAGTCCTTCCGCGGAGTTTGTTGAACCTGGTTCTTTTTCATTCAGCAAAACCCAGAAGCTTTCTTCCTTTCTTTTATTTCTATTTATTATTTATTTCTTTATTTTATTTTATTGAAAATAGTTGTCTTTTAAATAATATGCTGCTTTCTTTTCTGGCCTATAGATACTTTCCTGTAAAAAAAAAAATAATAATAAATAAATAACTGGAAAACTAATTTAAAATTATATATTTTTTGTACTGATTTAACAATGAAGTCATAAAATAAACATGTATAACAAAGTTTATACAAAAAAACAAACAAAAACAAAGCCGGGCTTTGGAAAAGTACTGTAGGTTCAATCCAGGTTATCCGGTTTCCTCCAAAACCCTACTCTAGGAAACAGATTGGCTACTGTACAGTAGGTGTGAATGAGTGAGTCCCATCCAGGAACTATTCTCACCTCAAACTCAGTGTTTAAGAACAGACGCCTGATCCACCATGACCCTGACTAGGATAAAGTCATTTCTAAATGTGAGTCAGATAGTGAGTAATGAGAACAGTTTGGAGCAGAGAAGCAGAATCCAATCTAAGCCCACAGCAGCAGTTACAGCAGTTGTTGTTATCTGCTGGATTGAAAGCAGAGACCTCCTCACAGCTCCAGGGTTCAATCCTGAGCTCAGTTACATCCACTTTGAGATTTTTTCCCATATGTGTATGTCCTGCATGTACATGATGCCCTGTGATGGACATACGGCGAGAGCATTCCAGCTTACTGAAGACAAATATAAGATATACTGTAGAAGAAGACTTGACGAAGATGTAGAAGAAGATGCTGCGACTCGGTATAAAAACACCAATCACAAGCTTTCCAACTATGAAAACTATTTAAGAATCTCTTAAAAATACAAAAGTTTTATATATCTGAAGTTGACACCCTCCAGAGTATCTTATTACTAGGTGGTCTGTGCTGCCCTCTAGTGTATCGCTTCTGCATAGGAGTTTTTAAAAATCATTATTAAATTACTGTACATAGTTTATCAACAACAACAAAAAGAAGGTCGTTGCCATTTTGTAAACATTGTAAAAATTATGTATATATTCAGTCTCATTGCACCTTACAACTTAACACACAAATACAAAAGTATTACTTAAATTAACAATTATTAATTGTCTTTTGTCTTTGTCAGTAAAATGTTTTTTTTTTCATGCTTCTGCTGCTGTTTATCCATTGATAGGCTGCAAATTATGAGACAAAATTCTAACCATCAATCACAACTTTCATGTAGAGCAATGATCCGCCTAATGCTAACTCTTCTACGTTGTTTTATCTTGTGTGCAATGTTAATGCTTATCCAACGAAGGAGTTCAAGAGGTTATAAATCTCTTGAATCACTTGTGCAGTTCACAATTGAATTACGACAGGACTAAAAAGGGTAGACATGTTCAAAACCATAAAACTGCTAAAACACAAAAGGTATGCAGAGGTACAAATACTACATTACTGTACTTTTTTTTTGACTATCTGTACTTCAGTATTTTCTGTATGTGACATTTTTTATTTCTCACTAAAAAATTTTATGAAAAGCCTGTGCTTACTTTACTTTACTTAATACATTTTTAAAAGAGACTTGTTACTTTTTATAATGCTGCTTACAATTTGTTTAATTAACATCAGATCTTGTCAACAATTTATGACATCATGTCCAGGGACTGCTTTCCATTGGCTTCAGTAACTTATATAGTATAAATATATAGCTTGCCTGCCATTTCAAACCAAAGATGAATTAAAAGATCAAAATAAATGAAAAAAAAAAATCCTCAACATTAGATAGAGAGAGGAGGTGGCCAGACATTTTAATTAATTAACCAGCTTCCCAGTTGCTGCTGAAGAAAAGCATCCGGACAACATGTTACGGTGAGGATGGTGTGTTCATGATGATGTTTTGGTCTCATCTGACCAGAGCACCTTCTCCCATTGCAAACGGGACTACTTCTGGCTTTTTTTTTCAACAATAACCTCCTACTTGACACTCTTCCATAAAGGCCAGATTTATGGAGAGCATGATTAATAGTTCTCCCACCTGAGCTGTGGATCTTTGCAGCTCCTCCAGAGTTACCATGGGCCTCTTGGCTGCTTCTCTGATTAATGCTCTTCTTGTCCAGCCTGTCAGTTTAGGTGGACGGCCATGTCTTGGTATGTTCGCAGTTGTGCCGTACTCTTTCCATTTTTGGATGATGGATTGAACAGAGCTCCCTGAGATGTTCAAAGCTTGAGATATTGTTTTATAACCTAACCCTGCTTTAAACTATCCCTGACCTGTCTGGTGTGTTCCCTGGGCTTCTAATGTTCTCTAACAAACCTCTGAGGGCTTAACAGAACAGCTGTATTCATACTGAGATTAAATTACACAAAGAGGGCTGAATACAAATGCACACCACACTTTTCAGGTTTTTATTTATTTTTATTTTTATTTTTTTATTAAAAAACATTTATCATTTTCCTTCCACTTCACAATTACAGTATGTGCCCCTTTTTCTTGGACTGACACATAAAATCCCAATAACATACATTTAAGTTTGTGGTTGTAACATGACAAAAAGTGGAAAGGTTCAAGGGATAGGAATACTTTTGCAAAGCACTGTAAATGTTTTTGTTATTGCAGTCATGAAGTTTTATGATTACAGATTAAAACGATAGAATTGCCACATTTATACAAATTTTAGAAATCGGTAACATGAATTAAAAGAAAATGTGGGATGATTTATTTTGATCAGTTGTAAAACTTTTAATTATGTTATATTTCTGTGCAAACAATTATCTGAAACTGTATGTAAACTGTATACTGTAAACTGTATATATGAGCATTATATGAGCATAAGTAAACAAAGACACCTACAAACAGCATGGATTAATTTTTAATGATTGTGTTATATCTGTATTAATTATTTAAAAATAATAGGAAATAAAAATAAATCCCTCAGACCCCAGGGATTTAATGGTTGGTGTTTTAACAATATGTTAAGGATCAATATGGAAATTTGCTGACATTTATTGACTTGTTGCTAAACGTAGACCATCACAGCTCAGTTATTCTGGATCGCACAGCCTCACAGTTGGTCCCGATTTACATTCAGCACCTTGGTAGAACCCAAACCCAGCATACAAAGGCTGCGTGAATGTGATGTGGACTCGGTGGAGGATCGTCATCGTGTTGGCGTTCTTTGTTCTTCCCAGACAGAACGAGGTAATTGTGTGCCATGTTGGGATCCAGAGTCAGATAACAGAAATCTGAAATAAAAGAGAAAAACAAGACTAAAGAACAAGCAAGGTACTGAAAAGGTACTGTGAGAAAATTGGAATCATTGAACATAACAATAACCGGTCGCTCAAGATGAGGTTTAAGATGAGCTTCGCAAAACGAGGTCTGACACACCAGACAGGACTTGATGGCTTTGCGTTTTTTTCCCCCGGTGCAGAAATCACAATCCACATCTCCAAACGCAGCTTGACCTTCAGCCAGCATGCTGTTTCTGTGTAGGACAGGCTTTGGAGTAAAAGTGTCTGTAAAAGGTTGTGATCTACTGAAATACTGACCTCAGACATTTTCCTGCATTCGCTGAATACGAGAGAGAGAGAAAGAGATGAAGATATTATCTGTACTTCCTTTGAAAAGAGCTTCCTACTATGTTATTTGCACAAAAGGGACGGTGTGGTTGTGCACAGACAAGAAAGGGAGGAGAAGAGAGAGAGAGAGAGAGAGAGAGAGAGAGAGAGAGAGAGAGAATCACTAATTTTTGCCAGACTAAAAAGGTAGAGATCCACAGACCTTCTCTTGAAGTTTTGTTGAACCATCAATCAAACTTCATAATGTGGTTTGCACAAAAGGAGGCCAAACACATCAGACTTGACGTCTTTGCGTTTAGAAATCACACTCCCCATCTCCAGATCCAGCATAATACTGAGCAGGAAAAGCAGTATTAGTATCCAGGGGTGGAAGAGCTGTCTTGGGCCTTAGAATGATAAATAGCAAAGTCCAAACCTGGCGTATACAGTAGAGTAATTGTGGGGTGGACTCTGTGAAGGAACTTTCGAAAATTGCACTTTTTTAAAAAGTAGTATCATGTGCATTCATTCACTGCCATCCCATTTCTAAAGTTCTTTTCATGGATCCAATGCTGCTGCTTTGCATTGACTTAATGGAGTGACATCATGTGGATCTGATCTGTCAGAAAACTGAGAAAAGTTTCTTAAACAACAATGCAGGCAACAAACCAAAAGTGCACTTGTTAAGGTAAGACTCACCTTTAGACTTTGTGTTGAACTAAACAATAAAATAAAATCGCTTCCTGTTGAAGCTTGGCTCCACGCCTCTTGATTATTCATCATGCAGTGCTCTGGGCAGCAGTGTCGGCCTGTGGGGTTGTGAGGCCCTGGGCGAGATCATGAAAACTGGGCCCGCTGGTGTAAATAACTGTCATAGCAATTTCACAAGTTAGGAGAAAGCAAATGAGAATATTTAAGTGTATAAATGTGCATTAAATATACAATATTCAACATACATTACATGGTGCAATGTGCAAAAACCTTTAATCAGATTTAAACAAGTTTAAACAAGTAAAGTATTGCAAAGTATTATAATGCAAATATATGTACAAGTGTGAAAAAGTTAAAATATATATGCATGAAACAAATAAAATAAAATAAAATATAAATAATAGTACAAGTACTGATACTATAGCAATAAATCATGTATTACAGTATGTATAGCAGAACATAACTTTAGTTTGAGCTTGCTTTTCTTCCTCTGCCTTTTCTCCTCTTCCTTTTTTCAGCTCCAGAAAGATACAGTTTGGTTGCCATGTCATTTCAAATTAAAATAGGAACAATGTGCATTGCATAGATTAAAAATTGCACCGTGTAAAATCGCCAACCAGACAGACAACGTTGTGAGAGCCAATACACAAATCAGTTAAATCATAGATTCAAATATTGGAAGTTTTATTTCTGACAGCACCTTTTCTGTCATGCAACTGCCTAATAAGGAATTAAATATTAATAAATGGTAAGGGCATATCTAAGATAACGATCGCATGAAAGTTCATAGATTTTCTAATTTAAACATACTGTAAGTGTTTACGCTGTCCCTAACACCTAAGCTACCCCACGTGTTAAGCAAAACAATTTCACCCAATCTTAAGTTTCAAAAATAACAATGGCCAGTCAATATAAAAGAATAAATTGGTGAGTGCATCAAAGTGATTGGTGGTTACCTGGGCTACAGACCCCGCCCACTTGGTCTCTGGGCTGTGGATTCTTCTGGCTTCTTATTCAAGCTTCTGAATAGGTGCACTTGTTAAGGTAAGATTTAAAGTGATCTGTTACGTGCTGCGGTATGGAGAGCCGCACCACGAGATGTTATAATGATTTTAAGAGCCCTGACGCAGGGCTTTTGAGGGGGTCAGTGAAATAGGAGGCTGTGAGAGTGTTTATGACAGGCACGGAAGACCTTCCCGTTTGGAGATGGCGTGGGATTATTAATTAAGGGAACTTAAAAGGAAAATGAAAACTAATAACACAAAATAAACAGAGCTCCGCCGTCTACGTAAGAACAGACGGGGCTCTGGAAAACAAAAATAAAAACTATTATCCTCTCGGGGTGTTTGCCCTTACCGAGGATTTATTGAGAGAGAGGGGTTGTGTTTTTATGTACACTTTATACTTGACCTGAGAGCGCACGCTACACGGCTGCGTGACTCTCTCTCTCTCGCCGGCGTCTTAAGCAGGCAGAGGCTTTGCCTCTGTCTCTTTCTTTGCTGTCTTGTCTTGTCTTGTCTTGTCTTGTCTTGTCTTGTCTTGTCTTGTCTTGTCTTGTCTTGTCTTGTCTTGTCTTG
>JAOVVA010000054.1:4841962-4858241 GCA_028565275.1 Leiocassis micropogon | reverse complement strand
CATTTCCACTGTGAGAGACAGAATCTAAAAAGAAAAATCCGGAAATCACATTGTATGATTTTTTTTTTAACAATTTACATCATTGTATATAGGGCTGCAGGGGGCTTGGCGCCTATCCCAGGAGACACAGGACACTCTGGTACACTCTGGACAGGGTGTACACACACATCGCAGGGCACACACACATACACACACACACACACTCACTCACATACTACAGGCAAATTTGGAACACCAATTACCCTAATCTGTCTGTCTTTGGACACCAAGCACGGGGAGAACATGCAAACTCCATGTACGTAGACTCGAGGCGGAAATCGAACCCGGAACCTGGAGGTGCAAGGCGACAGTGCTAACCACTAAGGCAACAACAACAAAAAGAATACCTTTGCCAGGTTCTAAAGATTGTAATACATTCATTTATTTATTCTTAACAGCATTACAGCGCTTTACCATTAACTTGTATGAATGCTTTATTACTTTAGTAATTACAGTTCAAAAGCAAAAGAAAAATTCATGTTTATTGTCATTTCAAGCACATGCAGTAAGTACAGTACACAGTTAAATTAAACAATGTTCCTGCAGGACCATGCTGCTACATAACAACCAGCGAACAGCTTGCCTGATTTGCCAGGAAATGGGCATCTATAAAGAAGCATTTTCAGAGATGGTGGAAATGCAGGCATTAAGACTTTAACAAAACAAGAAAAACATAAACCAAAACGGAAATTAACATGATCCAAAAAAAACAACAGAACGAAAACATATCAGATCAGTACACGAAACATAATAACACAAAGAGATGCAAGAAAAGGCACTTCTAACTGTACTCTTAATCAATGAGTTAATCAAGAACACCATGAAGATGAACAGGAAACACTAGACAGTGAGACAATTTTAATACAAAAGTACCAAGCACAGAGTTCATGGTGGCTCCTGAGCTTTAATTGGCGCAACTTTTGGTTTCCAGGATGTCCTGCACGGTCTGCAAGTCTCTGATAATGTGTAAGAGTTAGCTTGAGTTTGTGCCTGCTTGTATTCCTCCATCTGTGTGTCTGTCCTGAGCTGAAAGCCTCCGCTCTCTCGGAATGGATCCAGTGGACTCTGGGATGGCCTGGACTTTGCTCGTAGCTCAAATTCAACATGGCGACCCTCACGCTTCAACTCACTTCTCGTTAAAGTATTTCCTGGACTCTGGGTATCTTCCTGGGCTGCAGTGTTAATGTTGGGTGTGGTCAATTTGTTGACTTTGCAGGCTGTCCTTCTGGACTTAGGAAAAGTCAAAGATGGGATGCTGGAATGTAGGGAATGCTGAAGCGTGTGGGTTTTTAGAGGCGTGTATATCTTAAGCATGCCTTGAAATGAGGACGGTTTACGGGCTGAATGTGGACGTTTGGACGCTTTCGAAGCTGGAGGAGGAGCTGGCTCTCTGTTTGGAGAAGGACCCCAGGCGTCTCGAACCGCAGCGTTCAGCTCCATGTTGGAGGTGGCCGGGTCTTTGCACTCACCCTGACAGCTAGGACGGACCCTTAGGAGGACCTGGGTGCTTGTGATGGGGTGATGGGGGCCTCTCTTCCTCACACGCTCTTGCACAGCTCTCTCACTCAGGGACATCACATACCTCTGGGTCATGTATCGCTTATCTGAAAAAAAAAAAAAGAAAGTGAAACTTCATTTTACCGAAATCAATTAGCATAACATTGAAGGCAAAGTGCTGTTCATCAAATGTAACTGATTTGACAAAGTGTTGAAAATAATATCAGGACACAGAAAAATGCAGTAACCTGCCATAACAGTACAGACCATGTGATTGTTGCATGCTGGGAGCTGAGAGGCTCCTCAGCCGCTGGGAGAGAAATTGAGTCTTCGATCGCCTCTCGTTCTTTTTTGATTTGGATGAGCTTGCTGAGGCCGACTCCTTGGGACGAGGAAGTGTGTGATCAGGGATGCACTTCTGCTCTGACAGTGCACTGTAATCCCACTGCTGCTCAGCAAACTGAAGAAACAATACACGACTGCTGGTGTTCACCACGATACTGAGAAAGAGAGAGAGAGGGAGCAAAAAGAGAGCAGATGTTTTTTATGTGTATATATTTACTGCATATGTATACTTTGTATTTGTGTGTGTGATTTTTGAACAAACTCACATATTATGATGTGTGTATAAAGAACGTATAGGACGTTCATCTGTGCTAATTTTGATGACTCTGAGACAATCCCCACTGAGCAAGTTAAAGATCCGGATCTTTCCGTCCACACAGCCGGTGATGACCCGCAGGAAGAGGGAAGACAACGTTACCACTTCCCTACAGTAACACAAGACATTGTATGAACAGTTATTCCATAGCGCTGTCAAATTCTTTATTCTGATTGGACAGAAGGTGTTGATAAATTTTCTTTAACAGGAATACTGATATCAGTTCCAACTTCATGGCAAATATTATATGGATTGACATGATCTGTATGACAGACGCTCTGCATAAACAGATTTAAAATTGTTGAAATTGTAATTGTTGATTTATTGAAGGAGTCTTTCGTGGTTGCACTTTGTCACAGGAAGACCTCACTCTAGGTCTGGAGCCTATCCCAGGAGAATTAGAACACAAGGCGGAGAACGCCTTGGATGGGGTGCCAATACATCGCAGGGCACACACACATACACACTCATTCACACACTATGGGCAATTTGGGAATGCCAATTAGCCTAATCTGCAGGTCTTTGGACTGCCGAAGGAAACCCACCAAGCATGGGAAGAACATGCAAACTCCATGCACACAGAGACGAATCGGGAATCAAACCCAGATCCAGGAGGTGCAAAGTGCTAACCACTACTTCACAACTGAATTGAACATGAGTTCCTTCTGAGATTAGTTTTCTCACTTAAAAACCAAGGGCAGCATTCAAACGATACAAACTAGCTTAGAGTATGAACACTTAACATTTAACTCAAAATTAAAGTAAACAAAAACATTCACTTAGACATTTACTTAGAAACAAACTTAGCAAATAATTCTCTCCTACCACACGGGATGCCAATGTTATAATATAAATAGTTTAGAGTGTACCACCTGCAGGGTTATAAAGGAACTGCGATGTTTTACTGCCTCAAACGCCTCCAAAGACTCAAAACTCAACTTGACCATGAGTATGTGTTAAGTAGCTGTGAGCATAAGGGCGCCTCTGCATGCCTTCTAAAGGCGAGTCTTCTAAGGCATTACGTTCATAGCGTTTTGAGACTGGTGCTACCTTTGATAATGTAACACCAATAAAAATGCATTTCTGTTGCACCACTTGGAAGCTCATGCACTCAGCACAGCATTTGTATTCGAGGCTGATCGTCCATGGCTGATCAAGCTGTAACCCAGCCAACTCTCACTGGCTGATCGACTGACGCATGTCCATTATAAATGAAAAAAAATATTTTTGAAATCAATTTGTGGTCATTGTGAATCGTCACACAAAAGAATCCCGATTCATAACTGAATTGATTTTTAACCCTGATCTCATCTCAAGTTTACCTAGTGGACCATATCGCATTACCCCATCTTTGATTATTTCCTTATTACAGCGTATGCCTGAGTGGCAAATTTCATTGGCAAATTTAAAAATTCTTGTTACGTGGTGCGGTATGAGAGCCGCACCACAAGATGTTATAAGGGTTATAAGAGCCCTGATGCAGGACCTTAAAGGGGAACAACGAAATAGGAGGCTGTGAGAGTGCTTGTGATATGCACGGGAAGACCTTCCCGTTTGGAGATGGCGTGGGATTATTAATTAAGGGAACTTAAAAGGAAACAAATGAAAACTAATAACACAAAATAAACAGAGCTCCGCCGTCTCCTTAAGAATGGACGGGGCTCTGGAAAACAAAACAAAAACTATATCCTCTCGGAGCGTTCGCCCTTACCGAGGATTTATGAGGAGAGGGGTTGTGTTTTATGCACACTAATACTTAACCGGAGAGCGCACGCTACACGGCTGCGTGACGCGCGCACGCTCTCTCTCTCTCTCGCCGGCGTCTTAAGGAGGCAGAAGCTGGGGCTTTGCCTCTGTCTTTCTTTGCGCGCGCGCTTGCTTGCTTGCTTTGTCTGGGCCCTGATACCTTACCGGTGCTACCTAATATTCGGAGGTATCAGGACCCTTATATAGACGCGCTGCCAGGTGCGGCTCGTTCAGGCTGATTGCCTGACGGCGGCGTTGCCTGGCCGCCGAGTGCATAAATGGCTGCGCCTTTGCCTGTTCAGAACTCCGCATATTAGCAGCCTGCGGATCTACCCGTTCTGAACAGTTTAAGAGCGGCGCTGCCTTTCGCGCGAGCCGCATCGTTGCAATTCTGATCTGTTATATATTTTATACTTGTTTGACTCACCGTGGATGTTGAAAGGTCATAAGACATTTTTTGAATTCAGGGTCTGTGCTCCAGGCCATCACCTGAGCGTCTGGCCCTCCAGACAAGATGTGAAACTGGTCAAAGAACAGACACTTTACAGCGCCCTGGTGACCCTGTGTGACCTATAAACACAAAAAACACACAAGATGTAACTGTTATTTTACGGATGTAAATACAGTGCCTTTAGATCTGGCTGGTAAAACATGTGATATGCAAGATGCAGGTAGTCTGCACTTCAGGAAAATGTTTAAGGTGTGATTTATCTAAATGAATATATATTTAGATATAATAGTATACGTAGATGCTGATGTGTCATCTTAGGGAATACTTAGGTCTTAAATCAGTTGATAAGCTAATGAATGAAGGAATAAATGACTTGATTTCAGGTCTGGCCAAAAGAACAAAGTTTGGTAGACTTTTGTCACAAACGAACATTTTAATGCTTTAAATGACTTTTCGTTACTTCTTCAATGTAGTTAAAGAGTGAAATTCCTCTCATCCTGGCAGTGTACCTTTAAAAGAGTCGCTGTCTGGATGTCCCACATCTTGATCAATCCTCCCTCACAGCCGCTGAGCACCAGAGACGAGTCAGTCTTCACACACACTATAGGCTTCCGATGACGAAACTTCATCCTGTCATAGCACTGACCCGTCTGCAGGCTCCACACTGACACCACAACATTATAAATGTTCACATTTCCCCATGTGCATCAAAGCTCAAGCGATGTGTGAGAATAGAAACGTTATGGGAACTGACAAGAAGGTGACTTGTTAATTGTCATTTTTATACTTTTACCTTTGACTTTGCAGTCTCTGGCTCCGGACACCAGGTGGTTTCTGTGCAGGTCCAGGCAGGTGATGGTGCCCATGTGTCCAGAGAACAGCATCACACATGCCCCTGTTTTCAGGTTCCAGCATCTTCCAAATAAAATGTTTGCTTTAGTTTGAGTGTATTACAATAAAACAGTCAGGCTTTATGTTCTGGCCATGGATTATGAATAAATAACCAAAATAAAGGGTACCTATTATGCAAAATTAATTTTTAGAAATTTAGATGGGTCTCCAGCAAGCGTGTACAAAGCAATTCCCTGTTCTTCTAATTTTTACCGTTGTATTGACCAGGTTTTTAAACTCAGAAGCTCCCTGAGGGTTATTTCAGCTAGAGCATTAACACACTTTGAAGGAGCTTTGAGACCTGCTCTAGCTTGTAAAAGAAATAGTAAAATATGGGACCTTTGGGTTTAATATGGGTTTATCTCATATTTAAGCAAGCAAGCACTAATTAGGCGGCATGGTGTCGTAGTGGTTAGCACTGTCGCCTTGCATTTCCAGGGTCTGGGTTCGATTCTTGCCTCCGGTCTGTGTGTATGGAGTTCTCCCCATGCTTGGTGGGATTCCTCTGGGTACTCCGGCTTCCTCCCACAGTCCAAAGACATACATTCATTGGCGTTCCTAAATTGCCCACAGTGTATGAGTGAGCATGTGAGTGTGTGTGTGTGTGTGTGTGTGTGTATGTTTGTGCATTGCAATGGATTGCCACGTCCAGTGTGTACCCTGCCTCGTGCCCTGTATACAGAATAAAGCGGTATAGACGATATAGAGTTCCTGCGTCTGGTGTTCACATGTGGAGCTGCACTTGATGTGTTAAAAAGCAATGGAGGTAATGTCACATCCAATGAAATCACCATTGCTTATATTAACACATGTTTAATGCCCCCCCCCCCCCTTTCTTTTGTTATAATTAACAAGCATCATGTCAACTTCCATACCTACAATAACAAAATCAAGCTATAGCTATCTGTTTAAAGACATTGACAGACTGTGAAGTGGCTCCTCAGTGTCAGTGTAATTAATCTTACCGGATGCTGAGATCGTAGCTGGCACTGATCACCAGTTCTCTCTCCTCACACACCAGCACTGCTCGCACGCTACCCGCATGGCCATGCATCACCGGGGGAACCTGCTTCATAAGCGTCATGTCCAGCAGACGCACAGATCGGTCCTTAGAGCCCAGCGCCACCATCCTGCCTCCATTATAATGGATCACTCTACTGGGGTCTTCTCTGTGGTGAAGGACAAGCAGGTTGATTATTATTACAGTTAACAGATGACTGCAAAAAAGATGATCATTTGCTTAGTATTGAAAACGCAGAACCTTTATACCACAGTGCTGTTCAAGGCTTATATTAATTCTATCAGATAGAATTGATACAATTATACCTAATTGATGACAAAAAAAAGGGTGGGTAGGAAAATTACCATTTATTGCTGCTACAACGTGAATGTTAACAGAGACTAGCTTGTTTTAAGGACCTCTCTCATATCTATAAATGAATAAACTGACTATGTTCATTCTTAATTGATTACATTTATTCTTAAATAAGTAAAATTCTTATTATTGTTAAATTGCTGTGGTATAATTAATTAAGTTGTGGGAAAATTGGGGAAGGTTCCACAGCTGTGCTGATATCCAGCACAACAGCACGACCTCGAGCGTGATATTGCTTTTAAACAACAGTTCTACAAACACAATTTATTATTAACAGATTATGATTTGTTTGTTTTATTTAATTACTTATTTTGCTTCATCAACACATATCATTCTGCAACTTTGCAGAAATAATTAACAGCAAATGGAGGAGCTGGCGACTGATAGTTAGTGTAATTAACAGGTGAAAGTAGTTTTAAATTCCTACCGGTTCTTACCATGAAGGTGGTGGACAGTCCTGTAAATCTCAGAAGTTTCTCTTTAATTTTCCACTTATTCTGGTTTAGAATATCAGAGTGCCAGAGTTGAATCCCAAATAGTCTTAAATGGAAAGCTAGTGCACTTTGTAGGGTGTATAACCCTTGTTCCACACACCAAGTAGTGCCCTAGATCAGCGGTTAGAGAGGGATTTGAGATTCAGTCTTGTGTTGCAAGCTAGTTAACTTTGTAGCTCCGGGAGGCCATGAACAGAACAACATGGACGACGCAATGTAAGAATGATGTTAGAAGTAGTTACTAAGCAGACAGTTGTGTAAGATGACATAACATTATCAGATTTCTTTTCTTGAAGAAAGTGCTTCTGTGACTGGTTTTGACTGTAGGCTTTTGCAGGCAGCTGCTCTCACAGTTCTGTGGACAGTACTGACCTACTTTCACCCATGCTGTTCCCGGAAGCAGTAATTAACAATTGTTAGAACAGTTAGCTCTGACGGAGTGAAAATATCTGGATTAGTATAAAGCAAAATACCTGGTTAAATAAACAAAGTAACCATGTTGATAATAAAAGGTGTTTGTGGAACTGTTGTATAAAATTAATCGCACTCGTTTTGAGGTCATGCTGTAGTGCTGGATATCAGCACGCCTGTGATGTGGTCAATGGCATGAGGGCGTAGCATCGCTGTTTTGTGATACTTTTAATTAAACGGTCTCCTGTTGTTACAGAATGCCCGTGATGTTTTATTTGTTATATCTCTTCCTATAATTATTCATCAAATCTGTAGTACTTCAAAACGCATAAATATTTGACTTCTTTTTATTATAAATAGCACTGTAATTAGTCTTGTGTTGGAATTATTATGGACTGGAAGAATACAGTAATGGAAATTTCAATTATGTACTTGTGCAGTGATTAACTTTTAAACAAATATTTTACTATATACATGTATTCATGTCAGCTAATGTCTATTGTTGTATAATGCCTAGTCCTTTAACAATGTGGCAGGGCAATCCTTATTAAAGATTAAAATTAGAGTTTACTTTTTACATTTTATTTCATATGATTACAGTTGTGTGCATTATTGGTAAACCCTTGTCCTTAATGAACTAATCAACTGTACAGTACAACATTAGCTCTGTTCTCCACAGCTCTGTTCTCCACTGTACCTGTCCAACATGATTAAAACGTTGTAGACTCCACAGTACACATTCCTCTCCTCCATCTCCACGACCTTGGTTTTAATCTTTGCATAGACCATCTCGAAGCTTCCGAGATCCTGTAGGAATACACACACATGCACGCACACACACAGATGAATGTCGTATCTGATACAGCTACTTGAATGAGTTCTAACTCCCAAAATATTAGAGACCTTTGTATTTTTCTGGGAACTCTTCTTATGCTGGATGTGCATCTCCTCTTTTCTGATGGGCACTAGGACCTCACGGATCCTCGCATAGACAGGGTTGACTACAAAAGGCGTTCCCTATGAAAGAACACATCACATCAGTGCTCTGAGCTAGATAATGAACACACAGATATACATACTGTAGGATGTGCTATTAGTATAATAGATAGGCATGCAAAAATATATCATGTATAGGTCATGCTATACATAATCAAATTAAATATTCAACTATGAAATCCATCCGCTTTCTGTCTGAGCATCAAATTTATCACCTGCAAAATCACGGCTTGGTCCTCCACCATCTTTTTCACTCTGTGCTCTGCTACGATCTCCTCGGTTAGGTACTGCCAGTGCTGAGAGACATGTCTACAGCTTTGTAGTGTGGTCTTATCCAACAGGCCTGAGACAAACATCACACACTTTTCACTTTGGTGGAAGTTTGGTGGACATTTTCCGTGATACATAACACCACTGCATGTTTGTACCGCTGTCATTACAACTTTTTCCAATAGCCCAAAAATATGACCACAATTGGACCTGAGGCTTTTTTCAATTTTACAACTGCACTAGTTTATGGTGTCTGATCTGAGTTATATTAACTGAATTCTAAATGTCCTTTTGATTAGGACATACAGGTAGTCCCTGGCTTACAAAAGAGTTCCATTCTGAGAGCATGTTTGTTAGTCCAATTTGTTCTTAAGTCCGACAAAGTGAGTCTTATACGCCTTTGACACGAATATATCACGTAAAGTATACCAATCCGCTTGACTAAATCTGTCTACCTTCTCCACCCTGCCATCATGTGGCCACAAACCGTAACCACGCCTAATGAAATGTAAGAGTGTTGTGTCTGCCCCTTTAAACCATGGGGGGAATCCCGGGTGTCATTTTGTCTCAGAGCTGTTTTCCACTGTATTGGACTGTAACTCTGTTTTGTTGAGAATTTTTCAAAAGCAGGATAATTCACTATCAGGACAGCCATGTTCTATCATTGTGCTCCCAGACTGATTAATTTAAACCGGTAAGGTCGACCAATTTCTCCCGCACCCCCCACACTCACACACATACAATATACCGGACGTTTTAAACATTCACTTACACACTGAAAATATTGTATACAATTGGTATATAAATATTGGTATCTGGTGCGCAGCAGTGTCTATTTTTCTTTTTACAATACATGTCAGCTGCTTCCGCGTTTGACCTGGAAGTAGAAAAACGGTCCATTCATATCTGTGGAAATTCGTAACTCGAATGTTCATAAGTCAGGGACTTCCTGTATTCTATTCAACAGTTAATCCTTCTACTTTTGTCAAAAATTGTTCTTCCTTGGTAACGCTACAGTATTTCACGCATTGTGAGCAGGTGCAGAACAAACTGGGGATCTTGTTACTTGTTGCTGGTGCGAGTTTGAGAGTCTAAGTTCACATAGAGTATGCATTTCTGTCTAGCCTTTAATGCTATTTAAGCCTGTGACTGGTTAATAAAGCCGTGACAGTAATAGCACATACAACTGAAAGGATCTGATCGCAAGCACAAAGGCCACGACTTGAGAAACCTGTTAATCCTGCTAAACCTGGCAACATTGGAGCACAATAAATATGAGAAGGATTCAATGTATGGATCAAATAGCATTTGAGAGAATAGAGTGATGCTGAGGTCATTGGTACTCATATTACAGTAAACTCTTATGCACTAGACAATATCACTACAGGTACCAGTTAATATCTAGTCAGTGTCCTGTGGTGATCTCTTAATTAATTGAAAGAGTTGAGGGAGATAATAGATTGTACTTTGTAAATGTTTAGTTACCCTTAGCAGTTGTACACATGCAGAGTAAACTTAATGGCAGGTTGACATGTTACAGTGGTTAAATGTACTGTTCTTGCAATAACTGTTCCAGTAGGTCTGACCTTCATGACAGTTGTTGTTGTTACTTAACTAATGCCATATGTGTTATTTCATGGTTTTCAAATCTCCAGCATTGTTCTCGAATGTAGAAAATAAATCACAAAACAAAGATGGTGTGTCCAAACTTTTGACTGGTACTGCTGCAGGAGGTGTTTAGCAGCTAGGCATGAAATAGAATTATTGGTCCCACCCCAAAGTTGATTATTTTCCAATAAAAGAGCATGTCAATTTTAAAAAAATATATATATACTGTACTGCTGTTATACAGTTATAGTCACACTTAATTTAAGTTGTTTCCATTTCTGAAAATCACAAAAGTGTAAACCCCTAGACCTGAGGACTTCCTTAGCAGAAAAAAAAAAAATCTTGACAGAAGTACTGATACTGGAGACTCCTTCCATAAAGCTCCTTAAAGTATACCTCACCATATCAATGGTGTTGCAATCAATGTAACTTATCCTTTGTTACATTGAAAATCTGTTTATTATCAATATTAGATCATATAGAAGGTCAGCCATACAAGTCACCACAATAGCTGTTACTATAGAAGCAGTAATATTTAGCACTAACTGTCATCTGACCAATCAGAGTGAAGAATTAAAAAGCATTGTGGCTGAAGTAAAGAAAAATAAACAATCTACACTCCCTCCTAAAATCTTTTAAAAAATTTCATCCAAATTTCTTCCGTTCATATTAGTAATGCAATGCAGGAAAATATCATTACAGGAATTTTCATTTATGTTTTAAGATAATGAGTGCACTATGACTTAAAAAAAAAAAACTATTACTGCATGTCTCTTCTCTCACCTAAAATCTTCTTGGCGAGACCAACCGGAAGACCCCGAATAAAGTCTCGGTGTTGGCTGACTCCTGACATGGATTTGGAAGACCTGGGGACAACCATGAGTGCAGGATCATCTGCCTCTTTGCTCTTCAACCTCCGACACCTGAGCATTGCTTCCTCCACATAATTCCAGCTGGAATTCTTGACTATGGGGGAAAAAAACATGAATGCTGGCATATTGGCAATATTTCTGCCTCTGAAAATATTCATATTATATGGATCAGATATAATTGGTTATACTCTATATAGATCTTATTTCTATTCTATCATTGAGTAATGCCCAGTGTATTCCCAATGGGAAAAAATGACTTACTGGGTTTTGAACTGTCCTGAATGTCTAGTTCAGTGGCATCTCGGCTTTCATGAGGGAAAGTGCCATTCTCAAAGATTGAGCTGGCTTGAACAAGTAGGTCCTGTTCGGGATCTTTGCCAGAGCTGAAGGAATCATTTGATTGAAGTACATAACTGCTGTTCTCAGAGTTTGGAAAAACTGCAAAACATAAGAGTAAACTTAGTTTTTTCGAATTCTTGTCACATTTTTATCTTGGATGCTTGAATGGACTATGATGTAGCAGTAAATATGCAGTGGTTAAAAAAATATCCTTAGGATCATGCAGCATGCTGATATTTCGGCAGGACTATAGATAATGGAACGATTACTGTATTTTCCTTTTGTATGACTCTTTTGTATTAATTTATTATTGGGTTGCATGGGAGCACGGCACAGTCTTCCTACTTCAGAGCACAAGTGTCCACACTTTAGTCATTCTAAGCTTAGGTTACTTTTTGTGCATAATTTCATATGTTTGGCTTGTGTCTGTGTTTTACCTCACACCTCCCCAAAACAATACACTGGTATGTGAATGCATTACTCTAAAGTGCCCCTAGGTGTCAATAAGTGTGTGCATGATGCCCTGTCATCCAGGGTGCATTACTGCGTTGTGCTCAATGTTCCTGAGACTGGCACTGGATCTACTAAGACCCTAACCAGGACAGAGTGCTTACTTAAGATGAATAAATTAATAAATCTATTCTCAGGCAAATGTGTTTATTTTCTAATTATTGGCGGTTGGATCCCCAGCTCCACCAGGTTGCCACTGTTGGGCCCTTGAGCAAGGCCCTTAACCCTGTCTGCTACAGGGACGCTGTATCATGGCTGACCCTGGGCTCTGACACCAGTTACGCTGGGATATGCGAAGAAGGAATTTCACTATGCTGTAATGTATATGTGGCAAATAAAGACTTAACTAATCATGTCAAGTACACATGCATATAATGAAAATATCGTTTTTGAGATACATATTGTTTTAACTAAGTAATTATTTTAATCATAGTATAAACATTCAGCCATTAAAATTATGATACATTTATGGTGATACTTTGCGGTAAAATACATATTCCGGCCAAAATAAAAGTCACCACAATAAAAGTTCACTTGGATTATCCAATGAAAAGCTCTTAACTATTTGCTTAGATAAGTCACATGCAATATTTAAGCGCAGACTAAAGACCTCTGTCCCTTAAATAAATTGGGTTAATTCCTTTCCCCAGATAATTCCCTACCCCATCCCACCTTCCCAACAGTGTTTGGCTGATGGTACTTGTAGTTAGTAGCCTAGTAACCCAGTGTAAGGATATATCTAATGACGGAAACTTCAAAGCATTTTTGTAAGTTGCTCTGGATAAGAACATCTTCCAAATGTATAAATGTAAACGTAAACAGCCAAAACACAGTATTGGTGCTGATTTAATTCCATTTTTTTATGTACAACATAGAAGTGACCAATCTTGCTTCACTAAAAATTTCAAGTTGCTAACTTCAGCCATTTTCGAGAGATGATTTTATATGTGCCCTGCTTATTCATATTTCTTTGAGAATTGATAATAAAATTGGTGTAAGCTTTTAGAAGCATATGACACGTAAAAACCTGTTGCTTAAATTAAATCATTCAGTGCAAAATTAAGTCTCTGTAATGTCTGTAACCATGTCAAATTCATGCTGCAATATCTTACAAATTTAGCACTTTAGAATAATACGCTTTTTCAAGTTTATGTCTTTTCATGGGAAATCTGGCAGCACGGTGGTGTCGTAGTTAGCACAGTTGCTTTGCACCTGGGTTCGATTCCTGCGTTTGGTCTGTGTGCATGTTCTCCTCATGCATGGTGGTTGCCCTCCAGATTCTTTGGCTTCCTCCCAATTCCAAAGACATGCAGATTAGGATGATTGGCATTTCCAAATTGCCCGTAGTATGAATGTTGACCAGAGGTCCTACCACGGTCATACAGAATGGGAATAAATAGTGACAATGGTCACCATTGGCCTCCACGGTGCCTGGTTGGACTACAGATGGACGCATTCCTAGATGGTTGAATGGATGTAAAATCTAAATTGGCCAAGTTTCATCTGAATAACAGTTAAGATAATTGAAAGATTTATGTTTAAAAAAAGTTACAGACGTTACATAAAAGGGCATGAAACTGTCTTTAGCGAATGTCTTTCTTTTTATCTGATAAAAGTATAAATGTGTATGCATTTTTACAAAAGAAATAATAAAGATAAAGAAGCAGTAAGTGTTATATGATCCTATCTGAAAATTCACTTTTTTTTTCCTTTCACTTAGGTGAAGACACTCTTCAGCACCAATATCGTGTTTCAGAAGAAACCGAGTGCATCTTTAATTCAAGCTGTGAATCGATTCGCTTAAAAGATTCATTTAGAAGAACCGACTCCTTGACAAACCGATCCATCACTACTGACGACCAGTAAATAAGTGTCATTAGCCCATGTTGGGTTGTTTTTACTGCATTCAATACTAATATGAACTGCTGTTGATGACAGTATTAAACATTAGGATTAATACCGGAATTAGGCGGTTTTTGTACCTGAAGTGCGCCTGAGGAGGTTTAAATCACTTTTCTCTCTCGCTATCAGGACGCGCACCAGGTTCCCCAACATGTGCAGGAGATCCGCATCGCAGAAGCCCAAGAGACCCAGTAAATAATGCGTTTTCGTCACATTCGAGCTGTTTTTAAACCATTCCCAGGTGTTTAACATTTCCTTCCCGAGCACTTTCTCATCCTGAGCCGAGCCGGACGCGGCGGCCACTTTGGCGCAACTCCTGGTGTAGGTGAAGTCTTTCCCCGAAGTGACCCGCAGCACATTCCGCACGTTCTGCAGGAGCTCCAGACTCTCACACCGCACCAACACCCCTGTCAGGAACCTCCGCTTCGCACCGTCTCCTGCTGCCATCAGCCATTCTGCTGAACTGTACAGTTTATTCGTGTAATCTGTCCCGAGTCTCAGCCCCTGTCTTCTCGTCTCGTCCTGCATCTCCACACACACACACATTACAATCCGCCAGACATGGACATTGTGTCTGCACTGACTCGAACACTTAGTTGGAAGGCGTGTCTCGTCCCCCCGCTAATGTGTCCAAATCCCATTAAACAATAAAAACAGGACGAAACTTTTAGCGTAGTGCTGCCACCCTTGCCTCATTTCAGACCTTTCCTCTGTGACGTCATCACCGAAACCATTGTTCTTGTCTTCACTCATCATAGAAGACGTCACACCTCCCCCACCATCTACACCTTCACGCCTTCTTACCTTCGTCACTTATTTATTTATTTGTTTGTTTGTTTACATATTCTTTCAGTTTGCCTATACTGTAGTGAATATCTTTTTTTTTTTTTTTTATTCTTTGTTCTATTAACTGTTGATAGTTAATTGTATAATTTCAATTTTTACACATGAATCTACTTTTATTTTTTCACTATTGTTATTGTAATTTTTGTTATTATAAATATATTATTATTAATGTTGCTGGTCTTTCAGCTGCTCCCGGCAAAGGGGTCGCCACGGCAGATCATCCAGTCCACAGATACAAGCTTGGCACAGGGTTTACGCCAGAATTGTCATTCACACACTTGTCGTCGCCTGTAGGCCTACCCCTAGAACCTGTGTACAGGGCACGATGCAGGATACACCCTGGACAGAGTGCCAATCCATCACAGGGCGCAACCACATACACACACTCACACGCTCATTCACACACTACAGACTATTTAGGAATACCAATTAGCCTAACCTGTTTTTGGACTGTAGGAGGAAACCAGAGTACCTGGGGGAAACCTACCTTACATGTCGCATAAAACTTGCTCGTAGAATGGTGGCATATTGGTTAACACAACCCAGAGTCGAGGGTTCAATTCCTGCCTCGGGTCTTTGTGCCTGAAGTTTGCATGATCTCCCCGTGATTGGTGGGTTTCCTTCGGATACTCCGGTTTCCTCCCAAAGTGTGAGGGCATGCAGATTAGGTTAATTGGGGTCCCAAAATTGGCCTGTGTGTGCCCTGCAATAGATTGTAACCTTTTTCAGGGTGTACACAATTTTGTTCACAAAGTCTTCTGGGATGGGTTTCAGCCCCCCTCACACCTGGACATACAGGGTAGCATAGTAAGGACCATTTATCATACACTGGATCATGAACTATTTAACTGATAAACCAGTTAGTTTTGCTTATGGACTGTGTATCGAATATTTCCTTTTCACTCTATACACTTCTGAATTTAGATGCAAAAGTGAACTGTGCCACCTACAAATATTTTATTGATGTATATTTGATTTATTTTATTTTAATATATACCATCCCCCATTTATTTTAATGTATACTATTCTATACAAGGCCCCAGCATTTTAGTTTCACTACTGTTTACTGTCTACTGTCGGTTACTGTGTTATTCAATGCTACTGCAGAATTGCAAATCCAGACAAAAGTCTTCCCACAACCTGCCTTCACACACAAGAATGTAATGGTAGTTAGGGTTGTTGCCATGCAACAAGATCCACCAACTACACACACCACAATATATGGGCAAAATAATTTATTACTACTATATAAAATAATAAATTATATATACTGCTAAAAAAAAAAGGGAACACATAGTCCCGGATTGACTTGAGCCATACATACACATATGAGTGGTGTTCAAGTCAAACTGGGACTAAGTGTTCCCTTTA